>NC_051171.1:129428710-129796210 GCF_013339725.1 Rhipicephalus microplus
TTAGCCATTTAGTTTCAGGCAATAAATAAATCAGGTAACAACAACCTATGCAAAAAATGATGTTTTCGACATAATTTGAAAATAACAGACCGGGTGACGCAATAGCCTGAAGATTTCGCAAGGCTAGATCCACCTACAACTTATACATCATCTTCCTCCCACTCTTATTTATAGATGCTAGAGCGAATGAATAAATTGGCTTCAAGACTATGCTGCAATTTTCGAGTGAGCCCTGGGAACATATCTTTGCAACGTGCACGCCATGATAGCTCGCGCATGAATTTAAAATGGACGAATAAAAAAGCAATATTGATCGATGTGGAGTTCGCATCGCAACGAATAAGAGAACGTACGTTTCAGCTTTTCTTACTCGATCACCCGTACTTTTGTTTTAAAATCGATGTGAACACAACTGCACGTTCTACAAGAAGCGTTCGTTCGTTAAATGCGCATTTTATATGCTTCGGGCGTGTGCTGAGGTCCTGGACATATCCACATTTGCGAGTGCAATAACTTGCTTATTTTGCCGTCTTATTCTGTCGTTTATTTTTTTTCTTCATTGATAAGCACCTCACACGTACGACCGCTGAAACAAATTTCCAGAAACACAAACAACTTAAAAAAACAAAAAGAATGGTTCATCGTGTACACTGCTCTTCTCGCGACTTTCGCCATACAATCTTGACGGTACCGCAATAGACAAATGCCATGTCTTGCATAACAGTGTTTCACCGTCAAAAGGAATTCAAGTGCCCCCTCACTGTATATATAGGCATATAGATTGGCGTAGTAACGAAACGATCATCGTGTCTATTGCGAATCGGTTGAATGGTGTACTTTCGCAATGCAAAGTTTTTTTTTTTTTCTTTTCTCGGAAGCCTGTCCTAAGGTATCAACCAAGAAAAGTAATTTTCGGGGACTCTTTCCTTTGTTTAACACAGCCTGAATGTTGCAATCCGTGGTATCGAAAAGACACACGCGAAATTTTTTTCTTTGTTTTTGTTGCAGCGAACACGTGCGCGGGGACAGGCAGGCAACCTTTCTGTGAGTGTATAACAAGGACGTTTAATTTTTTTTTCTAACTTTGTTGGGGTATAACTGCAGCGATAAAAAAAAAGTCGTTAGAATGTCCCACCCACATCCCCTATGTTGACGGTTCCGATCCTCACTGATAAGATATTCGTCTGCACGAACGAACAATCTGTTGTACGGCTGAATATTGCCCAAGACAGTCACACGGAAACACATCTTTACTTCCCCTAATAACGTGATCGCGTTAGAGAGCACGTGATTGATTGATATGTGGGGTTTAACGTCCCAAAACCACTATATGATATGAGAGACGCCGTAGTGGAGGGCTCCGGAAATTTATACCACCTGGGGTTCTTTAACGTGCACCCAAATCTGAGCACACGGGCCTACAACATTTCCGCCTCCATCGGAAATGCAGCCGCCACAGCCGGGATTCGATTCCGCGACCTGCGGGTCAGCAGCCGAGTACCTTAGCCACTAGACCACCGCGGCGGGGCCAGAGAGCACGTTTGTGTCGATGTTGTTTGTGTCGTTTGTGTCTGTGTCGGTGTCGAATTTCTGTGTAGGCGTCGGTGGTTGTGAGCGAAAACTCATCTTGAGCATGACAGAGAAATCGAGAAAGATGCAAATAAAAAAAATAAAAAAAATTCTGGGTCCGAGTCGGGAGCGAACCCGGGTCGTTGGCGCCGCAAGAGGGCGCTGCACCACACAGCCGTGCGTTTTATTGTTGACATAGGGAAAATAACTTCCTCGGCTTGGAAATAGAGGGAAAGTGACATTCATATTTTACAAACACGCACGTTCTGCATACATGCTTCACAATACAACATGAAATATTGCAGTAGTAGTGTATGGTGCAAGCAAGAAGGTTCAAAAATTTTTTGAACCTCCTTAGGTTCAAGCGTATTATTGTCATCGGGTGTCAGAACATGTGATTAACATAATGCTTTCATGGATCAAAGCCAGTCACCCACTACACAAGGCACACACGTTACTGCACCTATTCCCTTAAGGCCACTTAGTGGGTGCATAGAAGGTTCAAAAATATTTCGTGCACCAAGTTTGAAGTAGGCACTATAGGAACAGGTTATCATTGTGGGTTTAGCGCATTGCTGTTTTCATTAAACAAGTGGCGCTATTCCACGGCACGGTGTGCTGAATCAGCCGCGACATCGTATGACTGCGTAGGCGGGAAATTAGCAGTTCGAGGGGACCAAGCTAATTCGTGGCCACAGAGGATTGCTGCGTGTAATGGCTCCGATAACACATGCGGGAACGCTGCCGGTAAGCCGCCAAAAAATAAAATTGTACAGACTTGTGTGCAAGGTTAAGGAGTAAGCTCGACGGGAGCGTTGGATAAGGTTGGCGTAACACGCAAGATAAGCAGATGCTCTTCATTTTTTTTTCTTTTGCCCTTACTAGTATTGTGAATTAATGCTCCATCAGCGCCACCAGTAGTTGCCGTATGCATGAATCCGCCGCGAAATTGTCAAAGCACTGCAGCGCCACCATACATACCACCTGTTGAGGCATATAGCGTTCACCTCTTAAAGGCGATGCTTGAGGATCCACAAATTTTTCTTGTCGACTACAAATACTATGTTGAGCTTGAGTACAGGTACATTTGTACAGGTTGAAGTTTTAAAAAGAAAAAAAAAATTCTACCATCGGCGGCTATCCGAACGAAACAGAAGCTCGCAAGGATCCATTGTGTATTCGCCTAAAATGGCTCGAAGGGGAAAGCGATCGTATTCTTCTCAATCGATGAATTGACCCGTTCCTGCAACCCTTCGGAAGCTTTCCGCATCTGACATGGTTTGGAATTACCTCCAAGATTAGAGGCACTGCCAGTTTTTTGCACCTCACATAGTTTTGCATTGCCTCCGTGATCGGTACACCTTTGACCAATTAAGCGACGATGCCATGCAGTGACGTCATCACATGACATCATAACGACGTCACAAAATGGAAGACTTGTGATTATGATCAAGCCATACGGTGATTTCGTCACGTGATAATTTTTTGCATCGCCCGTGTTCCCATCAACAACGACGGACATTTTTCGCCTTTGACGAGTCGTGTAAAACTTTCGCCTTAAGCCCAAACTCCATAAGCGCGAAAATGCACGCGACAGCGACTAGCGACGCGACGTAGATCGGCGTCGCGCGATCAGTCGCTAGCGCAGGCAAACCTCATTCACGCGACGGCTTCGGCGAGCGAATTCCACTGTTGCTGGCATGAGGCCGTCAACTCGCACCAAGAAAACCGCGTAGCGAGCTGTTTCCAATTTAAAAATAAGATATATTGTTGTGTAATGGAACGGAAAGTATTTATTATTGCCTTGCAGCATTTTTTATATGCGCATGCTTAATAAACATTGCGTTATTTCTTGTTGCGCATACGTGACTCGGGCAGGGTCACGTGCACCTATGTAGTCTTCGTCTTTTCCGGTTTTTCGCTATTGGCTGCTTGAGCCCAGCACTTCCGGGCGATGAGCGACGGTTTCCAAATCTGGAGAACCGAGCGATCGCGCGAAAACGAGCACGCGACACGTCGCGCGAACGCCCTGTTTCGTCGCTCATAGCGTCGCTCGTCGCTGTCGCGTGCATTTTCGCGCTTATGGAGTTTGGGCTTTAAAGAGTGACGGCTTACGCCGCAACGAAAGTACTACCACTCAACTTCAGTCGGGGTAGCAAGTTACTGAAATGTATTGGTTGTCAAAACTTAGAACAATTAATAGCACTGATTTGTACTAGAGTTAGTTCTTCAACGTGACTAGATGTAAGCGGCACACAAGACAGGAAATGATCTGTGATAGGAAGTAAGGCTGCATGCCCAAATATTGCGCATGGACGAACCACTGAAAGATCCGCTCAGCATTGCCACAACTCGTGCAAGCTCCTAGCAGTTTGGGTAATGCCAAACGGAATTTCCTGCCGGTACAACACGATCGGCTCTGCTGCTTGTTTGCCTGTCCCAAAGTGATTCATCATCGAATTGAGTGTGTCGAGAAATATCATAAAGAAATGTCCACGCACACGACAGGCGCCACATTTACGCGCTGCCCTTTGCCTCCTTGTGTCGTGCGGCACCCGTCAAATTCGTCATCTTCATGCATATTCCGCAGCGAGTGCGGCCAGCCAAGGTGAGAGGTGGAGGAAGCGACGCGAGGGAAGCGTCACGGCCTTGGCATTCACCGCGGGCCTTTTTTTCCTGCCTTCGATATAGTAATGCGGTGAAGCTCTCGTTCCTTTAGTCGGAAACGTTACTCACTGTCTTCATCGTGCGGTATTTCCATCTTCTTCTATTGACGCGACTGACAGCATTCGTCATTCTGGCGGCTTATACGGGCGTGTCACTCCACATCGATTCTCCATTGTGTTCTTAGTGACGATGTGTATCTATTCGTTCATTCGTGCAAATCGGTGACGAGACTACTGCTGTGCTTTTTTCGGAACCGCTAGTCGTAGAACCGCTATTGCACAAATATCGCAAGCCAAATACCGACACGTACAGAACGGAAGGGTTGAATGAACAACACCAACGGGGTTCATTTTTTTGTAATGCCGATAGCATGCGAGGCGTAAGACCTGAGGTCATGGAAACTACGGTGACGTCATTGCACGCAGCGATGTTTAGCGACATGGGGCAACAAAAGAAGTTCGGCAGCATTGGAGGCCGCTCTCTGTAATACGTCAAGGCGAAGGCTTCCTATAAACCAGGTAGGGCGTTAAGTTATACAACCGGGTATCAGACTTCTTGTTAGACGTAACGAGTAGTAGCATGAGATACGTGCAACTAATTGTCGCACTGGCGTTCTTTGTCGGCTGCATTGTGTCTGTCATCACAACTTCGTCGAACTATGTGCACCTCCTGAATCTTTCCACTTTTGACAGAGAGAAGATGTCAAGTTAGGATATGACATCACACCATGTCATATCATGACGTCAATGTGACGTCGTTGATGACGTAGGTCACGTAGGCTTCTGTGCCTCCTTTTCGCCTGTTGTTTTGCTCAAGGTCATCATCACGCAACGAGCCAGATAAGGCTCTTCCCTTAAAAGGTCAAAGCCATGGTGTTGTCCTTTAAGGAAAAGTAAAGCAAGACTAAGTTTCTTAATGGAAACTGCCATGTGTGTGAGAAGCATTGACTCATCATTACATGCCCTGGCAACACTGGGTAAGAGCGGCCGGTGGTATCCATTATTAGCTGACAGTGAGATAAAGTTAGCCAACCATAACCAGTGCTTGTTTTACGAGCCCATGTGACTTTTATTCTTGGTTTATTGCGCAATGGCTTTCTTATTCAGTCTTGTTCTGAAATTATTGGGTGTTGTAGTTCATATTGCGTCCTCCTTACAGTTTTGTATGACAGTTCTCATGTCCTATTTCATCTCAGGGGTGGACCACCGTTCTCCCAATCGCCTTATTCAAACTGAGCCTAGCAAAAACTGCTTTCAGATGAATCTAACAATCAGTTCGGACACCACCGTTTACTACGCCAAAATATTCCCGTTAGGAGGTGGAAGCTCGCATTATTACCATGCGGTCGTTCTGGGGCAAGAAAGTAAAAAATCGACCCAACTCAGAGCTCCTGATCTTCAATGAGAGACAAGATAGGTTTCATCAAGATTGCAAAAGCCAACAAAGGGTGAAAACAAAGCAATACATATTAGACAAAACTATGCGAGTTGTACTATTTAACAGAAAAGGAAACAACATATCAATTACAAATACACAATGTAAACTTTCCGAGTAACGTTATACAATAAAGAAGTATGCTTTAAGTGGTTGAACAGCATATCGGGAACACCACTAGGAACAGCATATCGTTATTGCATTAAACTTTTAAAGGCGAAGCTTGAGCGTCCTCCAATATTTTCTCGCCGCTCTGACAGCAACATTTTCTTCACTCGAGTCCAAATAAAAGCGACCCCCCGGGACGAACACTGTGATAATCTCCACGCGACGGGAGAGCATGGCATTGTATAATGATGACCGCAACGCGAATAACAACTCGCTCTACTGAGCCATCAGCTGAATATCTTCGATACACGATCACTCACTGTTAGCGAACTTCTTGGAACGAGACCACACCCTTAGAAGAGGCTCAGTGAGCGCCCTTCGTGTTTCTCGAATGTACACAAGCCTAACGAGCTGTTTGTGATTGACATTGTTGCTTCTCTTGATCATATCGCTTTGCTAATGAACATATGCTGTATAGTCACGTTACATGCCAGTGCGTGTGCGCATACATTTGCGGAGTCTGTTCAATGAGAACGTCTGGAACAAGCACCCTGTGTTTATTGTGCTCTGACCTAGGAGGTGCTCTTTATATGCAGAAGATCGTATGTCCATGTATAGTTCTGTTTTTTTTCTTGTTCCTATTCTTTGATGTCTTTCTTTCTTTTGCGCGTTTTTCCAAGATTAGAATCACCGCGATAGCCGGCTCGAACCTAGCCTACGTTCATTCATTAGCACTGATAGTTGAGCGAGTCGGTAATGGTGGTTCCTGTATGTATACACACACACACACACACACACACACACACACACACACACACACCACTATATATATATATATATATATATATATATATATATATATATATATATATATATATATATATATATATATATATATATATATATATATAGTCCATGCTTTCGTGCGACGAGGCACTTCCTCCCGTTTCTGCCATGAACATTTCCGCAGCGAGCATTGTCGATCAGAAGGCCATGCGGCGCGTCGCGCAGAGATATTTCACGTCGGCTTCGCGTCGCGGAACGATTCGCAGTCGTCCCCGCGTATCGTCTGTGTACGTTACAATATATCGCCGCGACCCGGCGACCTTTAGCGCGGCGTTCAGCGGAAGCCGTAGGTGCGATCCAGCCAAGTGCGGCGAGCGAGCATCCCAGTCTATAACAGCGGCCGATTCGGGCCGGCGATTGGGCAGGGGCCCGTGACGACACGCCACCGACACTTCCGGCGATCTACTTCCGGCGTCGCCGGGACACAGCCCGTCCGGCGACGCTTACTGTAGCGTGAATTTTACCGGACGTGCTGTACAGAAGGCAGGTAAGGAGGGAGGGAGCAAAACGTGACGGGTGAGGAAGGAAGTGTACGACAGGAACAGTTCCGCTTTTCGCACACGGAGGTTACCAACCCGTTCTTATGATATAGTAGAACTGAAAGACACTCGCACAACCGAAAGGTTGGAACTTGCACAACAGAAGGTACTGCGTTCGTAGAACGCTCATAGACACCTGTGTGTGTTTGTAGTCCGCCGCTGCGTTTACCCGATATATTGGTCTGGTTCTGATAAACCATTCGATTGCTTGGCCAGTGCTGATGTATTTTGTGTTGTGAATTGGCCAAGAATGAAAAATTTTGAAGATGGCTTGCCAACCTCCCTATGCTCGCGTGCGTGTGCGTGTATGCCTTGTGTTTGCACCTGCGCATGTACGCGTGATCACACATGTGTGTGATAAGTGCGTGTTTACATGTATGCGTACGTGCCTGTGTGTTCATGCCTATGCATGTATATGTGCTTGTGTGTTTGGGTGTGCGTGCGCGCTTGCGTGTGAGCAGGTTTCGTGTTTCAGTACCCTCCCTGACAGCATATGCATGCGACGTTGCCCATTATGCCATTTACTGTCCATGTGACGGTAAACTATTCACAGGAAGAAAATGACACATAGTTGCGCGGACACACGTCACAACGCTTATTATGTAGAAATAACTGTACTCAGAAAAGCTCGTACTGTTTTATGAAGGACGGAGAGAGGACAATCAAAATGAAACACGCTTTCATGATCCTTTTTTTTTGGCAAAAGGAACTTGGGATGACCTATATATAGTCAAGCGTACTCGGCCCCTGCGCTGGCACGATATCGGTAAAATGAGAAACGGGAGCTAGAAACGCGTTCAGGCGGCCAATGCGTAGTTTCACAGTTAGGTCAGCTAACCTAGTACGAAATACCATCGAATAGGACCATTCATAACACTTTGAAATCGTATGAACTTGACGTTGTTGGTACGCGATCACAATAAGAAAGAAGAGGAAGAAGGAGGAGGAGGAGGAAACCACGCAGTACAACGATGACTGAACAGCCAAACAGCACCGTCCTTTTCAGCCCTTCTTGTCATTGTTGTACTGCGCTATTCCATTAAGTATCCCGTATCGAAGGCCTTCGAGAATTGATGCGAAAGAAAAGTCCAAGCCAATATTACAAGACAATACATGGTAACACTTCAACGACGTATACGATGAACCATTGGAGAAAGTACCATACTGGTCTCTAAAACGTCAAGTTTCTTTAAAAAACTGTGGCTGGAGCTGTTTCATTTTCTAAAACCGAGCCATACAAGTCATGGTAGTTAATTTTAGTCATTGTATTCTCGTGGTTACGTTTTCTCGAAACACGATTTTGCCGCATCTTGTGAACCCTTGTCGAAATCGGTAGTAATGCCAGTCAACCCATTGACTCGATAGCATTTGTGCCATTTTTTTAAATTTTTGTTCACCGAATAATACATTACTTGCCTTTCCAGTAAAGAAGACAGTCGATTGTCAGCGCTGTGTCCTGTATGACATTCTTCGCGTTTTCCGCGCTGTTCTTCCCCAATACCACGAGCTATTTCCCATATAGGTCGTTATATCAAGGAATAATACGTCGCGTTTGAATCAGTGATTACTGCAATATAAGAGAACTTAAACTCTAAACATCGATGGTCATAACGGGGTAATCTTTTTTAATCCGAGAAAGAACACATGTTGTGCTAATAGGTCTTCTCCGAAACTGGTCGAATGGAAGTTGCACTCTCATTGGATAGTTGCAGAGCCTGTAGAGTACTGGACGCAGTTGGCGCTGCAAAAAAAGAAAGAAAAACAAACACAGATGGCAAAAGCAAATATGAATACGACATGTTATGTGCACTATAAGTAATGACTACTTAGGAGGTGCAAATACGTATTCAACTAACATGATCACCATGGCTATGTGACGTTAGAAATATAGGTACCATAGGGAGAGAGGGGACACTAAAAAGGGTGCCCCTCTCCCCCAGCCTGCACCCAAAGAGGTAACAACCCTCCTGAACCTCCCCCCCTCCCCCATTATTTATGCCGCTGGAGTTTCCACCGCCGGAGTTTCACCCTGGCGCTTTCCGTTGGAAGCTCTGTGGTGCAAGCAGGCAAGTGTCTAGCAGTGTGTGTGACGTTGGCGCACAGTGATGAACGAGAGCCATGTTGAGTAATACGTGCAGGCGCCCCCCCCCCCTTCCCCCTTTGATGGGACCTTCGCGTGAGAAGTGGTGCATGCGAGTGGCTTCCGGCCGTTCTCATAGCCAGTGATTACGACGAAAGTCGCGTATTCGGCTTGACGTGCGTGTCGTCGCTTGCGTATAGATGATGAGGAGGCGGGACTGCGTTGGATGGCTTAATGTTTGAAGGGAGCTTGTCACTCTGTCGATGAAATAGTGACGCGTGGTCGGCAAAGTGGAAAGAAAAAAAAACCTCGCAAGGTTCCATCTGCATTTGCCTATGACGAGTCGAAAGCAAAAAAACCGTGTTTTTGTTCTTTTTTTTTATTTGGTGTATTGATCCTTCTCCACACCCCTCCGAAAGCTTCCTGCGGCGAACGTGTTTTACGCATAGCCTACAGGATCGGAGACACTGCAAGCTCTCTGCGCCTCACCTAGTCATCCATGGCCTCCGTGATTGCCCCCGCCCCCTGCGATGACCATGCGGCCATGTCGTGTGATGACGCCATCATCGACACTTCTGATGTGACACTGCAGTGACGTCAAAGTGACAACCTAAATGTTTGTCACCGGTAACGTCGTAAATACGTCTTGCTTTTCTGCGGCCGCCACTGGACGCTGCCGATGCTGACGGTAAATTTTCGTTTTTTCATGAAACAAATGGGGCTCTAAAAATAAAAATGTCCACCCAAGCACAGGCTACAGAAGGTTAAGAAGCGAAGTTGAAACGTGCGGCTCCGGTGTTTATTACTAGGTTAGTTTCGGTAATTCATTAAGGTCTCTCTCTTTCATTGGTTACGCCTGCCCAGAAATGTTAATGGCGCATTTCTACCAATTGCAATCACAGACGGCTAATGGTGGCGAAAAGCATATAAAAAGGAACAGAATCGTTATGTGCAAGGAGACCTTGTGCAGATTGGGTAGAAGAACTTCGGTTCTGCCTAGCCCTATAGTAGAAGAGCTTGCCTGTAATAATATGCGATAAGTTTGCAGTAAGTGCAATTAAAATTCATTACCAGTACCGTTAGTTATTTATTATCAACACCAATTACTCTCATAGTCAGCATAAGCAACACTATATCGCTACAATATTTATTTACAATACACTACAATACAATAGATATTTATGATGATTTACTTGAAAGCCAGCGTGAGTAAACGATGTAGCGATGATGGGCGATATCCAATTTATGAAGAAAAGCAGCGGCTCATCAAGCCACATGATTCCAACTACCATACCAACTTGCATGCCACCAGCTCCACCTCGCATCGGCTGATGCATGTTGATATGCAGCTAATGTCGGCTTGTATTGGCCGAATAGGGCCAAATAGTTAGTAAGATTGTATAGATTTATTTTCATTCAATTTATGCACTACCATTTAGTTGTCCATCAAGTTTTATTTCAATGACCGGAGTCAGCCTCGTTTAGGCGCATGTCGCAGATTCGAATCCCGGCTGCGGCGGCTGCATTTCCGATGGAAGGGGAAATGTTGTAGGCCCGTGTGCTCAGATTTGGGTGCACGGTAAATAACCCCGGGTGGTCGAAATTTCCGGAGCACTTCACTATGGCGTCTCTCATATTCATATGGTGGTTCGGGACGTTAAACCACACATATCAATCTATCAAGCCTCATTTAGGGTGATTCAATGGGGCAGGAAGGAATAGAAAAGGGAGAAAGCCGGGAGGTTAACTAGACAGCAGTTCGGTAGACTATGGGATAAATGTGAAAGGGAAGTAGAATGATGAAAAGAGGTAGAAAGAACAGCACAAGAAAAAAAAAGAAATGATCAATAAATGCAGTGACACTTACGTGGCGTCGGCACAGCACACTCGTCGTGGAAGTTCGAAAAGGCCCGTAGTCCTTAAAAAAAATACTATAGTGCTTTAACTGCCTTGTTGGCTGATGAGATGGCTCGTGAAACAAGAGAATCAATCCATCGGCATCAGTAAATCGTCCATAACTTTATCAGAAAAAAAAATGTCGTATTTCAATTCGTCGTCACGTGGTGTTCCAGAGTGATCACGTGATTTCTTGCAGCCTCTGTTTTTGTTTTTGTTTTAGGCCGGTGTTCTTGGAGAAGCATGTGACATTATCTTTTTCTGTAGACTATATATGCGTGTGTGTCTTAGTAATAATAAATCACCTGAAAGTCTGCACTGGTCCTCGTCTTTTCTGCATTCACTGTCTAATTTTCTACGCTGGGCAGTTTAATAACGGAATACTAACCAGCCCAATCCCACACTTTACTTCATCAGCAACTCTCGGCGCCAACACGAATGATGCAACAGAATCATGAAGTTAAGACTTCACCGCACATGTCACCAAAGTTATGCAACGCCGTCATGACGGCACTGACGCCACGTAGGGTAGTCTCAAAATGGAAAGTCATCGCATCACATAATTTCTTCATCAAATATGGGTCGATCACGAGAAAGAGAAGAGAAAGACAGTGCTTGTATGAATGTTTGGGGTCAGCCTCGTTTAGGGTGATTCGACGGGGAAGGAATAATTAGAAAAAGGGAGAAGGCAAAGAGGCTAACCTGACAGCAGTCCGGGAAAATGAAAGGGGAAGTAGAAAAATGGGAAAGATGGAGAGAGAAGCGCAAGAAAAAAAAAGAGAAAGAAAAGGATAAACAAATGCACTGACACTTATGTGGCATTGGACATTGGTACTGCACAGTAGACACGGAGGACAGCGGTTTGCTACCCTATGCTTGGGAAAAGAGGGTGTAAAAGAATGAAAGAGAAGAAGACTTTGTGACAGTAGGAAAAAGGCGAAAAAGTAGCAGTGACCGAAGTAATATCCGAACTCTACGGAGCATCATTATCCGCGAACAGTCACAGTTTATATCTCAGTCTAGTTGCTTGCAGAAATCGCAACAAGCCATAAAAGCGACTCGTGAAGCAGACCGGGTATATTACTTTTAATCACATACTGACGTAATGCTGGCTATATCGAGGAAATCAGACGGGAAATGTCCGGTTTGCTGGATATGCCCAGCGCTTTAAGTGATATTTCATTAGGAGCGTAGACCAGTGCTCCAGAATTTGTTTGTCTATGAGGGGGCGGTTGTCCAGTTGGCCTGGTGCGTTTGAGAGGGTTGCTCTTTCGCAGTAGAAGCTGGTGCAGTCACAGAGAAGATTTCGCTGCACCTGCATAATTCATGTGACGGGCTGTCAGCCATCCCAGTCACGGAGATTGTGCGAAAGCAGATGAGGTACACAAATCTTGAAATGACTCCGACACTGAAGGCAGTGGGAAATGACGCTAGCTGCAAAATGCTTTGGAAGGCGGGCAGGGGAGAATGACTATACAATATACTGAGTAAAGAGATAAACAAAGATGGTGTTCGCCTTCGAACCGAATGAGACGAATACATTCGTGAAACTTGAATGTCTCTTGGTCTCATGTCGCACGGTCACCGTATCCGCTTCATTTCCGCAGATTAATTGCACGGCGGCTCGTGCCAGAGTTGTATACGTTTCTCGTTCGGGGCGCGTGTGCTGTACCGATGGTTACGATATGAAAACCGTGCCTACAGCAGCTTCTTCAGCAAACCCGCCATGATAAAATAACAACGCCGCGCGTTATTTATTCCATGTTCCAATACCCCGGCCGCCCCACCACGGACGGCGCATGTCAGCGAGGAATCGGTCTAACAAAACCAGACGGCGACAAACAGGCCTCGTATTGCGCGTGGCAGCTCGGACGACGCATCGACTAAGATTTGACGCGCTCAATATTCAGCCGGCGTCTTGCATACGTTTGTATACGCGACTCGACGCCGCTGTCCCCATTGCCATTGTGTACTGAAATGTCACCGCGCGCTAAAGAAGGTCTCCACGCGTAGGGGAGCACTCCCCTTCAACCCCTTTCCCTCCTCCATCTACATACCACTCTGCATTTACCACTCCGTTCTTTCATCTCTCCATTCTTCCTCCTTTCATTTTCTGTCACGGGCGCTTGCATTGCGTTCTTCACTCTGTCTCACAGCAAATTCATGCAGCACGTCCAACGCTATAAAAATCCCGTAAGCCTCCAGCGAACTGATGGAGAGTGAAGGGGCACCAAAGTTGTTTGCGTACGCATGATGATGATTATATGTGGTGTTTAACGTCTCAAAACCACCATATGATCACGAGAGACGCCGTAGTGGAGTGCTCCGGAAATTTCGACCACCTGGGGTTCTTTAACGTGCACCCAAATCTGAGCACACGTGCCTACAACATGTTTGCGTTCGCAGCCCCTTACTCTAGCAAGACCCATGAAGTCGATCGGTTGGTCAGTCAGGTTCCCAGTACTAAAACTCTCTTATGTTTAACTAATCCCACCATCACGAGCTGGATGAAAGGCGATGATCACGCACTTTTTTAACAATGGAATTTCGAGGTTAATACCTGCAGAGCGTAACGCTGCTCGTGGCCGATACGCGTCACGAAAATGGGGCTAGTCGCGTTAAACACATCCTGTCCATTAGAAAGCGAACAAGACGTATGTCACAAGCTTAGCGGGTATGTGCCAAACAGCTATAGCAGATACGCACCGCAAGACTTGCGCAAGCCCCACAAACCACCCCCGGTCCACTAGAAATGAAGAAGCCGTCTGAAAATAGCCTAGCTACTCGATTCTTGGCAAATATCCCAGGATGGCTATTAGCCAAGAGTGTGTAATCAACATTCACATCTGTACTACGGAAACCGGGCAAACTCCAGTTACTCAACCCCGTCACACTATAAAGATGCAACGAGTCGCAATATGCATGCCACCAGTGCCACTTTTTAACCATTCTTCGCTACATCAAACCAGTAACCGCTATGAAGTCCCCACCATCTTTTGTACAACTGTACAGAGCTACCACATCCATGCCCCCATGCTTCACACTGTTGAAATTACTCAGAGGAATAAAAAAAGCAGTGTTGCTCGTGACCATGTGATGCGGATGAAGTTTGCGCCCTAATCGCTTTGAGGTTGACGATAGAAGAAGGTAGGCATGAAAACAAGGACAGAAGCGAAGGGATAGAGCAATGCACCACAAACACGTTCGGGTTGTCGTGGCTTCCTGGGTCGGAGTTTGCACGCTTACCTTACGTTTGTCGGAGATTCTTGATGGCTAGCTGACATGAGGCGAAACCGGGGTAAGACCCCGGTTTCGCCTCATGTCAGGTGACACTCCAGCATGTCAGGTTTAACAAGTGCGTGGTGACACTCCAGCAAGCGCTACTCCCGCGACAGCCCTCGCTTCATGCAGTACGATCTTGTTAAATTAGAAAGTGCGATAGACGCTCTTGCGTGCCACTTACGGCACACACTTACGGGGAAAGGAGGAATGTTAGAAAGCGCTACACAATCGAATGACGTGAAGAAGCGTCAACTATATCAGCTCCTTTTAAATACAAGGGTGTAACTTTAGGCAAGCACTCCAGCAGACCATGGGACAAGCGCATCTATATATAAGCTTCTCAGGGATACATTTTCACTTGTATAGCTAACGTGAAAACGAAAACCCGAAGGATAGTGTACGCTAGAATGACGAGAGCAGTCTAACTGGCCCAGTACATCACTTCCCGTGCAAAAGCAGCGATAGCTGATTGACGCGTTTCTTCGACTGATGACACAGCTTCTATTCAACGGATGGGCCGGCTTGCTTCTATTTAGGTTGGAGGAAGGAGACAGTATAAGAGCAGGAAGCATGGACAAAGACTGAAAAGTCACGAGCACGACACGAGCACTCAACATGCGCATTGGCGACGCAAGTTCTGTGGTCTTGCCCCATCCTATATATATTTAAGCCGTCTTCACCACCTCCGTGCAAGAGACCTGTAGACCTTGGCGACTTCAATATCTTGATCGGCAGATGCCCGGACTGTTTCATTACTCATGCGCAGACTTGATACACGAAGGAAATTGCTGTGTCTTTCTGATACCGCAAAATGTTTTCATTAAGGGCAGGCTATTTATATTCAGCAGCACGCACGCACGCACGCACGCACGCACACACACACACACACACACACACACACACACACACACACACACGCACACACACACACACACACACACACACACAACACTTTTAAGACTCTTGGTTATCGCTGTGAGTTAAAAAAAAAAGAGAGAAGATGCTGCTGTTATAACGGTGAACAGCCAATGTTAACCGACCAGCCAGTGGTGGTCAACATTGCTTGTCATATACCAAAGTCGCTGACTTCATCCTCACCCCTGAATGCACCGCACGGATTTTCTGGGCAGTGTACTCAACAGCGTCAGCAAAAAACGCACTCACTCTTACTTTTCTCTCTCTCTCTCTCTTTGAATCAGTAACAGGCAAGCGGTGGTGTTGCAGACGGAGATGGTGGCTTTGCGATGCCACCTACCGACAACGCGCTGATTTTTTCTCGCCCAAATTGTAACCGTGACTGAGCTGCATACAGATGACGGGTTGGTTCTCGCGTCTTCGTAGGCATATGCAGATTTGTATATATATGCGTGCAACGCCGAAGGTGCCACCGTGTTTTGGAGCTATTGGACGGCGGGAACGAAACCGAAAACCGTTCACTCGTACCACCGGGAACGACACGGCGTCCTGTCCCATCTCCGTGTGTGGCTTTTTGTGTCCTGACGCATCAGTCACATATACCGCATGAGCCAAGTTCTCTTAGGTGACAAAACAAAACAAAATGTGCTCCCTTACGCTATATGTATCCTAACAAAAAAAAAAAACCTCTGGCTTTTTTGTACTAGGGGTTCCAAGCCTGAAAAACTGCAGAGTTGGGCGGCCTTCTTTGTTTTTCTGATTATCTCTGTCCTTTTCTCTTTTTTGTTTTTATCTGTTCTAGTTTCTTGCTGTTTTTTCTCTTTGTTTATATTATTTACATTTCCTGCTCATTTCTTTCTTTCTTTCTCTCATTTCTCAGGTGTTTCTTTTTTTCAGTTTATACGTGTTTTTACCTGCATGACGCCAATTGACGATGACAGCCTAAGCCAGTCTGGGTCCCTACAATTCTCCGCACTTATTTGAAGCAAGGATTTCATGCTTGCAAGTCTTAGGTGCGACAATCGCGTAGACTGCCATCGTTCTTACAATATTGTCCTCGTGGCTAAGTACTCCACCGATGGAGGAGACATTGTGCTAAAAAAAAAATGAATCACGTTGGCTTTGAGATTGAGCCTTTGCGCCATTACCGAAACATAGTTACTTGAAAGACGAGTTGTCGTCAGAGCGAAACTGCACGCTCCTTACTGAAACATCGACAAGTGAGTTGTTGCGAGTGTTGTGAATACCTTAGCCCAAGTATGTGACAGAGTCAAAGTTTAAAGCTTTTTTTTTTCGAAACGTGTCAAAGCATTTCTGGCAAGTGAACGGACATTGCGCCAATAATCATCTTTGCTCTAAAGCTGGGAACGAATCGTTATAAATTTCATCACCATTTGCATGACAATCCCGCGGACGTCATAAGTGGGTGCCACCTTACATATTACGCATAATGACCTGGCAAACCACCATGAAACATATAGTATAGCCGGCGCGACTTTCGCAAAAGCCCTCCTATTACGTACAGAGTAGTAATTTGGCAATACGATGCAAAATTTGTTGATAACCTATTGGTTTCGCCTAAACAAAATCTGCGCAAAAATGCACTCCACAGGAGAGCCGTGAGGAACGGTTGAAGAAAATAACAAAGCAAGAATGCCGTGTTGGTTTAAAACGTCACGTCTTCCTGTAGAAGAGCAGATAGGCATTCTCCATCAGGAAAGGCTTGGCCAGCTCTTCGTCGATGTCCGGCACGGAAGTGACCGACTCGTCGTCGAACCGGTACCACTTGCCGCATACCTGGTCCTCGGCGAAGGCGATGTAGTGGCCGTCCTGCGTCGAGCGAGAACCAATGTGGGCCACGACACCGTACAGCTTGTACTGGGGCCACGTGCCGGACCCGTTGGGCAGACACATGTTGGTGCTGGGAATCTTGATGGGCTCGCGAATCTTGCGGCTCTGGCAGGTCGAGCTGTCGTACTGAAATCGCAGCAGCTGGAGCACCACCGCCGAGGGAGTCTGCGTGAGCATGGTGCGGTGAAGCCAGCTCGTGTGTGCGGCCATGTTGCAGATGGGTCCCGTCTGGAGCTCGTTCTCTTCGTTCGCGTCCCGGTTGTCCATTCGCTTGGCCTCCGTAAAGGACACGAGGAGGTCGTAGAGGCGCAGTGGGTTCCCGCCACCGTTGGTGCTCACCCGGTCCCGAAGCTCGATGGCTATGGGCAGGACGTTGTACTCCTGCGTTCGTATGCTCGTCTTGAGACATGACGTGCACTGGTGTATATCCGACGTCTGGCCCGTGAAGAGGTGAACGATGGGGGAGTCGTTGGCGCGCTCGTAGGTCTGCCAGCCCTTGTAGGCCACCTCGAGGATGCGGTTAAGGCAGCGCTTGTTCAGGGTCGAGATGACCACTTGGAAGTTCTCGGCGTTGTGTTCCACCGAGCCGCTGCCGTTGGCCTGGCCAGCCTTGGACTTTGCCTTCCGGCTGTTGAGTACCTTGTGCAGGACGTTTAGCAGCGTCATCACGAACTCGGCAGCGTCCTGTTGCTCCTGCGAGTAGGACGAGCTGGACATGAGCTGCGGCATGAAGACACGGCAGAGTCGCACGAAGTTGTCCTGCGTCGAGGGTTGCAGGTTGCGGGCAACGCACTCGACATGCAGCTTGAGGTAGCTCCACAGAAAGTCCTCCTCGTCGGCACCCATGACGAGGTTGCTGTTCTGCACCCAGTCCTGCAGAAGTCCCGACATCTCGGGCGTGCGGAAGAGACACTGCAGCGACGAAATGGCAAAGCACAGATTCTGGCCTCGGTTGACCAGGCCCGGTGGAAGGTTATCCATTGAACTGTCAGTTCCCGTAGTGGCAAAGGTAAGCTTCCGATGCAGCTGAGAGAGCATGTCCCATCGGGCCAGCTTAGGAAGTCGCGAGGCGCCGGGTTGCATGGCCGCCGGCGCCCAGCGTTACCGCTGACAGCGGGATCGAGGCCAGACGCGGGCCCATCTCTTCCGCGCCCCACGCTCGCCCTTGACGCCTTCCGTGGTGGTCCAGATGATGGTGATGATGATATCATTTTGCTGATGGCACTAACCCACAAAAGGACATAGGCCAAGAACTGGGAGGCAGGATCTTTGAGGTAAATACCTATGAAGTTTAAAAACAAATACTATAGCTTTCGTCTATAACAAAGTATAGCTAATAAATGAAAATATTTAGAGCAATCAGATAGGCTATCAGATAGAATTTTTGACAGATTTAACGACGCGTTTATGCGTATTTGCATAATGAAATAGGCTAATTCTTACTGGCTTAATTTGGCGACTTCTCACATCTAAGATTTTGCTTGAATAAGCAGTGGTGCATATCTCGGCGATTATAAGTTACTTTCACTAGACTACACTGCAGAATTCTGACGTTGAAGCATTACTTACATAAGACTGGGCTCAGCGCGTCATTGTTACGCCAGCTTTCCGGTGAAATTGAGACAATGGAGCACTTCTTTTTATTGTGTGGCCGGAATTTTAACCAGATAAAAAGATATCTCGTCGCTCCCATTCCAAAGTTGGGATTACAAATCAATGTTAAATTAATTTGATCACCTAATGGAACTTCATTAGGTTATAGCCACAGGGAGGTCTACTCTGCTGTGTTTCATTACATACATGAAACAAAGATGATTACCATGCTAGTATATATTTGCTTATTTACATCATTATTTACAACTCGTTGCGACAGCTCCTATCTGCCCCGCCAGCTGTTTTTTTTTTTCATCTGAACGGGCAGTTTGCGGCGAGAGCTTTCTCTTCTTCCTATTGGCTTTCTGCATGTGCGGTGAATGAAACGCTATGGAGACGAGGTTCCGTGCTTGTTGGCCTTTTACGATGGCGCATGTCCACTACAGCACCCGCAGAGAGCTGTAGTGGACATGCGCCAAGTTTGTCCCAACCCCAGGGTGCTCTTCTGCACACTGTCAAATTGCCACCATATTGTCGAATTTCGCAATGACGACATATTAAACCAATCGGGTAAGCAATGGCAGCACTCCGTGTCAATCGGAGTCGGCGAAGGGCGGAACTCGGAAAGAAGAAATGGTAAAAGAGACAACCACCCGTTTGTGGCACGAAGCCACAAGGGAGTCTGCACAGATTTACCCGAAAGAAAAGCTTCTCAGTTGCCGAAAAATTCGTCCTGGTCCGTGGGTCGAACCCGGCCCCAACGCCTTTCCGGGGCGGTCACTCTCCAAGTTGAGCTAACCAAGAAGCTAGCAATTGGCCACGAGAGGGCGAATTCATCGACAACTAGAAGCACATGCACACAAGTAATGCAGATAAGTTCTGTGGAGACCCGAAATGTGGCGGAAGGCTTGGAAAAAGACAAAAAAGGGGGGGGGGGGGAAGACCCTTCCGCCACTTTGTGGGTCTCCACAGAACATATTTGCAATTAGGAACCAACTTCGCGGAATTTGGAATCGTCTAGAATAGCATTCCTATTGTCCTGTGCTTCACGACGTTTATCGTGTTCTGCGTCCACAATAAGCCCCGATAGGCCAAAATGCGATGCTGTGAAACACGAGAGCTCCGGAACACAACAGAAAAAGCTTTAATGAAAACAAGTTAATAACGTGGGGGAGCCTTAGTCAAGGGCATCAGTGGTATTATCCCTCTTCCAGCCCGGCCGATCCGTGCTGGCTGGTCGGGGGGCAGGAAAACAAAAATAAGTATTCTGATTACGATAAAGGAAAATGATGAGCGTTCATTCGCGAACTTAATATTACCACTTGTGCTTCTTTATTAACACCGCTTGTTCGGGAACCGCCTTCAATAAAGAGTTTTTGGCACATATGAAAAAAAAATAACATTCATCTTAGCTAGCAAGAGGCATGACGTCTAGTCCCATTGGAGTTTCATGCATTTCAAATTCTAAAAAGAAAAAATAGAAATAAGGAACAAGCGTATGATCTATGTTTAGGGGGAAACCAATTAAGATGAATCAAATGGTCAGAAGCCCTGGTCACCCCATAAAAGAGAATTGCGCGGCTCTTCTGTAGTGTGAGAAAGCGAAAAAAAAAGACAAAGAACAACACCGACATTTTGTCGTCAGGATGTCGAGCAAGCTACGCAACAAAAGCGAAGGAAAGAGCCTCGGCGCAACGCACCTGGTGAAGAGGTGTGCGGATAGAGCCGAGAGGCGTCATCTCCGTCTCGAGTTGGCTCACTTGCTAACTCAGCGAGCACCTCATCACGTCTTTCCGAAAAGAGCCTCGCTATCGCTAGCCACGCACGTACAAACGCCCACGAGAGAGAATCCAGGATGAGGTCAGAGACGAACAATGTATGTGTACATGCGTCTATAATACACACATATCCTCGTAGACAGCGTTCCACCGTCGTCACCACATCACGAATGAAAGCAGACGACGACGGTGCCAACCGGTGAACAGACGACAAACGCAGTGAACTTAGCGATTCGGGCACAGACATACAAGAGAGCAAAAATACGTAACTGAGTTATAAACATGAAAAAAAAAAGGGTCGAACATAAAAAGGGTCCTTTCCGCGGCCGCACCCAATCACGTCTGCGCATCAAAGCAATTTCTCGGTCGTTTCATCGCATAAGCGACCTTTTCCCCTTTCGTAGCCAGCGCGCGGGGCTCGAAGTGCTTCCAAGGATGTCATGAAACTTTAATGGCTCGACGCGGACCCCCATTGCTGCTGCCGTTGTGCTTCTCGGGTAGCCGTCGTTGCGGCTTTTCGGACTAGAAGACCTTTTGTGAAAGCGCTCCGCCCCTGATACAAAAGTGCCGGACAGTGGGTGTTACAATGAAGACGTTTTTACTCTCTGTCTAGATCCTTCTGTCGCAAGGAGATAGAACCTCCCGTGGCTTCTCGCCAGCAGCTTGTGAGCGGGACGAATCGGAAAAGAAAAAGAAAGGCATAGAGGCCGCAACTTTCTTGTTAAGGCGAAGGCTCTAGATGCCCCATAAAACGCGAAAATTGGCCATCGGCGTCTACTCGAGTGATGCCAGATATCATCATCATTTAATGACGTGCCCTATGGCGTCACGAGTCCCGAAAGTTTGTGACGTCAGCTTGGCGTCTCATAGCGGGACGTCCCACGATGACGTGATCACATGACGTCGTCGTTTAGTGTAGATGGGCTGATCCCGGAGTTCATAGCAGCTACAATTTTTTTATAATGAAGGGGGGTATGTTAGGCTATACTTTATGTAACGGTGCCTGTGTGAGTACATGTGCAAAACTGAAAAAAAAATTCCAGCAGGTTTTTGCAGTACCGGAAGCACTGCGATACTGCGTGAGATGCACAAAACTTCGGATGATTCTAATCCTGGAGGAATAATACAGTCCACTCAAAAGAAGATTACTTTTGCCTTCGAGCCGTCTTAGTCAAATGCATAAGAGACCATGTGAGTTCGTCCTACACCTAAGCTACGCTGTCTTTTTTATTTCTTGGGTAGGTCATTCTCGCCAACGTTAGAAAGCCGTGTATGACTGCACAAGTGGACTATAGAATAGTCTTCATCTGTTCCCATTGGCTCATGCGTTGAGGTGAGTGTGTCACACGGCCAATCAGTGGCGTAGATTTGCGCAGGTGATCAACCAGAAGAGGGCGATCGAAGGGAAGGTGGGAACATGGACATCAAACTGACAATCGTGGGTTTTCAGGTTACCGCGTTCGTAAATTTCAAAAAGATATTTTCGTCAGGTGGCGAAAACGGCCAAGTCTCGGCACGACAAAAATTGTTCGCCCCTTCCCTCCCTCTCTCACCTCCGGCAGCCGTCAAATTTCATACCTCGGCAATTCCCGCCGATGGCGATATTGCGTCGCTAATACAAGGCACATTGCTCTTTTCACCTAAAAAAAGAATATCTCGTGCAACCCATCATCGATCCAAAGCACCGTTGCCTAATACAACGACAGACTTTGAGTGTGTTCGTTTCGTTTTGTTCCGTATTCGTTTAGAGATATCTGGACGTCCCGACCAGCTCGGTTGAAGCGTGACATTACCGAGCACAGGACGGTATAACACGTACGCGAACGGAGGGGTGAGCAGGGAAAGGGCGTAGACAATACAGTTTCTAGATTTTTGTTAAGAACAAGAAGTAAGCTAAAAAAACAATGCGTGGGCGTGCATGGCCCTATGCCTGGTTCTGAACGAGAGAAAAAGATAGAAAAGAAACGTTGGACGATAAATGGCAAGGTAACGACCCAATGCTTTCCTGAATAGTTATGTGCAGCCGCATTGGTGGTACTGGTGTGCTTAGTCGCCGTAGACCTAACTGTTCGCCCTGCGTCCTGGATTTAAGAAACAAAAATGAAAGACGTGTACAATACGGCGTAATTGTGGTCCCACTACAGAGAGAGGTAAGTCTAGAAGTATTTGTAAATCAGCCTAAGGCAACTAAAGAAAAAAAGATAACAGCCCATTCCGGGACCACAGCCTCGGCACACAAGGAAAGAAAAAATGCAAAACGTGTCAGTGCTTTATGGACTCTTTTATCTTGAAATGCATAGCAGTAGGGCTGCGCTTTCGAATACAGTGATCGTTTATTCGTCACGGAGACTGGTCGCGAAACATAAATGTATATGCGGGCTTCCCCAGACGAAACAAAGAATCAGCGTAAGGGAACTGGGTCCCGCGGTCCTGCGATCTTATAAGGAAACTCTTGTGGTTGTTACGTACGAGACATATACATTGGTCAGTACAACGTGAACATATAACGAAATTCATCTGCAGAGTTCCGTGCCCCAGTGTGCGACGTTTCGTCGTGCTGAACCCAACTACACAGTCGTCCGAAATTGTCATTCTCCGAGCTAGCAGCTAGGACACCAAGTCACTAACTCCAGGCTCTATTATGAGTGCACGCTGGTAGAAATAAATAAAGCAACACTAAAATGTGCAACCAACATTCGAAAAAAAAATATACAGAGAATGGAAACCAGGGAAGGAGGGGGGGAGGAGATGCGTCGTTATTAATGACAATAATCGAGAGGGCGGCTGTCTTGGCGTCACGGTCCGATTGTGAAGAGCCGCCGATCGAAAAGCACTTTCGGCCCTGAGGACCTCGGGGCTCTAATATTTCGTGCCCCCGGGTTGAGAGGAGGATGAGGAGAGTCCCTGTCGGCGGTTCCTGGACAGACGTCATACATATATGGGTTGGTAACGAAGTCGTACGTCGTTGTCATTGGTGCGTTCACTGGCGAGTGCTCGACACGCTGCTGGATAGGAGGAGGCAGCGAGTACTGTCCTGAGAGAGCGAGACACAGTCGGAGTGACGGAAACTCTTACAGCGAGGAGGGAGAACTGAAAAGGGAGAGAAGGGTAGCTTCTTCTGTGATGAACACTGAGAGATTGAGAGAGGTCTGTGCGAGTGTGTGTGTGTATGAGAGAGAGAGAGAATGCGAGTGTGCGACAAAAAGTGGTATGTGTGAGTGAACGAGCGATAGTGTGTGAGCGAGTTTGCATATGTGAGAGACGGATTGTGAGTCCATACGTGCGAGGAATAAAGTGTGTGTGTGCGTGTGTGTGTGTGTGTGTGTGAGTGATTGATTGAATGAGTGAGTGAGTGAGTGAGTGATTGATTGATTGATTGATTGATTGATTGATTGATTGATTGATTGAGTGAGTGAGTGAGTGAATGAGTGAGTGAGCAACCGGTACCATGATGATACAGGGAGACGAGAACCATGGGAAACCACCGGAAACGATGCGAAAAAAACACCCGCCTTCTTACACCCCTTGATGAAAGACAAGCGCACAATTTTTTAGCGGCGAACGACCGATTTTCTGGCTCGCTATAAACATATAGGCTTGCGTGTTACCGAGAACGTTTGTACGTGGGATGAACAGTAACGGAAAACGCCCGTGTTCACGCCCGAGCATTCGCACGGGACTGTGAGAGTGTCTGGAGATACGGTATACTGAGTCTTGACAATTGAGTGTTTATAAATGATAGTCAGGACTGAATATACGAGCGAAGAATAAGCTTATACACAACGCAGACCTGCCCAGCGCTCAGATAATGCATATGAAGTTCCGAGCTCTACGCATTAGAGGCAAGCCTGCGTCGCAATTAAGAAAGGACGTGAAAATAGAAGCCCAGAACAATATTCGTGCCTAACTTTCCTTTCCATCATGAGTCATTGATCGATGCAGTGTAAACATGCTTTCTTATTGTCATGGCTAGTCGTAAACTCAGCGCTGCAACGTATATTTATACGCTTGAGTGTTGGGATGTCGGAACGCTTATTGGTAGCTTAGTTGTATGATCAATAGTGCCACTTACTGTACTTGAAAGGGTGACCAAACCTATACGTGGAGCTTTTTCAGCGAAATTTTGCTTTCTTCGATGTCTTACAATAGACTCCGAGTTCTCTATCTTATAGACGTAAAACATTCCAGCAACAAGGATGAAAAAAAAAATCAAGAACAAGACTAATCTTGCATTAATATTTGGATACCGAACAGTATTATTGATTTCGTTTATATTTTTGCTGCAAAACTTATTGATATGGAGTTGCCAAGGGAAATTTGGACCTCAACTTCTCCACAGCAAAACAGAGCAGAAACAGGGAAAGCGCACGATTCCGAAAACTCATCTGGTTGCTTCTAGGTCATTGATAGACTTTAGCTATAGGTGAAGCTAGGTTGTTTCTGTATTGTTTCTCAGCGCAAAATGGTCCGAGTTAAACCACCAACAGTCACAGATACGACACGCACATCTAAACTCCAGAAAGAAACACGCGCTGAAGCCAAGCGCTTGCCCCTCTCCTATAGAGATCTAGGAGCACGTCGGTTTTTGCGTACAGGCTTCCATCGTCTTGGGGTCTTCACGCACCCGCCGTTGGCTTTCCCGTTCCCTATCATTCCATCGTCGTACGTACTCGGGATCTTCGGCTCGATAATTGATTGATTTGTGGGGTTTAACGTCCCAAAACCACCATATGATTGTGAGAGACGCCGTAGTGGAGGGCTCCGGGAAATTTCGACCACCTGGGGTTCTTTAACGTGCACTCAAATCTGAGCACACGGGCCTACAAGATTTCCGCCTCCATCGGAAATGCAGCCGCCGCAGCCGGGATTTGAACCCGCGACCTTCGGGTTAGCAGCCGAGTACCTTAGCCACTAGACCACCGCGGCGGGACGGGTCTCCGGCTTGCCGCTGTCGCTTCGGAGCCATTTGCTGCGTTGTTTGTTGACTTCTTCATGTTTAGGGGACCAGCGGGGAAGTAGTTTGACTTACCCGATTTCTGCGGCATCATGTAAGGGCGTAGCCAGGAAGTGGCTTATCGAGACCGTGCCCCCCCCCCCCCCCCCATCAAAATTTTTCGCAATGACATAGAGAAAGCAAAGGGGATAATGAAACGAACCGGTGTTAAGGATATCATAGTTAAAATCGAGAAGAAATGGACATAGGCTGGACATGTATCGCGTAGGCAAAATAACCACTGGTTATTCAAGATAACTGACTGGATTTTCAGAAAAGGCAAGTGAATTAGGGTGAGACTGAAAGTTAGGTGGACAGATGAGATTGGGAAGTTTCCGGGAATAAAGTGGCAGCAGCATGCCACACGACCGAGTTGACTGATGGATCATGGGAGAGGCCTTTGTCCTGCAGTTGACGTAATGAGGCTGATGATGACGATGATGATGAGAGAGCAAAAAATGACCCTTTCAAGGGGGTGCCACCCCCGAAATCAAAAAGGTGCCCGTCCTTCCCCCCAAAAAATTTTGGCTATGCCCTTGTGTGACACAGACACGTTTACGATTTAGAAGTGTGAAAGTTTTGGCTAGTGGTATGACATGACGATAGTTATAGCGTGAAAACAGAACTACTACGAAGAGAATCTTTGTCGTCGTTCTTTTCTCGCGCTATAAGTTTCGTCCGTTTATGATGATCGTTTTTTAATAGGCCGCACAAATTACGGCTAGCCTAAACAGTCTAATTGCTAACAAGTTGTGGTGGTGACGATCTTGTTTACAGTGAAACGTGAAGGCAGGGGGAACGCTTGGCGAAATTGGACGACAATCACAATCACCTGAGCGTATCTTTCTCCGTTTCTCGAGTGCTTCAACAGAATTACTACTATTCTGTGCCCAAGAATGGTACCTGTCGTCTTCTCTTCTGCTCTTGTAAGTACGGTACGGTAACAAGAATTTTTATTTAAAGATCCGGGGAAGTACTAGCCAGAAATATTTTTTTCGCGCTCATTGAGCTCCGGAAACGCTACTTTCGAGGTCAGGCTGAAGTGCTTTTTGTTTTTTTATTATTTTCAGAGTCTCATATTTATCCTCTCAACCCCCCCCCCCCCCCCGCTTCAACGAGCTTTCTCAAGTCATCTGCAATCTTGCCTCGCGTTTCAGTAGAACTAATATGAATTTTATTATTTTTCTGGTTGTTGCTATAAATAATAATAACGGTGTCGAGAAAGCTGAGACGATTATTATGGCACTTGGGAATTCCGTGAATATATTTTTATTACCACTACCTTAAAAGCACACTTTTGCTTTCGGTATAGAAAAGGCGCCGTCTTTTTGGTGACGTCTAATTGTAGTGTGACGTCACGGGGCGACAATAACTCGCGACGTACTAAAGGAAAATCTCTTACCTCATTGTGGTACACGTAAGAAGTCATGCTTTAATTGTCGTCCAGTGACCCTGACAGTCATTTCTGTGGTTTAGGCACCATGCAGGAAGCAGAGGTTGCAAAATCGGTGGAAATGTGTTGCCTCGTCGGGATAATGTCCACTGCAGCGGTACTGGCTTGCAGATGCCTCGAGACGAACACCTGAAAATAAAGGTAAAGTATTTTACGCCTATAGTTCGACTCCAGTGTGGGGAGAGCATTGCTACTGCATACCAGGGAAACAAAAAAATGTATCGCGATGTCTCAAAATCATGTCTGTACCCCTTTAAACTCGTGAACAACTGAGCGTTACTCTCTTGAGTTTGAGTGTACCAAGGAGAAAAAAATGTTATAAACCTCCTACGGCGCACTTAAACCCGTATTCACAAACCAACCTTATTTTTATTTTATATTTTCGTTAAGTTTTTGTACCATCTACGTTTGTTATAAAGACCCACACGTGGTGCTGGTGAGATAACTACAAAATTGAGTACCAACCTCCCTTATTTATGAAATGGACTAAAGAGACAACAAGGATAGGAAAACGCGGGATGAGGATATGGTTGGTCCATGTATATGGCTTTTAATTACGCAAACCCAAAAACCCAGTGCTTGGGTACGGCGATACTATAGATCTCTACCACGTTAGTACTATACTCCTAGACAGCGACTTAACTATAAGTCTCGTTCTACATAATAACGCGCAACAACCCACCAACACACAAAGCGTTCAGATGCAAAAGCTTCTTCGCTCACCTGTGTACTGACGGCATGCCTAACCAAATAGGTGTGCGAAGTCTCGTTTATACGACAAGAAAGATATTACTGTACTTTGTAACTTTTACTATTCCATAACATCATATCCCGCAAAGTTAATTCGATTCTGGACCTCCAGAGGGCTCCCATAATTGCGTTTAGGAGCGAACTGACCGGGCGCATTTTATTAAGGTGGACGGGCCCAGGGCCACCGCGTACGCGTCCGTGCAAACCGGACTTAACCTAACAATGTTCAGGTCAACGCTGCGCCTATTAGATTTGCTTAACACGCCGCTAAGCTACAGCTGCGGACGTGGGCTGAAATATTTGGAGGACGGATGATCAGCAGCAGAAGTAGCGATGGCGGTGAGGTTCTGCGGTGCTGTGTTTCTGCCATATATCCTGCAAAACTATCGTACAACTCAACTGTGCAGTGCGTTTCGGTGGTTATGATCAGACGTATACCACAGTGGAACCAGATTGATTTTCGGTGTAAAAAACCATAGCCGGCTTTTACGGTTGCGAGCATATATCTAATTAGCATCGCGCTGTAGAGCTCTTTCATCCCATGCACATCGTTTAGATTTGTGGATGGCGAGTGGGGGTGTCCTGTACTAGTTTACTTGATCGCAAACAACCAGCGCTGATTAGAGTTGGCCAGTGTTTCGCTACTAGCACTGGGTAATGCTGGCTGAATGTTGATGACAAATGTTTGCTTTGATAGTAGTAAGAGTTAGTAATGATAATAATAATTGTTGGGGTCGTACGTTACACAACCAAGATATGTTTGTGAGGGACACCGAAGTGAGGGGCTCTAGAAATTCCGACTATCTGAGACTTTTTAACGCATACGTAAATCTAAGTGCACGGGCCTGTAGCGTTTCACCTCCATCAGAATGCGGCCGTCGTAGCCCAGGATTCGATCCCGCGACCTACATACACATCAGTAGTCGGGCACCGTATAACCACATGTGGTGAAAGCATGCTACCGGCTTACTACTGGCAGAAGTCCGCTAGATGGCGGCTACATGTTGAGCTGAATGTTCGCAAGTTTCGAGTATATGTTTAGGTGCTGTCGGTTACTGTAGGCTGTCAATTGTTTTGACAGCTACATTGTGAACATTGAATCTCTACGCAATGATCTTATCTGAAGTACACGAACCGAGTTGGTCTCACCGAAATATTTTTATCCAGTATTCATTACATAACATGTACGGGGTAAATAAATAAAAGTCTCGCAGAGTTTCATACCTGTTTCAATTCGGGCAATCATTTTTAGGTTGACTGAATCAAACGTACGCGAATTCTACGAAAAAAAAAGCACGATATACTATTCTTAATTTATTTATCTTTTAATTGTCGAAGATAGTTATTGTGTGCATTGAATCGTAGGTTATAAGCTAATCAGCAATAGCAAACTTAACTACGTCTCAAGCAACAAACTCAAAAGTGGAGCTTGTTTCGCTTAAATATATAGCACGCCGCTGCCACCGTGAACTTAAAGACCGAGTTATCCGCGAAGCCAACTGGTTTTCATCATTATAACTTGCGTTTTCAATGAGAACCAGTATCATCATCATCGTCGTCGTCATCATCATCATCACCATCATCAGCGTGACAACGTCCAGTGCAGGACTAAGGCCTCTCCCATGTTCCGCCAGTCAACTCGGTCCTGTGCTTGCTGCTGCCAATTTATACCCGCAAACTTCTTAATCTCATCTGCCCACCTAACCTTCTGTCTCCCCCTAACCCACTGATTTTCTCTAGGAATCCAGTTGGTAACCCTTAATGACCAGTGGTTATCCTGTCTACGTGCTACATGCCCGGCCCATGTCCATATCCTTTTCTTGATTGCAACTATCATATCCTTAACCCCGGATTATTTCCTAACCCAATCTGCTCTCTTCTTTTCTCTTCAAGGAACCAGTGTAGCACTCGTTAAGTGCAACGATTCTGCGCATTCTGTCCAGCCTCATACCATTCAAGATATCAGGCGATTGTCGGCCAGAATGACTGGGCATATAACAGTGACTGATTTTTACACCGTGTATCTATATTAGCTAGTTTGCGTAACCCCCGCGTTGCGTGGTGTGTGTGGGGGGGGGGGGGGGGGTTCTTTCAACAAAGCTTCCTCTTTCCCCACATCCTAAAAGATGAACCCTCTCAACGATCCCGGGCACTCAACTGGAATTGAGAGATGTCGACCCTCGTTCTCAATCGTCCATGAATAACTCATGCATTTCGCAGCGGATGTGTGGTCATCTCGAGAATATCCCCGGACTCCGCGTTGTTAACCTTTCATCGATGCATCTCGCCGTTTCGCTTTCCGCGCGTTCATTTTCAACCGCCTAAAAGCGCGAAAGACGAAGGGGAAAGTGCAATGCCACGAGCGCGTAACAAATGGAGACAGGCGAGCCCGCGAAAGTTGGGCTATCCTCAGAGTGGCGTTGCCGGTGCAAAGAGCGTTATCGCAAAGTGTTTTCCCATCCAATATATCATCTTTTTTTTGTTTATTTGCTCGTGAATGTAGGCATAGGCTTAAGTACCGAACTGCTCGGATTCGTCAGAGGATGAAGAAGGGAAACAGGTTCAAAGGAAAAGTTCTAGCAACACGCGAGAAGCACCTGTACTGCTCATCAGTGTTTCTTGTTTGTCTCGTGTAGAACTCCCGTTGTCCCGTATTTAATACGATTAACCTTGGTAACAAGTATTATTGTGTATGTGAGTGTGCATCAGGGGGAGGTAAAGGGCGTGGAGGTGGCCGCTCTTTTTTACCACGAGCGCTCCCCCCCCCCCTTTTTTTTTTTTCGTTCTGGTCATGTCCCAAGAAAGGCAAACAACGCAATGGACTCTAACATGAAGGTGAAGAGGGGACATATTACGAAGGACAAGCGGGGACAAAGGCAGCGGCCTGCCTTTGGTCCCCGTCTTTCCAGAGGTAAAAATATGAGAAGTACAGATCTATAGGAGGTCCTCGGCCGCTATTGAGCGCAAAAACTTGCGTGTACCTAATTACCGTACATTAAACACTGGCGAACAGACTGAGGGTCAGACTGCAAGAAGGCATAAAGCAGACTTACCCGCCCGCCTTCCCCTGAAATAATTGCTCCTCCCCCCACGCCCACGTCGACGAATGGATGTGTATGCGTGCTCTTTTATGCCGGTGATTGTTTCTGTCTGTTGTGGTGTGTGTATTGCGTATGTGCGCGTGTATCTGAACGTTATTTCGCGCGCACGCGAATGAGTGCGTTTGCTGCTCGGCGTAACAAAACGAATCGGCGTTAAGAAGAAAAAGAAAAGGAGTTGAAGCGATTGAAGACCGGAACTCCGCGCGTGTTACACTCGAGACGCGCTAAAGTGCTCACGGGTTAGAAATCAACCGGCACCGCACGGCAACCACGATAATTACCGGCTTCGATAAAAAAATGCTCAGAAAAAAAAGAAAGAAAACGAGAGAACAAGTTGGAGGGTGCAGGTGCCAGAAGACGCTAATGGATATGACTCAGCGGCTCAATGGAATCAGTCGGGAGCGCTATCGTACCCGTTTGTTCCTTTCACTTTCCGCGCTTCTTCGTTCGTTTAGTCGTTCCGTACGAGTTTCGCTTTACAAACCGTTATATCTATACACGCCTGCAGGCGGCACGTGGCTGCGTGTACGTTACCATCCTCTTCCTCTTCCTCTTATTTCCTCTCCGGCACACTTCTTCTCTTTCTTCTTAACTTCTTTCTCGTTTCCAATTCCTCGATGTCATTACACTCGGGCTGCTACTTCGTGCTCTTCGCTTCTACAAATGCGGGAGCCTTCCCGAGAAAGGAGCGGCGCACGTGCGGCCCGAAAGCATCAATGATTCACGCCGCGCTAAGGAACTGCGCGGAGAATCGCGAGAACTCTCTCCCTGTCTCGCTCTCTTTCTCTCTCTCTTTCTCTCTCTCTTTCTCTCTCTCTCAGAACGAAGCTCACGCTTCCTCGCAATGTTTTATCGCCTGCCTTCAGCGAAGGGTGCCCGGGATGCCCCGAAACCAGAGGTCGCGAATGGGTGGTAGCGGCAGGTTGGGCTTCGACAGCGCCATCTTCCGAAGCAGAGCGAATACTTTTTTAACACACGCACGCCCGCCTGCGCGTAGCGAAGTTTCATATATACACGGCCCGCCCGCAATCGTGCTAGTTTCAGATAGAGCGCGCGCTAACGGTACGAGCGCAGCAGCGGCATCAAGTGGTGAATTATGTACGCCGGTTACATATTGAAATTCCTCGAGAGAGCGAGAGGTGGAGAACTTCGTATGAGAGAGAGGAGGAAGTGAGGGGAGAGAGGAACGCCGGCTCGAAACTCGTTTCCAGTGAGTTTTTTTTTTCTCTCGCCTGTACTTTTATAACATCTCAGTGCCTTTTCCTTTCACGTGGTCCCTTTCTCGGTTCTCGTAACGTTTTTGTATTTTTATTCCTTTTATTTCTCGATAAGTCGGTGCATGATAGGAGAGGCACCGCGAAAATTTGTCCCCCCCATCCCCACCTCCCCATTTCCCACTCCCGTTTTTTAACGCGTTCTCCGCGCCCGATTCGAGCAGGAGTGCCTAAGGTTAGGAACGTGCCCCGAGAATAGGAAGGCGTTTTAATATTACCGGTAGCTCTTTCTCGTGTTTTTTTGTTCGTTTCGGTTTTTCCTGTCACGCTGGAATCTCACTCGTTTTTTTGAAGTTTCGATCGTAGGTTAAAGTTAGCGCAATCGAAGAGGCGGCACTGGTTGCTTGAGTATTGCTGAACGACCCTCCCCGGTCACCGCCAGATGTGCTGGGAATTCATTGTCGACAACTGCGTTAGTTATAACGAGAGAACAGCTTCTTGTTTTTCTTTTTCTTTTCGTTAGCGATGCATATGTTTATGAACTTGCAAGCGGAAGTACCCGAAAGCCAGCAACTGTTAAGGGAAAATGCGAAAATGAAATCGCAAGCTTTATAATCAGACATGCGACCGCTGAAAAGCTAACTCAAAACCACGTTAGCACAATTTCACGAATTCTTTTACACGGAAGGCATCGTCGTACCTAATTGCCTCTATAATTGCGCATGTCTGAATTGCACCATTTAATAGTTAAGTTAATTTTTGAGTCATCCTCCGGAAAAGCAGTGTTGGAAGTTATCTCTCACCTGTGTGCCTTCTTTTCTCAGTACGTAAAATATTGTTCTCGAGCTGAACACTCTAAGAGCAATAGTACATGTATTTCGTGTATTGCTGTGCTGTAATTTGTCTTGGGGCATACAATGCTTGGTTCGTAGTACACGTTGGGCTTCAAGGCCTAAGGAGTGCATAAAAAAAAAGCAGAGTTTGTGTTATATGCTGTAATGTGCCCTATGACTGCAGCTGGTCGTGGCATGGTGTAGCGGAGACCGGCATGCCGTAGGAGACGTAAGCACTCCGCTTGTAAGCGGGGTCATGGCCATTGGTGGTGCGACCACTCTTCCCCCTCTTCTTTTTCTTCATCATATTCATCATTATCAACATAATCACCTCCTTATTCTCCTCCTACTCATTCTCCTCTGTCGTTGTCGTCATCATCATCGTCTTCTTCACCACTCTATTCCTCTCCTTCCTCGTGTCTTTTATCCAGTTTTTTTTATGTTTCTTAATCATCCCTTCACTTTTTCATCATCAACATCTTCTTGTTCTTCTTCCTAATAATTATTATCACTATCATCATCTCTACTATCCCCTTTGCCAGCCCTCTTGCTTTACGCACGCATCTGTGCGCATCACTTTCCGCTTGCTGAGGACGTACACCTGGACGTGAAATCCTGCAGGTGCGGAGGTCGGGCAGAACGCACACAGAGCCGGGAAAGGGCCGGCCTTGCATTTTAGATGATGCCGTGCGAGCACAGCGCGAGCGTCTTATTTATAACCGACGAGAAGGAGGCCGTCTATCTGCGGGCCGTTCGTACAGTCAATTTGCTTCTCTCTCAGCTGCTCGACGTCTCAAATTTTAGATGGCTATCCGGAATCTATGCGGGATACAATATCGCGTCATTTATGCGTAGATAAGGAGCGTGCGTAGGTATACGGTCAATGACTCATCTCTCTTGCTGAAGGAGTTTCCAATGGCATGGCACGCTTGTGGTACATAGCGGGGTCGATAGCGTGCACGCCATTGGTGTCGCTGTCTACGCGCTCCTGTTCGGCTCGCGAGATATGAATTAAGAGAGACGCTCGGAGCGCTGCGACGCTGGCAGTCATCACTCATGCACTTCCGGAAGGATTTTGACGGGAAGCGCTTGACTGGCACTAAAGGAGGGACGAAAATTTGGGGATGGTGGCCGAGAAAAATATGAAGTTGCAAAATGAAATACGGGTGCTGACGTTTTTCTTTGTATATAAACCGATTACTACGTACGACTGCCATGCAGACCATGCCACGGCGGTTACGGCACTCTGCTGCTGACACAAACGTCACCGGATTCATTCCGGCCGTGGCGGTCGCATCACGACGGGGGCGAAATGCAAAAGGCCCGTGTACTTCGTCACGTCAGCACACGTCAAACAACGCTAGATGGTCGAAATTCCCGGAGTACTGCAACACGGCCTTTATCGTAATCGTATCGGGGTCATGGCACATAAAACCTAAATTATTATTATTATTATTATTATTATTATTATTATTATTATTATTATTATTATTATTATTATTATTATATGCACAATTGTTGAGATTTCGTGTACCCAAATAACAATAAGATTATGAACCACGCCGCAGTAGTGGACACCGAAATAATTTCCGTTACCTGGGGTTCCATAAACTGCACCGAAATCGCAGAGCTTCTAGCATTCCGCCTCATTGGAAAATTCAACCACCACGGAGTGATCGAACCCACAACCTTACGGCCAGCAGTCGAGATTGCCTAATGTTGGCCGACATATGGCTTGTACGGTAAAAGTGCCTTCAGTATCTTTCATCTGCTCCTCCAACTTGACACAAAAAAAGCCTCAGGACCAGATAACATTCCAAATTCGTTTCTCAACCGATATGCGGAGTGGATGGCAAAATATCTGTGCATCATATTTGATAAATCCCTAGAAACATGCACCATACCGGATGATTGGAATAAAGCGAAAGTTAAACCGATACACAAATCAGGCCCAAAAGATGACGTAAATAACTTCAGGCCTATATCTCTTACTTGCACTTGCAGCAAACTTCTTGAACATATTATCTTAAAACATATCAATATATATATCTTGAAAAAGAACGCATCCTGTCGCCTTCTCAACACGGTTTCCGTAGGGAGCTTTCTACAGTCACGCAACTAACAGAACTAACCCATGATTTATCCTTAAGTGTGGACAACCAAAAACAGGTCGACCTTATCCTATTGGACTTTGCAAAAGCCTTTGATAAGGTTTCACATAAAAAACTAGTACAAAAGTTAGAATGTACCTTAGGCAATGGCTTCGTTACGAAATGGATAAAAAACTATCTTACCGGTCGCACACAATTTGTTGATTTCAATGGACAAGTATCCACAACAGTTCCCGTCAAATCCGGTGTTCCCCAGGGCTGTGTTCTTGCTCCGACCTTATTCCTAATTTTTATCAATGACCTACCCTGTCAAATTCCCGTCCACGTCAGACTTTTCGCGGATGATTGTATAATTTATCATGAAATAAACTCTGCAGAAGATCATCTTGCCTTAAACAAAGCCCTCGAAATAGTATCAAACTGGTGTTCAGAATGGCAAATGATACTTAATGTTAAAAAATCAGCTATAATGACAGTAACAAGAAAAAGGGAATGGTCAGAGTTTTCATATATCATCAATAGTATCCCACTTCCTAGAACAAGTCATCATAAGTACCTTGGCCTCACCTTTACTAGCGATCTGAGATGGGATGCCCACGTTTCTAACGTTACAGCTACCGCACTGAAACGACTTTTTTTTCTGAGACGATGCCTTCGACTAGCACCTTCTGAAATTAAACTGTTAGCCTACAACACGTACGTGAGATCTGTTCTTGAATATGCGAACATTGTTTGGTTCCCGTACACAAAAAAACATATTGCGAAGCTAGAAGGCGTGCAAAGAAAAGCTGTTCGATTTATTTTTAACAAGTTTAGGCAAACAGACTCACCAACTGAAATGCTCAAAGAAGCGGGCATGCTAACGCTGCAAAAACAAGCAAGACTAGCATGCCTACGATTCATGTACCAGCTACGCCATAAGCAAACCAACATCGATGCCTCCAGGTACATTACACTTCAACAATCACGACCCACCCGTAAGAAGCACCCCGAAATGCTACAAGAATACGCATTCCGTACGGAATGTTTCAAACACTCATTCTTTCCAGCATCAATAAGGGAATGGAACAGCTTAGCAGCTATGATTACTAGCAGCAATTCTTTAAATATTTTTTCACGTCTTGTTGAAGAACATTTGCGTTTGGAACCCTAATATTGCGCTATTGTGGTCATCTTTGCAAAATCTATTGTTTTAGACTGTGTTATTTTGACTCTTCCACACTGTAATCATTTGGATATAATACAATTACTGTTAGAACTTTGTTGTTAGAATTTGGTTAGAATTTGTTTGAATTTGATTGTTAGAAATTGTGAGAACTTGGTAGCATCAATGTAACGCGTATCCTAAACGATGTATAACTTACGGATGTTTTTATTGTGTGCTTTTATTGTGTGTTTTCCCGATGTCCTTTCTGCAAAAATCCCGACAAGGGATTGGCAGTATTCTTAAATAAATAAATAAATAAAATTAAAACTCGGTGCAATGGCTCAGTTCCCTACCCCTTTTTCACCATGTTATGCAATGCACGAATGGTGACACGACCGGATGAGGTATTTAAACAGCGAAAAAAGATTGTACCAACACTGCTGCTGCTTTTTTTTTTTCAGTCGATTCTCCGTAATTCATGGAGATGTGCCGTAATTTCAGAACTCAGAAGCGCTGTGTACTCCTCCTCCACGCAGGCTTTTTTTATACTCTCTCACTTTCTCTCTAATCTATCTCAACAACACTCCCGCTCTCTACTTTGTCGATACACTCTTTCTCTACTACCTCTGCCTACACTCTCTCTTAGTAAACTCTCTCTATTTTAACAATATATTAACAGATCTCCTCATTACTCTCTCTATACCCCCCTCTCTCTCTTATACCTGTCTACAAACCATCTGGTAATATTCTGTCTCTCTATTTGCTTTATCTCAATACCTGCACTCTTTCTTCAATGTAAACGCTCTCTCCTTATTACAACAGATGCCTCCTTACTCTGTCTCTATGCTCACCCTTTCTACCACGTTTCCCTACAATCTCTCTCCCACTCCAAACACATTCACACTCTCTCTGTACAGGCTGTCTTAATTCTGTCTACATAAACATGTACACTCTCTACTCTCTCTACGCACAATCTTCATTTTTCTCTATACCGATTCTAAATGCGTGGCACCATGCCAGTGAACGGCTGGCGCTCCATATTTTAACGTGGTTTTTTCTGCCACATCTGCGTCGAACTTATGCGTCGTGCGCGCCCAAGCTGTAACCGAGAAGCGGTGTTCTCGGTTTCTATGGCGGGGCTCTGTTGCGTGCGAAACCAACGCGAGATCGTGAAAGATGAAGACGGATACGGCGAGCGCTGCGCATCGTCTCGCGCTCAAGCCGTAACCACTGGCGACGCGACGGCGGCCTTCTTGGCGGGCCGCCTCGAAGGCCGAGACGACAGGAGATGAAAGACAGGCCAACCGATTGTTGTGCTGCTGTTGTCGTTTATATTCTTGGGCCGGCTGTTGCTATACCGCAATGCCGGTCGCATTCAGTCCGCCTTCATTGGTGAAGGCGCTGGGTTCGACTCCAAGTGTCGAGGGGCGCCCGCTGCTTTGTACAAAGGGTGAAGACGTATACTTTCGTATGGCCTTCGGTGGTTTTTGATACCCATGCCGATAATATGGCCTCTTTTTTTATGCTCTGTGTTATCTTTTATGCATATTCTCTCTGCACTTCTTCAGATTCCCTTACTGGTTGAAGAAATAAACGTGTCCCTTAATCTAGGAACAACAACACCTGTTGTGGTAAGTGCAATAGACATGATTGTTTTCCTGAAGTTGCGTCTGTAATCACTTTATACGGCCGAGTACTCACCCTATACTTCCCGCTACTATAGATTAGGGCGAAACAGCGTGATATAGCTAAACACGTGCACGCAAAGTATACATGAACGAAACATGAATGGGATAAAAATTTCGCCCCCATTTTGCATGCGGCTTTACAGCTCCAAGTCAAAGAACAAGTATGCTTTTATTAACGTTTTTTTAGAATGAATCTTTGGGTGGCATGTCTTTTTATCTAGTAGCCTAAACATCAAAGTGTTTATTCAAAGTCAGGTACCGCACTCGTATTGCGGATATTTGATTAATTGATATGTGAGGTTTAACGTCCCAAAACCACCATATGATTATGAGAGACGCCGTAGTGGAAGGCTCCGGAAAGTTTGACCACCTGGAGTTCTTTAACGTCCACCCAAACCTGAGCACACGGGCCTACAACATTTCCACCTCCATCGGAAATGCAGCCGCCGCAGCCGGGATTGCGGATATTTATCTGTCGTTGTTCTAAATAATTACTTGATTCTGACAGCACACCGGCAGTGGAGCAAATGTTTGCACTGCAGTAGGGTTGACAGGCGGGCTAGTTGGTACAAATTGATGATGGAATAATTGGAAGCGCAAACGAACGGGACACAAGAGAAGAAACAAACAAGCGCAGACTTCAACTGGTTTATCAGAAACTTCTTTAAAGTTTTTCCTAATGGCTGCAGACGCCTTTGAAACGTATTGTTATTGAGAGAGAACAACAAAACATCCTTACTTATCAGCAGTAACAAGCCTCAGGCTATTAGAAACCAAGAACGAAGTAATCGGGCCCAGTATGCAGTGAACACCAGTCCTCGCATTCGGCTTTAATAGCGGTGTGCATATTCTGAGCGAGATGTGCTTCGTGGCATTCCAGGCAGCGAATTTGCCCGACGGAACTTAAGGCCTTGTAGGCCTTGTGTGGATGGCTGCTTCCTTCTCCCTCTCTCTCACGCTCGTCGTCTCTCCAGGATTATTCGCTCCGAGTGGTATCACCAGGCCAATGTGTTCAAAGACTGCCTGCGAGTGCTATGTTGTTCACGTGGCGAAAGACTCTCTTCGTGGAACAACCTGGTCGAAACCTACACTGAGGTACTGTGGAATGCGACTATGCCTACGCTGGTAACAAGGAGGAAGTTGCCTAGTGAAAAGCGGGACATCCTGGTATTGGGCGAGTGCCAGGTACCCGAAGAGCACTTTCGTGTTCTTCAAATGGGACCCAAGTTTTGCCCGGCATCTACCCCTGATGGATTTGAGAAGCTTGCCTTGACACGGTCAGTATATAGCACAGAGAGTTCAGGAAGCGGACAGTTTGCATTGTGTTAAGGATTGTGTTTCAACGTTGTCCAAAAAGAATGCGAGGGCGGGTGTACACTGCAGACTGGGCCCGATTATTTCGTTCTTTGTGTCTAATATCCTGAGGCTTGTTACTGTTGATAAGGAAGGATGTTTTGTTGTTCTCTCTCAAGAAAAATACGTTTGAAAGACATCTGCAGCCATTAGGATAAACTTTAAAAAAGTTTCTGATAAACCAGTTGAAGTCTGCGCTTGTTTGTCTCTTCTCTTGTGTCCCGTTGGTTTGCGCTTCCAATTACACGAAAGCATTTTATGCCGGGGTCCACCAATATTTCAGTGACGTATTATTGTCACAAAAATGACGTTGAAAAAATATGCTAAATCAGAAGACTAAGAAAAAAAAAGTTCCATCAATGAAATTCAAACGCATGACCCCTGGGTCTGCGACAACATATGCGGGGCACGCTATCTACTGCAGGACCATATGCATCGTATTTAAAGCACCCTCAATATCTACCACGGCGCCCTCGCAAAATTCTTGGTAACGTGAAGTAATGCACCCCACCGTGGTGGTCTAGTGCCTAAGGTATTCGGCTGCTGACCCGCAGGTCACGGGATAGAATTCCGGCTGCGGCGGCTGCATTTCCGATGGAGGCGGAAATGTTGTAGGCCCGTGTGCTCAGATTTGGGCGCACGTTAAAGAACCCCAGGTGGTCGAAATTACCGGAGCCCTCCACTACGGCGCCTCTCACAATAAATGGTGGTTTTGGGACGTTGAACCCCACATATCATATCATCATCAACGTGAAGTAATGCATCATGACCGTGGCATCCACGATTGATTCCTTCAATACGTAGTCTCTAGGCATCAGTCCCGTTCAGCTAGTGCAATTTTGTCAGTGCCTTGACACACCCCCAAGCGGCAACCTTACCCCAGGTGTCGGCGTCACTCATGGCGCCCATCCACACCAAATAGCTCAGCGACGCCTACCTGGTTCCCCCACTATAACACTGGCTCCGAATGCCATCGTAATGGGCCACAGAGAAGACACAACGCGCGTTGTGTTTTTGTCTGACCTACCACAAGAATTTATGCTACAAGGGTTTGTCTAATCAATAATGATAGACGTTAGTCGTAGGGATGAAGAGGTGTGACTAAACTTCAATGTGAATGCATACTCGTTAAGTGGTGCTACAGCTGTCCAACATGAGTAGACATTGCGCTAGCTCTTCTACATCAATGTAGCGTAAGCATTAAACTATACTTCTGTAGGGACACGTTTTACTTTCGTGTTTTACCAATTCCTATAACTGGGGGATCAACCACATTTTTTGTGTGTCTCTCAAACACGCGATATGGAAGAACACGAATCAAGCACGTCTACAGGTGAGCTCATTAAAGGAAAGAAATCACCTCGGTATTAGAAATGCGTAAGTGGGGTGTGTCTGTGCTGGTGTCGACATTTCGACACGTGGGCTTGTCTTTTTCAAGGCGCAGCCGCTTGAAGGCTGCAAGGCTACAACTTTTTTTTTCAGGACTACAACTTTGAAAAAGACCAATTTATTGAAACGATGGCTCCAGCACCCACATCCTATTTATGAATATCTCATCGCAAGTTTCTATACTCACCTTCCTGTTTTTCTTTTTGGACTTTGGTAGCATTATAAGGGCTGCACCTATAGGTTGGAAGACTAACTCATGACTCGGCACACTTTGACTCAGATCGAGCCACGATTCTGATTGTGTCCATGTGAGTAATATATATTTTGGTGAAATTTAGTCCTTGTGAGCACACTTGCAACATATAACACGTGCGTGCCCCTCCCCAAACACACACACACACACACACACACACACACACACACACTGTGAGAGAAATAACTGGCAAACGTAGAAGAGATCATTCAAATAAGCCGTAGTAGGTTCGGAGATCTCCACAGAGCTCACATTCGGGACGATAAAAAGACGAGGAGCCACAACGGCTTAGCCCATGGACCCTGGATGTCAGCTGTCACGGCCGGACAAAAAGCTGAAAGAAAGATGACGAAGTAATGTTAAAGGAATGCGTACAGACACCCAAGTACACTCACCGACGTACGGACGGATATAAAGACACGTCGAAAAGGACGTCTTTCTACAGAGCACTTTTTGGTGCCGTTAAGAACAGCGTACGGTCCATAGGAGCGGCGCTAAGCCGCTTTGGACCACATCTTCTAGAACACGCTTGAGCGAAGCAGACGGTGACTGAGACGCACATACATACTGGTTTCGTCGTCTGCTGCCGCTTCGAGGTACAACCCCTCCTAATAGGAATCTATCTGCCCCCCCTCCCCCACTTTTTTTTTAATACGGAGCCCAAGGGCGCTACCGGATTAGAAGAAGAAACAGAGTGCAAGGGTAAGAGAATCGCCCGCACTTTTTTTGTTTCCCTTTACGATGGTGTCTTCGATTCACCTTTTTCCCCTTTCCGCTACTTTAAAAAGAACTGGGAGGTACACGACTTTGCACTTGTTCAGAAAAGGTGGGGATGACTTGAGGCTTGAAACGATGGAAGCAGGCGGGCGAGAAAGGCAGTACGTCTAGTTTTTCATCTTTATTCGTCACTTTTTAAATACTTTTTTGAAACGCTGAGGTAGCGGGTACTATTTTTTTTTCTTTCTTATAGTGAACTCACAGTCATTCATTTCACTACCCTCCTTCACTAAGCTGAGCAACAGTTTGTAGGTGACGACAAACGACTCGGGTTTCGTACCAGACCTCCTATAGACTGACCCATCGCGGCGGCATTGTATTGCGACACCTCGCATCTTTGTGAGGCTCTGTGGGTCTCGCCAGCCGCAAACACGCAAGACACGCAATCACGATGCACTCTGACACTTATCCGAGTGTTTCGTTTGCAATAGACGCTACGGTAATTAGGCGCGTGGTCTACTTAATCAATTGAATAACAAACGCTGGAAACGGCTCGACACAAACCTTTTTCCGTATACCATGCTACAAAAATTACTCGATACTTAAACGTCCCGTGATTTGAATCTACAGTCACCGGCCAGCTTCTTTTCTTGCAAAGGGTGCTCGTGAAACGTTAGGCTTATTCTATTTCATGTCAAGACTGTGGGAATGGTCACATTACATGTTATTTCACTCTATGTGGGGAACACGTATTTGAAGTTGAGGTTAGTATTCACGCAAACAAATTTTACATGCAGTATTTCCAAACCTTTCCAAAGTTGCTTACGTAAGTGGGCTTCTCCTCATAAAGACTCTTACAGTGGAGAAGCCACCCAGTATACTCGGCTGCAAAACTGATGCGTGGTATCGGAAAATTCAACTGATATTGCAAAACCTTAATATGTAATGCTTAACTTTTTTTCTTTTATTTTTCGCTACGTAGAGGTGGACTGTCGCCAGTGTTTTTGGGACTTAATGGGACTTTTGGGACTTAATGCCACAATATTTGTTAAAGAAAACTTGAGTGTTTCGAAATGACCACTTCAATCACATGAACTGTTTCGACGATTCATTCAACCCTTCATAATAATCTATCAAAACAAATAAATTTATGTACACAATGGGCAATATTGACCATGTCATGAGTCATTATTTTTCTTAAACCGAAATTCTCTTCAATAACGTAGATCACAGGAAGGTAAGCCAAACATTCTTTATATTTCTATCGATATATCAAATAATTCGGTGAATCATGCAGAAGAAGTATATTATGAAATTGCACAAAACAATCCGCATTATGCGGCGCGGCTATATAGGCAGTTTAACATCACGTGCTTCACAATGCATCAGTACGCAGCCCAAAAGCTGTACTTGCACGTCCCGAATGAAGTATAATTCCGACTTAGTTTCTTTCGCCCCTTCTAGTCTACTGTAATAAGAGTGAATCTGAAAGCCAATAGCTCTTGGCCGAAAAAGCTCACATCACAATTGCACCAAAGCTATAAAGAGCTTTAGTGCAATCACGCATCAACGCACACGAACAAATAAAGTAGGCGTGAAGTGGCGGACAGGCGAGTTAAGCAAGCACCTAAGAAGAAAAACAAAGTCCGCACTCTACTCACTACACATTCCGGTAACTCTATGGTGCTGATGAAAAGGGGAAGAATGGAGAGGAAGTCAGAATGCCGACAGGAGGAAAACAACGGAGCACTATCTGGCCTTGAGGTCCTTCGTTCTCGGCTGTACACACAGCCGCATTCCGAGGGCTTCTTCCTCTTCTTCGTGACGCGTGTGGCTGCATTTTCAATTAGTGCCCGTCACAACGTCAGCCAGCAATCGCCCCAGCGAGCGGCGGTCAGGACGTGCGGTCACCCATATAACTCTGACATCCGGAGTCCCAGACTTCCCTATTTTTTTTTCTTTGTCATCTTCTCTTTCTTTCTCGCTCTTCAACCCTCTTCCACAAAGCTGTGCATTTCAGTGCCTTATCTCTCCTATACTCTCTCCCTCGTTCACTCTCTCTCACTCATCCCCTCGCTGTGTTTCACAAATCCTGCCTTTCTCTCTATTTCTTTCTCATCAAGCCTCTTTCATGAAACTGTGCGTCCTGGTGTCCTTCCTACGTCTTTTCCTCCCTCCTTTTTTCTCTCTCTTTCATTCCTTCCCTTCTTCAAATCTCTTCTCACAAAGCGTTGCACATCGGTGCCTGTCCCCTTTTATCCCTCACTCTTCCACTTCCCTTTTGCTCCGTACTTCCTCTGGGAAGCGCTGTATTCCGGTACTCCAACTTTCCCGGAGACGTCGACCTCTGACTTCGGTTCCTGTTATTTCTTCAATTCCTCGAAAAGAAGCCGTGCCCGTCCGGCCGGTGTATTGCCCGCCTTCATTTTGGACGGGCACCTTTCCTTTTTATGCGGTCGCGAACGGAACTCGGCCACGGTGGTATAAGACCCGCGCCTGTCACCACGGCTGTCACTTCCGACTACTAAAAGGGCGAAAAGAGCTCCGCCGACCTTTCACGAAACCCTCTTTCGTCCGAGCCAATGTTCTCGAAAGTGCCCGCCGTCCGAGTGTGGAAAGGCCCTGCAAAATGACATTGGGAGTCTCTCCGTACGCTCTTATACGAATATACCGGAGACAGTGCTACTCAACGTCTCAAAAGTAAGTCCAATTTTGACATCTCCTGGACTTGTTTCGGCCAAAGTAATAATAGTGAGATAGGAGTACGTGCGGCGCCATTTTTTATTGCTTGCACAGTTTCATTATCTTAAAAGAAACGAAAAGGATGATTACGTGGACAGTCCAGCGAAAGGAAATTGAGGTGTTGAGGACTATGCGAACATTCAAGGAGCAAACAAAGTAGGCGAACAGCGACTCAACCAAAATGGCGCCTCTTGAAATTACTGCTTACCAACAACGCGCGCAACAGAAATGCAGCGCTTCCCCACAAATAATCAGATGAAGAGGACGCCATATACTTTCGCTGAGTTCAAACAATGTTCTTTACGAACTTACGAAGAATAAACAATTTTTTTTTCACACGCTGCACGGACACGCTTGTTCATAGTGTGGTGGCTCGTCATCTCTCTATCAAATTTCTTGGGGAATACCTAGACATACGACAAAAGTTAGACATCTCTTATCAATATGGTCTTTATAACACTCGGGAAAAATGGGAAGCACAGCTCGCCAACGCTGACAAGGAGGTAGAAAGAGCACTTCTGGATCATGCCCGGCTGCCGGCAAAATGATTTAAGGCTCCGCAGGTCGAGTTCTTAACTTCTTACCCCAAACCCCAATTATTAGGTTGTGCTTCAATGCGAATAGCACTATTCACTGCCTCCTAGTAAACCAATATTTCACCACAGCTTCACCCTCGGATCTGTCTTTACAAAACCAGTGCTTGCTAACTAGAAGTTCAGCCAGTTTCATGCTTTCTACATATTCCTACATTGTAAATAAAATCACAAATATGTACTCTGATTGGTGTCCCTTCTCAGAAATTATGCGTGAAAAGTCCAACACAGTTAAAGAAACAACGTTCCACTAGCTCAGTCCAGGCTAACACGGAGGAACTATGGAGGCTATTTGAAACAATCTTACAATTTAAAAATTGGCACCTTGGCATGATTTAGCCTTTAGTCACAGAAGCTGATAATGTAAGAAGAACAAATAACAAGCCATGCGACTGCAGTGAGCAATTTAGGTACAAAGTGCCACAACAGCTTCTCAATGTATACGTGAGTTCATTCTTCCCAAACTCCAAAAACAAACGATTGTCATTTCTCTGGTACAGCACGAGACATCTTTAGGAAGAGCCTGGTAAGTCATGCTGAAACTCATAGCGCACAAGAAAACAAAGACAAAGAAAGGTATGTGTGTGTATAGCGCTTGTGTCATGTCACGCTTTTCTATGCTGACTTTTTTTTCGTGTCCTATAAGCTGTTTGAAATGTTCGTTTGGACGATATGGCTTGATGGTTCATGCTTCTGCTTTTACCTTTGCATTGGTCAAAGGAACGTTGAAATAAACAAATAAAACACAATAAACCGTAAATATGACTTTTGTTCAGCAGTAATCAGTTGGTGTTTTTGATAAAACAGTCAAATTGCTGTCTTGACTGATAGTGACGTCCATGAGCACACACTGTACAAAACTGTAAGCCAACAGGAGATTAGACAATACTCGGTAAGCGTTTCTTTTATCCAGAAACCTCCGAATTCGCACGCCTGTCCCAACTCGAATATACAATTTTTCTGAGATTGAAAATGCACGTGTCCAAGGACGTGAAGCGGTACCTGGGACGCACAAAATTGGCCTTGGCGCTCGAGCTTATCGGACTGCAGTGCTACTGCATCAACCTCGTCGCTGCCCAGACAGTGTGTTTTTAAAGAAATTAGCCATTCGTGACGTGGCACCCGCACCTCTTTTTTCTCATTTGCAGCCCAAGCCGTCATCGTTGTTGGATTGACTTCCGCCTAATGCACGTATAGACAGCGGCCGTTAGCGAGCCCCCCGTGGTAAGCTTTGTGGAGAGCTACAAAGGGCTGCACTTGGACACACAGCTTGTCTACTAATGCAGTTTTATGCCCCAAAGTGCTATCGGAAACGAAGAGCAAGAAGCTATTAAGTGATGAAGCTCGATTTAGACGATACGCTTGTGTGAGGCCCCACACAATTATAACGACACCACCATGGGGACTTCCGCAAACAGTGCACTTCACTCCGCTTATTTGGTGCAGCACGGAGGATGCTATATAGTTCAATTCTACAAAACAAGACAGCACAATTAAGTTCGCGCTTCCACGTTGCCGATCGCTAATTACCCAATGATTCGATTAACCCAAACTGTAAACCGAAGATAGAAAAAAAGTTCAAAAGAGAGGCGACCTTCGTAATGTGTGAGTACAGCCATCAGCACCCTTAACACGAACGCTCAACCGCGTGTCCTGCAGCAGTTTGATTGACGCTGACACCACGTACGCTTGGGTTCTGTTGCCAAGATGCTAACCATACATGCCGACATACTGTCCAAGCATACCGAGGTATTATCTCGGCAAGAGCACCCAGCACTTCGCGGCTGGCATCAGCCAAACTAGCCCAGCCACGCATCGAAGTGTTCGTGGCAAAAGGTGCTGACGGCTGTACCTACATTACAAAGCGTGTTTGGGGGATAATTGGTGGTGCATGTGGTCAGGAGGAGTACCTATTCAGCCATCGTCAGTGAGTATTAGTCGAGCTAGCGCTGCTCGAAGAAAGCTCCCTAGTGCTGAAGGCCAATTGAGCAGCTCAGCTCCACAACAACAATAGATTTAGAGGAGAGCTGATATGGTCAATGCTTGCAGTGTGTCGTAGATAGAAAAGTATCGTTATCACAAGTCGGTAAGTGGTATATCGTAACCCGAGCACTCGGTACAGACGGTTAACACGAGAAGCAGCAAGGTGTGGCACCAAAATCAGTGTTTGCCACCCATGTGTTCCTTTATTTCTTAGTTGGCCTGTGCAGCGAGTCGAGGAACTCACCTAATTTTTGTGGCACATATGCGCTATAGGACAGAGAAAGCATAGAAATAATAGTATATTATGGTGTGGCGATGGTATGATATGGTATGGCATTGTAAGGCATGGCATAGCATAGCTTAGTATTGTATAGTACAGTACAGTAGAGTGTAGTTTAGCAAGGGGAGTAAAGGTAGACGTAGGAGGGTAATGTGAAGCCATGACTAGCTAATTGCCCAGCAGCTTTTCTGCAATACAAAGTTACGACATTTAGCACAATCTGTGCTAAGATTCCTCGGAAAATTGATCTAGCGCTAATTTTTTAACACGCAGCAACGTTTGACGGGAAAAGCAGCCCTTTATTGAGCCTTTCCGCGTGATTTTGTTTTTTTTTTAATATTGGTACTGGATAAAAAACTATGCGTACCTACCTCACCAAGGGCCATCCCAGGGTCCCTTTCGCCCCAATAGAAAATGATGTGGGTGCCTGGCAGCACTGGGAATCGAACACAAAACTTCTATCAAAGGTCGCGGACGTTGTCAGCAGTGGCGCAACGAGGCGATGGCACACTGGGCACCATGCCACCCTCCCCCCTTCCGCCCTCTGAAATGCTGAAAGGACCATTTAGAGGGGCTGCCCCTAAAATCAAGGAGGTTCCCCCTCCCTGAAAAAAAATTTCTGCCTTCGCTCCCGGTCGTTAGTAGAGAATAAATCCTGGGTGGATATCGGTGCTACCGTGTAGGCCTATAATGTTGGTGCTTTGTATTTTAACTCAAAGAACTGTGCTGAGGTTGATGCAAACGCTCGAAGACGGTTTGGTTGTTTCCTCAACCTATTTATTCGCGTTACGATAAGCAAAAGTAAGAGAATATTCGTTTGAAAACCCCATGTGTCCTACGTAAAAGCGTCCTTAGCGTCCGTCTAGTTTCGGCCTTCCTGCAACTTTTTAGGGGCGAAGCTCCTTAAAGCGGCACCCGCCCGTCCCTTGTCGACGTCGTAGTGCGTAACCTGTCTTACACTTTGACCTGCAAAGTGGTGCCGGTGGGAGATTTCTCCTGTGCGTTGTTGAACAATAAAAAATTCGCAGCGTGCGCGTTAACTAAAAGCCGAATTTTCCTGTCTCTCATTCCCAATCAGCAGCCATTGGCATGTACATTAGGCACTATCTGACAAGAAAGGGTTGCTACGTTATACTCGCCGGGCGTTAGCTCCTTGGTTTTAGAAAGGTTTAGCGCACGTTGGGCCACAGTGCCATGAATGCAGTGAACTATATAGTATATACCATGAACTCCAGGTGGTTAAGGACTCGCTCGCTGGATTCCGTGCTGACCGGTTGTGCCCTCGCGATCTCTGACGTCAGCGTAGCTCTGACCAACTAGGCTGGCCCTAAGTCATCTCCTGACGCCGACCTTCGACGACAGCGCAGCTCTGACCAACCGGACTTGCCCTACGCCATCTCCTGACGCCGACAAGAGAACTCGCAAGGGGTGCCCCGTCCTCGGACTCCTGTGACCGTGTTTCCATCTTTCCTATCTCTCCTATGCCCTCAATATGTCCTCGCTCGCTGGCTTAGCGCATCTTTCTCTCTATATATACCTTTAATCCTATTCTTTTATTCCATCCTCACCCGCATCCCTTGTGAGCTACTGTTGAGGTGTCGCTTCCTGAAGCAGACAGTTACGGGACTCACGTTTCTCTTCCTTTCTCTCTTAGAAGCACTTTGTGGATAAAGGTGGGAAGTAGACGCGAAGCGCAAGCCGTAAGAAAGTGTGCGTGTGCCACCTCTCGTTTAGTCTTTGGAATGTCCGCTGGATGGCGGGGCTCCTATATGCGGAATATATGATGAAAAGACGCGAGATGGTGGTACTTGGATTGTTGACTAGATGGACGAACGGACACACAGACAGATGCACGGACGGATGCATGGATGGCTGCACGGACGGATGGATGCATGGACAAACGCAGGGGCGAATGCATGGACAAACGTGGGTACGGACGCACGGATGGACGTGCGGACGCACGAACAGGCGCACACATGGACGGGCGGATGGACGCTCGGACGGTCACACAGACATACACAGGGATGGACGGAAGCAAGAACGAGTGGACAGGCGGATGCTTCACCCCACTCTCCATCATTCACCCCGTGGATGTGCTGCCATTTTTTTTTTAGAAATCCGTTTTCCCCTCTCAACAACAACAACAACAAAATTTCATATGAGATTAGTGGCGACGTGTAGGAGACGTACCCTCTATTCTAGGAGCACGCGCAGCCGGCTTCGATTGCTGGCGGGACTAACGCCAGCCCTGGCGTCCACTGTGCTGCACATAATTAGTGAGAAGGAGCGTATATACCAAACGGGAGTGGTGGAGATAGGTCTTTTCTTTCTGATTAGATTGTGTTTTTCTTTCACCAGGTTAGGTATGGTGGCTTCAAAAGCAATTATTTAAACTAAGAATATGAGAAGTCTTTTAGTAAGGTCTCTGATATGGGACGCCTCCTACCGGGCTCAGCGTACCAAAGTCGAACTCACACAAAAAGAAAGAAAAAAGTATTCATAATAAATAAACGGACATCAACCAAACCAGTACATGTAGTACGCGCACGACTGTTCATTCTCATCGCACGCTTGCCACGTGTTCTCAAAATATAATTTGCGCTGACTCATGCCAACAAACACTTGCCGTAGTTGGGTAATGTCCCGGAAAACTCGTCACTAATCTACCACCGCGACATATGTAAAAAGAAAATCGATTGTTTGCGTCACTTCTTTTACTTTCTTCTTTCCCTTTGTTGCGCGGTTCAGTTCGGTCTTGTTGAGATATCCCACTCGTTTTTCCCAAAGTCGGTGATTGGCACCCCGAATTGTAAACACTCGCACTCCATTCGCCATCCGATCGAAGGCCGCGCAGGACACGTATACCATATGCTGTCCAGGATCGAATGCATTTCGGTCAGTGCTCAAACAAACTCGACGCAGTGCGACCATATTTCATTTGTTTCTCTTTTTTTCTGATATTTCCCACCCACTGCAAATGGACGATTGGCCTGTTAATTGGTTCGATTTCTTTAGCTATCATTTTGTTTGTTTCTCTCTTTCCCTCTATCTTTGACGGACCTTAGAAGGCAACCGTAAAAATGACAAGTGAGGCGGTGAACGCCTTTACACAAAGGCGAGACAAGCAGCAATTGACAAAGGCAGCGATCAAGACAAAAAGCTTGTAAGGAAAGGTGTTTCAGCTCGAGCACTACCGTGAAATCGCAGGAGGGGCGAAGCATGGGGTGTGCGCCAGTGTTTCCCACAGTAAAATGGCTACTAATGGGAAGCTTGAAGGTGGACCAAACACATTGAATATATCAGCGTGAAAGCTCTAAAAGAGATAGGTTATTTGCGCCGTACTTTGGCTAAATCCCCCCGTGATACCAAATTACTTCTGTATAAAACGTTGATTCGCCCCATTCTAGAATACGCATCTGTCATTTGGTACCCTCGCAAACAAGGTGACCTAAAAATCTTCAATAGCGTTCAACGTAAGGCCATCCGCTTCATATGCCGTAACTACAGCCACAACTTCTCACCAACACAGGCTCTACAATCACTGAAAATTGTACCATTACATTCTCGTTATTGCATCAAATCTTTAAAACTATTATATACAGTCATCAACTCCTCTCCTGGCATCTTTGGTGGTAACTACATCGCATTTATGAAAGAATCTTGCACCCGCAGCTCCCACATTTTGAACATAAAGCCTTTATTTGCTCGTACTAACAGATTCAAATTTAGTTTTTTCCCACGTACCATAGACCTCTGGAATTCCCTACCGGGCAGTATTCGTTCACTATCTTTACAAAATTTCATTGATGCCGCTATTGCCCATTTAAAAAATAGGTAAAGATCGTGTTTACAATACCATAGTGATGTTTTCTTTTGTATATCAGTTTTATTGTTGTTTTATTCTTGTTGCTCTCTTTGTATTAGTTTTGTATAACTCATCCACTCCTGCTATAGTCCCGCATTAGGGCTGCGGTATATTCAAATAAATAAATAATAAATAAATGTCGTATTTAAGATGAGTTCCCATGTGGTTCTCAAGACCTACACATGACACATAGCTTCTAAGTCCGGAATGCTAAAACCTCCCATTTTTGTTGGTAGGTGGACTACAGTGCTCTGGCGACGCTTTCCGCATGGCCATCCCAGAAGGAGGAGCCACATGCGGTTGATACCCTTAACAAAACTCGTCGAGGTGGCCATGCAATTTTTGCTACATAAAAAAGGGAAGCTGCTATGCTTGTCTTGATGAGATACGAACGTTCAGTAAAAGGTAAATGAAAAGTCATCGCAATCTCAATACGTTTATCCACTTTGCGCTTAATTTCATTACAGGTGGTACGGGCTACTTCACCGGACGCAAGAAAGGTCACCCCCAGAACCTTTACTCCGTCTACCCAATGGACTCCATGGAGAAACTGTTCAGCGAAGCTATCAAATAGCATTGTTTTCTTCTTATCTGGGTTGAGTTGTGCTCCCGAGAGGCTGCTGTAGGTGTGAAAGAGTTGCAAGACCTGTAGCTATTCATATTCCTGAGAAAAAAATGGCAGCATATCTACGGAGGGAATGATGGAGAGTGGGGCGAAACACTCGTCCGTCCATTCGTTCTTGCTGCCGTCCGTCCATGCGTCCGTCTGTGTGACCGTCAGTGCGTCAATCCGCCCGTCCGTGCGTATGTTCGTGCGTACGTCCCTGCGTTCGTCCATGCATCCGCACCTGCGTCCGTTCATGCGTCCAACTATGCATCTGTCTGTGCGTCCGTTCGTCCACCTATTCAACACTCCAAGTGCCACCATCTCGCATCTTTTCATCCTATATTCCCCGTATAGAAGCACCGCAATCCAGCGGACATTCCAAGCACTAAAAGAGAGGTGGCACACGCACACTTTCTTACGGCTTGCGCTTCGGGTCTACTTCCTACCTTTAACCACCTCGAGTTCATGGTATATACTAGTTCACTGTATTCATGGCACTGCGGCTCAACGCTCGCTAAACCTTTCTAAAACTAAGGAGGTTGCACCCAGCGAGTATAACGTAGCAACCCTTTCTAGTCAGATAGTGCTCGATCTATATGCGAAAGGCTGCTAATGGGTAATGAGAGACAGGAGCATTCGGCTTTTAGGTAACGCGCACGCCGCGAACTTTTTATTGTTCAACAAAGCACAGGAGAAATCTACCACCGGCACCACCTTGCAGGTTAAAATTTATCACTGGTTACACACTACGACTACGACTACGACTACGAGGGACAAACAGGTGCCGCTTCAAGGAGCTTCGCCCCTAAAAGTGAAATATCGTCGGCATAGGCTGCCACTTTAACTTCACTCAGGCCAGGAAGGAGGAATCCACGTATTGAACTACATCTGTTGATCTTATCTAGCACAGGTTTGATACAGACTGGTTAGAAAAAACTCCCAAGCATTTCTCCGAGGGTGAACATGGTTAAGTGCGAATGCACGGGGTGATGCTATGAGGGGTATTTATTAATTCGCTCTATTATATTTATTATTCACACTATGGTGCCCTTATGGTGTAACGGGAGACTGAGAGACCCGCCGCGGTGGTCTAGTGGCTAAGGTACTCGGCTGCTGACCCGCAGGGCGCGGGTTCGAATCCCGGCTGCGGCGGCTGCATTTCCGATGGAGGCGGAAATGTTGTAGGCCCGTGTGCTCAGATTTGTGTGCACGTTAAAGAACCCCAGGTGGTCTAAATTTCCGGAGCCCTCCACTACGGCGTCTCTCATAATCATATAGTGGTTTTGGGACGTTAAACCCCACATATCAATCATGGGAGACTGAGAGAGAAGGCGGGTGCGCGAGAGAGAGGAGTGCGCGCGCAGCTGTAGCGAGCGAGGAGAGCGGAGGAGCGAGCGAAGGGGGAGGGGGTATAAGGCGCATTACTGACACCGATATCAGCGTCGCGTCCGTGGCTTATTCGGTAGAGCGTCGCGCTGCGGCCCGCCAAGTCCTCTTTCTTTAAAAGATAGAGAGAAGACTGCGGACGCCGAAGACGGCGGTGGCTGGTTTGGGGTCGCTCGTAAAGAGTATTCACACTTAAAAATGTGTAACGATTCCGAGTACTTGGTACTCAACTATGGGAAAGCACTAGGCCATCCCTAAGCACGAGCATCACAGGACTATCCATTCATATCTCGAAGTACGATCACTTGATAGTTGACAATGGAGTGGTTTAAATAGATTGATTCACTGTACAAATCCCTGTTTGTGTCTCTGGTGATAGATAAAAAACTTCAGCGTATTTGTAAATTTTGTTTATGTTTTTGTGACACGGCTGCTAAGCCAAAAACAATGTTTTTGACAATACCGACGAACCTTTATCTGATAATATGCATATTATGAATCGATGACCAGTAAGGGAATTTTTTTTTTCAATTTTTATGGCACGTATCAGCAGAAGAAAAAATTGGCAGATACCACGTACAGTAGGAATCGATGCATGCGAAGCACGAATCAGAAAGGTTGACATGACACTTTCAAATCACCACAACGTCAAGAGGTGAAGGTAAATTATGCCATACACGACTTCCGTGTCATGATCATCATGTTTGGATGTTCCATTTACCTTCGTCATCCATTCACGTCACGTGATGTCGAATTTAGTATATGAGGAGCTAGCGAAACGGCCGCGAGAATGCTATGAGCGTGGTATGTTGTCATGTTCTTACATGACACGCGTCTCATGATTATCACATTTGCACCCGTCATATACCTTCGTCATCCATTGACGTCACGGAACACCAAATTTGGTATATGTGGAGATAGCGAAACGGCCTCGAGTGCATCATGAAGGCCCCAATATACTCGAACGCAACGTTGACACGCACGCACGCTGGGCACAGCGATGTTACGTTAGAAAAACTCGAGCACTCTATAGAGAGTTTTAGTACTGCGTACGCTGCGTACGTGGCGGCGTTGCGTACGTAAAGACGCCACGTTCTGCGTAGTGCGCATGCGCAGACCGAAACGCGCACGTATCGCGTTACGTACGCAGCCGCTACGTACGCACGCATGAGATGCGTGCGTGCGCACGTATGAGCTGATCGCGCCGCTCTCGAACAAGTTCGCGACAGCGCAAGACTTCGTTTTGCGAAATGGCGGCATCGAAGGCAAGCACCGAACGGCTCTGTGGCTTAAAATATGGCCATAATCTGGATATAACACTTGGATTGGCTCACATTGGCTGTCAACAACACGTGCTTCTATTTTGATCTACCAGATGACGCAACACGCTTCACGCTCGTTACGTACGCGGGTACTACAGCGTACTAAAAGCCGATTAGTGGCAAAGGACGCCACGTAACGCAAGGCGCTTGCGTGATGCGTACGTAGCACACTAAAACTGGAGAGTTTTAGTACTGCGGAATGGTGCTACGTACGCATCACGCAAGCGCCTTGCGTTACGTGGCGTCCTTTGCCACTAATCGGCTTTTAGTACGCCGTAGTACCCGCGTGCGTAACGAGCGAGAAGCGTGTTGCGCCATCTGGTAGATAAAAATAGAAGCACGTATTGTTGACAGCCAATGTGAGCCAATCCAAGTGTTATAGCCAGATTATGGCCGTATTTTAAGCCACAGAGCCGGTCGGTGCTTGCCTTCGATGCCGCCATTTCGCAAAACGAAGTCTCACGCTGTCGCGAACTTGTTAGTACGTTACGCGATAAGGGCGCATTACGTACAACGCGCCCTTATCGCGTTACGTTGTGCGTACGTAACGCGATAAGGGCGCGTTGCGGTCTGCGCATGTGCACTACGCAGAACGTGGCATCCTTACGTACGCAACGCCGCCACGTACGCAGCGTACGCAATACTAAAACTCTCTAATCTTATGCCAACCGCGACCGGCACGACCAGCGTCCGTCATCGCGGCCCGACGGCAACTGGCGCAAAATGCGGCATGTTGCATTTGGCGCCGATGCGTTACCCAGACAGCACTGTGTCTGCCTCTTTTTCAGACGGACGGACGCCAGACGCGCAGAAACGCGCATGCGTCAAAGCAACGCACTGCGCGCCTGCTAGTATATGGTAGGACCGGCGCCTAGCGTGGCAACGCCGGCGTGACGCGACGAAACGAACGCGCGCCGGGTCTCGTCGGAGGGTATTGGCGCCTTGACTGTGCCATGTAGTCATGTTCTCACATGACATGCATCTGATGATTATCATGCTCGCACCAGTCACATACCTTCGTCATCCATTGACGTCAGGTAATACCAAATTTGGCGTATGTGAAGCTAGCGAAACGGCCGCGAACGCAGCATGAGCGTAGCATGTAGTCATGTTGTTACATAACAAGCATCCCATGATTATCATGTTTGCACCGGTCGCATACCTTCGTCATCCACTCACGTACCGTAATACCAAATTTGGTGTATGTGACGCTAGCGAAACGGCCGCGAGTGCATAATGAGCGTAGCATGTAGTGATGTTGTTACATGACACACATCTCACGTTTATCATGTTTCCGCCAGTCTCATACCTTTGTCATCCATTCACGCCTCGGAATACCAAATTTCGTATATGTGAAGCTAGCGAAACGGCCGCCAGCGCATTATGAGCGTGGCATGTAGTCATGTTGTTACATGACACGCATCACATGATTATCTTGTTTGCACCAGTCAGATACCATTGTCATCCATTCACGCACCGTAATACCAAATTTGGTATATGTGACGCTAGCGAAATTGCGGAGAGTGCATCGTGAGCGTGGCATGTAGTCATGTTGTTACATGACACGCATCTCATGATTATCATATTTGCTCCAGTCACATACCTTCGTCCTCCATTCACGTACCGTAATACCAAATTTGGTATATGTGACGCTAGCAAAATTGCGGAGAGTGCATCGAGAGCGTGGCATGTAGACATGTTGTTACATGACACGCATGTCATGATTTTCACGTTAGGGTCTCTCACTTGTGTTCCCCATGCAATCATCTCATGCCATACCTATGTTTCAACATGTCATGTAAACGAAGCCACCGCAAGAGCTGCAGGACCATCAAATGCAAATCATGACATTCATGTCATACCTGTCATGATTTTCGTGTTATGACTAGTCCAATATTCTCGTCATATAGTCATGTTATGCCATACCAAGTTTGGTATCGATACCACTACCCAAACGGCTAGGAGAGCTAAAAGTCATTGGCGGCTAGATAGATAGATAGATAGATAGATAGATAGATAGATAGATAGATAGATAGATAGATAGATAGATAGATAGATAGATAGATAGATAGATAGATAGATAGATAGATAGATAGATAGATAGATAGATACGCTCAAAGTCGCTAAGAAATGCTTCGCACTTAGAAAGTTGTTAACGATTCAGAGTACCTGATACTCTACTGCGGGAGAGCAAAAAGACGTCCCGTGCGCCTTACATAAGTAGGCTATCACTGTTTTGAAAAAATTGCTTAACGATTTCGAGTACTTCGTACTCAACTGTGGGAGAGCATTGAGCCCTCCCGCGGTCCCGGGGGGGGGGGGGGGGGGGGGTGTTAGAAGAAGTGGGTAACGATTTAGAGTACAAGGTACTCTACTATGGGAGAGCATAAGCCGTCCCGTGAGAAGCCGTTCTGTTTAGAAAAAGTGGTTAACGATTTAGAGAACTAGGTACTGTACTCTGGGAGAGCTTAAAGCCGTCCAGCGGCATTATGGGCACTATAAACGGCCCGCGAAAACAATACATTAGATGCCATGCACATTTGCATGATATTTCACAAGGGGGTGGTTTAAATAAATGAATCCACCACACGAATCCCCATTTGTGTTTCTGGTTTGGGATAAAAAACTTGAGCGTCGTCGTAAATTTTGTTTTGGTTCTTATGACATGGCTGCTAAGCCAACATTAATGTGTTTTACAGTACCATCGAACCTTTATCTCATGATATGCATAGTATCAGTCAATGGCAAGTAGGGGGATTTTTCCAATATTATATCAACATATCAACGAAAAAAAATTGGCAAATCCTACGTACAGTGGGAATCGATGATATGCGAAGAATGAATGAGAAATGTTGATGTCACTTTAAAATAAGCACAACGTTACGAGGTGGAGGTAAATGATGCCGTACATGACTTTCGGGTCATGATTATCATGTTTGGATGTGTCGTCTGCCTTCATCATGTATTCATGTCACGTGACACCAAATTTAGCATATGTCGAGCTCGCGAAACTGCCGCGAGCACGCTATCAGCGTGGTATGTTGTCATGTTCCTACATGACACGCGTCTCAGGATTATCATGTTTGCACCAGTCATATACTTTCGTCATCCATTTACGTCACGTAACACCAAATTTTCTATATGTGGAGCTAGCAAAACAGCCGCGAGCTCATCATGAAGAACTCAATGTACTTCAATGTAGCATTGACGCCCGTGCACGCTGGGTACAGCGACGCTACATTAGCAAAACGCAAGCACTCTAGCCTGACGCCAGGCGCGACCGGCGCTACCAGCGTCCACCGGCGCGGCCCTACGGCTACCGGCCCGAAATGCGACACCGCTGCATATCGAGCCGATGCGTTACCCAGACACTGCGTTTCCCTCTTTTCGTGACAGAGGGACGCGGGATGTGCTGAAACGCGCATGCGTCAAAGCAACGCAGCGGGGCGCGAGCCAGCGAATATATGGCAGGACCTGTGTCTGGCATGTTAACGCCGGCGTGGCCCGACAAAATGAACGCCAATGAGCACGCGCACCGCTTCACGTCGAAATGTTTTGGCGCTTTGACTGTGACATGTAGTTATGTTCCCGCATGACACGCATCTTTATTATCATGTTTGCACCAGTCACATACCTTCGTTATCCATTGACGATACGTAATACCAAATTTGGTATTAGTGAAGCTGCGAAACTGCCGCCAGAGCATCATGAGCGTGGCCTGTAGTCATGTTACATGACACGCATCTCATGATTATCATGTTTGCTCCAGTCACATACCTTCGTCATCCATTCACGTACCGTAATACCAAATTTCGTATATATGAAGCTAGTGAAACGGCCACCAGCGCATTATGAGCGTGGCATGTAGTCATGTTGTTACATGAGACGCATCACATGATTATCTTGCTTGCACCAGTCAGATACCATTGTCATTCATTCACGTACCGTAATACGAAATTTGGTATATGTGACGCTAGCAAAATTGCGGAGAGCGCATCATGAGCGTGGTATGTAGTCATGTTGTTACATGACATGCATGTCATGATTTTCACGTTAGGGTCTGTGACTTTTGTTCCCCATGCAATCATCTCATACCATACCAATTTTTCAACATGTCATGTGAATGAAAGATTTTTTCCGTGGAGAGGTGCCGAGCAGTGCGGATGCGCGAAGATCGGCTTCGGCTTTCAAGAATGCTTTCCTGTGGTATTCACGAATTTGTCGCCGAGTTTTTAGGCCCATCATGTGCCTAAGTTCTCAAGAAATCAGAAGATACCACCTTTGCGCTGGTGAGTAAACTTTTAAACCATTTTTGGGACATTTTAACACGGCAACGCCACCGGGGGGGAGTTAAGCCTACCCAAGGAGGGGATTGTCGCCGATGTGCCGACCCAGCGCCAACGTGACTCAACGCTCTGCGCGTTCCAGGACCTGCAAATGAGAATGGAATACCAAGTAGATGGAGAGGACATCTTTCCAGAGGATTGCACGGAGGACATGGGTTGGAAGGAAGCCGAAACGAGACGCTCAAGGAATAAGCTAGCCGCGGTTAGCGTTCCTGCTGCCAAGGGTTCGACCAAGGCTCGCGTTGCGGGAGATGCTCAAGCCAGTTGTAGTAGGCATGACCACGGAGGATTAAAAAAAAATGCTGAAGTGGAAGTGGTCGTGCAGAAGCGAAGCCGTTCCTCTGGCAAGATGGCGGCTGTGGTGGCCATCTTACTAGGGGCATGATAAAGCATCACCGTTCAGCGAATAAAAACGGGGCGTTACCCTTGCGCGCCCGATGAGATTAGTGTGGGAACTTTTTCGGGCCACATATTGCTCCAAGTACGCCTTAGTTACCAGTTTTTCCTTAGTGAGCGTCTAATTGGAGGCAATGTTCTTTAAAGATTCAATCCTCCGTACTCGTTTCTGTGTGTTTCGTCGGGAATGACTATCTTTTAATATAGAACTAACGCAGCATTTACATAACATATGAAAGTTACCTGATCTTTAAGTGGACATCATCAGAAAAGTGCATGTTTTCACCATCTTGGCAGTGGCAAAAGCTGGCTTCGCTTCTGCTGGCAAGGCACTGCGGGAGCTTCCACTCCAGCAATTTTTCTTTAATCCTCCTTGGGCATGACACCAAGCATACAATCGTGCGAGCTGGACGCATGCCGCCACTACCCAAGGACTTCAGCAAAATTGTGCTACGACCACGTGGAGGAATAAATATCTCGAGAATTGGCACTGGAGCCGTGGCAGACGCGATAGGACTGGCGGCCGGCGTCAAAGAGTAGGAGGCCATGCAGGACATCATCTGTTCAAGCTTGCAGCAGAACATTATGATGGCAAGCACTCCGGACCAAGACAGAGCTTCAGGATACCTCAAGGTCAAGCAAATTGACATTGGAGGCAAAGTTTTCGAGGTTAGCGCGTATGCCACGGCACCCCACGATACTTGTAAAGGAGCGATTCGTGGGATCTCCGTAAGCGATACTCAGCACATTTTGACCCGAAAGATTGTGAATGCGAACAACCCGCTCGCGCTGCAGGCCAAGAGAATCAGGTACACTGGGACAATCATCATAGCGTTCGAAGGACACAAGGTGCCCAGATTCGTGAGATACGGACCTTCACTTTTGCAGTGCTCCCTTTACCGCAAGAACATCGATATTTGTTACGTCTGTGGAAAGCTGGGACATCGGTCTGACGTCTGTCCAAACCCAGCTGAAACAATCTGCAGAGGCTGCGAGAACAAGAACCCAGATAGCCTGCACCAGTGCAATCCAAGATGCAGGCTGTGCGACGGTCACCATCCCACGGCAGACAAGGAGTGCAAGAACAGGTTCTTAGTGCCATACGTCGTTAGACGCAGACGTTGGGAAAGATCGCGAGCAGCCACAGAAGCCCGGGACGCATCAATCACATCGAGTCCAGACATCAATGACAAGCAGCTTATTCCAGCCTACGGGACCCACAGCATCTAGACTACACAAGAACAGGAAAGGTGGCCCCACTCCAGGGGGAGGTCGCGTTCCAGAAGAGGATCTAGACCAAAGGCCCGCTCCCAATCATGAGGGCGCTCGAGTTCTCAAGGTGACCATAAGGGTCGGGATCAGCCTGAGCGGCACCCGAATGGCTAGCTGCCTGGCGTTCAGTTGCAGATCATGGCTTCCAACCCGGGGAGGACGCCTGCAGTTACACCGAAAGGCAGCTGGGCTGAGCGAGTGCGCAACGGCGGGCAGAGGTGATGACAGGTAAGCTGCCAGAGTATGATAGAATTGCACAGCTAGAGCAAGAAAACGCGACACTTACAAAATCAAATGAGAGGCTATAAGCTGAGTTAAAGGAAATAAAAATTGTTCTCACTAAGCTAACCAGCGCGCAGTCTTCACAGCCAATGCCTCAACCAGTTGATGTCCCTGTGGCTGAAAACGTGGGGGACTCGAGAACCACAAAAAAGAGGGCAGTCATGGCAGAACACGTGGAAGCCAACCAAATGACCACGTCACATATGAAAGAGGTCTTTGACACGCTCAGCAAAGTAGTAGCCAATCTTAGCGAGCAGATGGGTAGGCTGCAATCAAGCGTGGCGGCACTGGAAGAGCATGTGACTTTGCGCATTACTAAGGTCGAAGCATATCTGCACAACACAGCAAGGCCTCCTCATTCACCAAACTCAACTCTTCGGCCACCAATACTAGTGGTACCAAACCTCTCGACAGGTGCAGCACCAGGCTCTAACGGCCCATGTAATAACCATGATGGCAGCGCTACGTGAAGCATTTCGTATCTGGCAATGGAACTGTAGAGGTTACCTTAAAAAGAAGGAAACCCTACAGCAGTGTATCAGGAGCAGCCAAGAAAAGCCTCATATTATATTATTGCAAGAGACCCTTTCACCGCAAGCAACGTTGCCTGGATTCCAGCCTGTAATAGGGGATACTGAAGGGAGGGGAGTCTGCATCTTTGTATGCAACAAACTAACGCACGTAACCCACGACCTCAAGATAGAAGCAGGCAGGTTATAACACGTCTTGGTAGAGATCGTGCCAGGTACCAGCAACCGTCAGAGCATTTTCATTGTTAATATATACAGCAGTCCAAAGGAACAAAAGCAAGGGTTCAAGACGGTTCTAAAGAAAGCTGTTAATACCGCCGGGGAATGTCCACTCGTCATAGCAGGTGATTTCAACGCCCCTCATCGTACATGGGGTTACAAGTACAACACTGGGAAAGGAAATCGGCTTTGTCAAAGTGCCAGTGAACTTGATCTCACCCTAATCACAGACTCCAGCCTACCAACAAGGCTTGGTACATCTTGCTGCAGGGATTCTACCCCGGACCTTACATTTGTAAGGAACATCAAGAAGGCCCAGTGGATGAACCTTGCTGTAGACCTAAAGAGTGACCACTGTATTCTTGCCACTACCTTCTCCATGGAGCGCAAAAAAGCAGAGAGAATTCCACTTCACAGACTGGGATAAGTTCAGGAAGGTAATGATAGAAAGGGAACAAGATGGCCACAGACAAGGCTTGGAGCAGTGGGTCAAATAGATTAAAGAGGAAGTCAAATCCGTCTCCTCCACCATTACCACAGCTTTTCCGGTTGAAAGAATGGATAGTGGATCTGTTCGGTCGCTGTTTTTGTGCAGTGTTCAATGTCTGCTGTTTTCTTGGACTATTACGCTGACATCCATTTCTCCGCGGTGTGCCAACAACATGTCTGGTGAAGACTTCGAGGGCTCGGCGCCCTACAGGTACGAGGTTACTTTATCAAAGACTTGGCTAGTACGCGACCACTACGGTGGTTGGTAGCCATCGCCACGAGCCTTATGCTCGTCCAAGTGTGTTAAACCACTCGAGTGATACTGCAGGGGAGAGAGAGAGAGATAAAGATGCAAGGAAAGGCAGGGAGGTTAACCAGACGCACATCCGGTTTGCTACCCTGCACTGGGGAAGGGATAAAGGGGAGAAAAGAGGTTGCAGAGAGATGAGAAGGTACACACAATCACGAGCACACTCGGGGAGCACACGCAGTCTACAGGCGGTCGCTCAGGTTTGTTGACTTTAGGTAAAGTAGCAGTGCTTTAGTTGCTTTCTGCGCAACTGAGGCAGATGCCCAAGGTCCTAGTATCTTCTGCACACAAAATGGTCCGGGTTCAAGTTGATTCAAAAACATCCGGAGCTGGCATCGCTGTGTGTCGTAGCAAGCGCAGCTGCACAGGACGTGTTCGATGGTCTCTTCAGCTCCGCAGTAGTCGCATGTAGTAGTGTCTGCCATACCAATGCGAAAGGAGTACACCTTTGTAAATGCAACACCCAACCAAAGGCGGCATAACAGTGTCGCATCGGAGCGGGAAAGTTGTGATGGTAGCTTTAGCTTGAGCGAAGGATCCAGTTCATAAAATTGACACCTTTGGAAGCTGGTAGACGACCAGAACGTGCGTGTGAGATCTCGAGCCAGCAGGTAAAGTTGTCTTGCTGCATCATTCCTTGATAGAGGAATCGGGACTACACGGGTTCCTTCATGGGCTGAGCGGGCTTCATCATCGGCTAATTGATTTCCGGTAATATCGATATGTCCAGGAAGCCATTGATATATGATATCATGCCCTTGTGCTAGAGCTTCATGATGGCAATGTCTTATTTCTTGTACCAATTGGTCATGACTACTCCTACGCATTGCAGACTGCAAACTCTGAAGCGCTGCCTTCGAATCACAGAATATGACCCATTTTCCTGGACGTTCTTGAACGAGATATTGTAAAGCAGCCCTTATAGCAGCAAACTCTGATGCCGTAGATGTAGTCATATGCGACAACTTAAACTTGATTGTCATTGCTGCAGCCGGAATTGCAGTGGCACCTGATGAGCTGCCGTACGAGACGGACCCATAAGTGTATATCTGCGTTCGGTCTAAGTACAACTCATGTAATAATAGCAGTGTTGCTTGCTTCAATGCTACTCTGGAGTGATTGCTTTTCTTTTTGATTCCCGGAATTTCTAGACGTAATTGCGGCTGGTCGAGGCACCACAAAGGACATGCCATTCTCGCAGCTGGCGTATATCCTGATGGAATGCTGTTTAGGTGCTTGGCTATCACGTCTGAAAACGTAGCACGTGGTCTTCCGGAGGGTAGAAGGGCCAAGTGGTGGTCGGGGACACGGCTAACATGTCGAATGTGCGCTCTGAGGCATTCCACAACTCTGTATGTCCTGACCGGATGGTCTTTGGCAAGCATGATAGTGGCATAAGTAGAAGCGCATCGGGGCAGTCCTAGGCAGATACGCAGTGCCTGACCCTGCAAACTCTCCAATGAATGAGTATTGGATTTGCAAGTGTTAGTCAGTACCGGCAAGCTGTAGCGCAATAGACCCAGAAATAGGGCCCTGTACTGCTGTAGCATGGAGGCCACAGAAGTTCTCCATGCTTTCCCGCACATGAACTTCATTATATGCACAATAGATAGCAGTCTCTTCAAGTACGCACAATGTGGGCTCCACGAAAGACTTCTGTCGATTATTATGCCCAGTAAACGATGCGTCCGTGCATATTTGACACTCTGCCCATTGATGTAAGCAGGGTATGGCGTCATTGGTTTGCGTGTAAACGCCATCAACGCGCACTTCACAGTTGATATATTTAGGCCTTGTTTCTGAAGGTAGGCCGTTGTGAGGGTTGCTGCCCGCTGTATTCGTGCACGCACCTGAGGGCGAGTAACTGCAGCACTCCAGAAGCAAGTATCATCGGCGTATATGGATAGGCACACCGACTTTGGCAGAACCTTCACCAGACCAATGAGGGCAACATTGAACAATGTGGGGCTTAAAACACCTCCCTGATACTGCAGGACACAATGAAAAGCCCGGGGGCTTACAGGTGCGCCCAAGCATCATAAATCCGGCCCGTTTGCTCATTCACAACCGCGAAATGGCTCCAGTGAGTACAGCAGCAATGGAAGACGATGAAGCTGAGAGCAAGAAGCTTCGCTTAGAAGAGAATCCTTTCGACGATAAAACGTCAACCTATTACCTAAGTGATGAAGAAGACATGGGCGAAGATGAACCATTTACGTTGGTTACTTATAAGAAGAAACCAGCAAAGGGCATCCCAGTCGTCTTTCGTCCAACAGCTGAAGGTCCTAGCTTCTGGAAAGTGAACCCCAATCGAGTGTCAGCCGAAGTAGTTTCCGCTGCTAAAGAGAAAGTGCAGTCATTCAGAACGACCAGAGATGGAAGCTTCAGTGTCAGCGTTGCTTCCTTAGCTTCAGCCAAGCGTCTTCTGATGCTTTCGAATGTAGGTGGCCTGGAAGTTAAGCCTTTCATCCCAGAGTCATACACTCGGAACGTTGGGAAAGTAAAGCATGTTCCTCTGCAGTATTCAGATGAACAATTCCTAGAGTACTTGAGAGATGCAGGGGTTATATCGGTGCGACGACAAATAAAATACTACCGCCAGGAAGATAGGGGAGTAACGTCGCGTCCACTTCACTCAGTGATTTTGACTTTACGAGATGACCGCCCGATTCCAGGAAGAATGAACTTAGGATTCACCAGTCACCCAGTGGAAGAATATCTTGGTCCAGCACTTCGGTGCTATAACTGCCAGAGCGATTCGGACACATGGCGAAAAGTTGCCGTAACACACGCCGGTGTGAGATCTGCTCAGAAGAACACCATCATAAGGAGTGCAAGTCAGTTCTTCAGCCTAAGTGTGCAAACTGTGCAGGTAATCACGCTGCCTCATATTCAGGTTGCCCGCAAAGTAAAGCTGCTGTAAAAATGCGTCGGCATGAGCTCATCCATGGAAGAAAACCGCGCCCCAATGAACCATCTCCAAACCTTGAGATTGTTCATCCTATACGTGATCAACCTCAGCGGCCACCGCCACAACAGTCGACAAACACGCCAAGAGAACCGCCAAGAGCACACCCGAGAGACCACTCATGAGAAGTACCTTCAAGTAACCCAACCTACGCGTCAAAGCTGCGAACGCCCATGCGACCTAATCCGGAAAGTAGCAGAACCGACAGTAACAGTGTTCGCCCCAACTACAACATCGAAACGTCACGTCGTTCTCAACATGCCTCAGAAAATAAACCATTCAATGGAGACCGTGCCTCTGCATCAGTCATGCAATTGATTCTACCAATTCTTTTCGCAGCACTTAAGGCAATCCTGTCTGCTCTACCGGAAGCAAACAACCTGCCAGAAGTAAAAGCCCTGCTGCCTCTGGAAGCACTATTGTGTCAACAATCCGGGTCAAACCTGCGACAAGTAACATATGAATAAGCGCTACAAAGATGTCTCCAAATACCAGTGGAATGCCAATAGTCTTCGAAGGAAGTGTGCTGACTTTCGTAAGCTCCTTTTGCAGTATAGCTTTCCAATACTTTGCATCCAAGAGGCAAGAATGAATGATGATTTATGCCTCTCCAACTACGTGATATATAAGTCATCTCGTCGAAGTGGTCCTAGCAGAGTGCATTTGTTCATCAGAATATACCTACCGTCTCACCAAGTTCACTCAAGTGATTTGGACTTTTCGGAATTCGTCGCTTGCAAAGTATCCTTCGGTGAGCAGTGCGTAACAGTGATCAATTTTTACCTACAACCTTCAAGCCGCATTTCAGTGGAAGAGCTAACAAATATCTTCAATATTTCTAATTCATATACGTTTATATCTGGAGACTTTAATGCGCACAACATAATCTGGGCTAGTGATCGGTGTGATGCACGTGGGAACAGTTGAGTGTGCCGCAAACAAATGCAAATTGACAATTTTAAATGACGGCTCCCCAACTTTTTTCAAGAGGGCATAATTACTCGAGTTGCATCGATGTAAGCATGTGTTCCCAAGATCTAGTGAATGGTGTGGTATGGACAACGGATGTAGAACCACGTGGGAGTGACCATTTTCCCATTCTAATAAATCACCGCTACTTGCGAAATGACGACATCAGACGCTACAGCAAAATGACGAACTGGAAAGCTTTTCGGTACCGCCTAAGAAACCAAAATAGTGAACTCACGGCAGCTGAAAGCTTTACTTAATTTCTGCAAGATAATGCAAATAAATGTACAAAGAAAGTCCCGATTCCAAAAGACTATGCTGCAGTAGATGAAGAGTATGAACATCTAAGAGCCATCAGACGACTTTCAGAAAGGGCATATCGACGCAGCGGAAGTTTAGAAGCATACAAAAATGCTCAGAAAATCCACAGTGTAATGCGCAGACGGCTAGAAAATTTCGGTAAACGACGCTGGCGTGATTTTTGTGGCACGCTCTCTCCCCACACACCTGTTCCAAGAATTTGCTTGTAATTCGAGCATTTAGTGGCCCTGTATCACAGAGCCCTGCTTCCCATTTAGTGGCCCTGCTTCCCGTTTTGTGTTCTTGCTCTAGCCTTGGACAAACCGGAAACTGTGGTAGCAGATGAATTTTGTCAACTTATCAGTAGGCCCACCGCATCACAATGTGCCTTATTTGATAATTCTGTCGCGTTAGCCAGCCAGAAAATTAATGCTTGCTTTTGGGCCCAGCATCCTCAACTAGACCCTGTATTTACGTTAAGAGAGCTGCATTGTGCTATAGCATCATGTCGTAAAAAATCGGCCTCTGGACCAGATGGTATTACGTACCATATGCTAAAGAACCTTGGGCCCACAGGCACAACTACTCTCTTGGATATTTACAATAATCTATGGATGCAAGAAATTGAACCCGAGTCTTGGAAGTCTGCTCGCATCATTTCGATCTTAAAACCGGCTAAGACGTCCTTGAACCTTGAATCCTTCCGTCCAATCAGTCTGACAAGCTGTCTATGTAAGGTGATGGAAAAAAAATGATTGATGCGCGACTTCAATGGTGGTGCAACAGAACTGGTGTATTCTCCAACTACTTAACAGGTTTTAGGAAACAGAGATGCACAATGGATGCAATACTGGACTTAGTAACGTATGTGGAGCATGAACGCGCCTGTGGTAGTTTGACGGTCACAGTGTTCTTGGACATCAAAAGGGCATTTGACACAGTCAGTCACACTCATGTTTTGCTGAGTATGTTGGAACTCGGACTGTCCGGCAGGTCTTTGCGGTGGGTATCTAAATTTTTATCAGGTCGCTAAAATATTCATTCGGACGAGCGAAGGAAAAAGTGCAGAACACGACGTCAGAGAGGGAGTGCCAAAAGGAAGCGTACTCAGCCCTTTTCTTTTCAACTGTGTTATGGCTGATTTAGCTAAAAGACTGCCTTCCAGGTTAAAATACTCCTTACATGCAGACGATGTGTGCATTTGGGCATCTGGCACGGACATACAGTTAATTCAGATTGTATTGCAAGATGGAATAAATATTATCAACAACTTTTTAAAAGAAAGGGGAATGATTCTATCGCACGCAAAGACAGCTGTATTGCTCTTCACCCATAAGAAGTTAAAGAACTTCAATCTCGATTCAGAAGGAGAACCACTAATGATTGTAACACAGCATCGGTTTCTCGGAGTAATACTTGATAGGCAGCTATCATGGGCGCTTCACATAAAGAAACTCGAAAACGAGGTGAATACGCTAGTGAATATACTCCACAGAATTGCTGGGACATCATGGGGCGGAGCTGTGTCATCCATGCTCGCTGTTCACAATGCTTTAATACGACAAAAAGTTGCATATTCTACAGCAGTCTTACACGGCCTTTCCCGCACTTCAGAGGAGCGGCTTCAAAGACTATTAGCTAGGGGACTGCGCGTCTGCATAGGTGTTCCACGAGTGACTTCCAGCAGCTTTGTCATAGCAGAGACTCGACAACCACCCTTTCCAGTCATGAGAACAATTGAAACATGTCGCCATTTTTTTCGCTTACAGACGCAACACAAGGACCACCCATTGGCACTGGAGATTTTACTAAGATATAAAAGCAATGCTCATAACGATGTACAGAGCAATGTATATATATTACTTAGAAATGAATTTTCGAGCTCTGAAATGGACTATCCTCCATGGCTGCTTGCAATACCAAGCATTGAATTCTCAGTGGATGGAATTATCAGAAAGAGAGACATGTTCATCCAAGCTGCTCAACAAATAGCGCTTTATCGGATACACATGCGGTATCCAGGGTACATACACATTTACACAGATGGCTCAAGTATACAACGTCTTCAACATCGGCATTTACCATACCACAGCTCAATATTCAGGAATCGTTTAATTTATGTCACATGACGTCATCTACTACATCTGAGCTCTTCGCTATTCTGTATGCTCTAAAATTTATAAACTCGGTAGCAGACGCTAGAAACTGGGTACTTTTCAGTGACTCACAGGCCGCATTAAGATCACTCTCCAGTACAAACACGACAGTAATGAGTGATAGTATGACATACGAAACGCTGAAAGAGCTCACCAAAGCAAAGAATGCGCAACATGAGATCAAATTCCAGTGGATACCTGGCCATCGCAACATTCCTGCAAACACAGCTGCCGATGAAGCAGCACGACAAGCACATCGTAAAGACGTTACTGTTTCTTTACCAATTTCGAAAAATGAATTGCGTAGTATTATAAAGAATACAACTTTCAGAATCAGCAAAATTGCTTGGTTTGACCAAAGTACAAAGAGCTGCGTGTTATATCACATCGATACATTTATTGAATTCAAAATTACGCTGGCATTAGATAGAAGTATTGAAACTCTAATTCGCCGATTGAGGCTAGGCAGCGCATACACAAAACAATTTTGCACAGAATCGGCAGAGCTAAAACTCCCCAATGCGAATGTGGATTTATAGACGAAGACGTATGTCACCTTCTCATAGACTGTCCACATCACGACACGCCGAGACACCGTTTTAAGTCCGAACTATTGGCATTAGACCGCAGACCGTTTAACATAAAGAAACTTCTGGGCCCGTGGCCTACTGGAGTTTTACAGTCACACGCTCTAAAAGCATTAACACGTTTTTTACAAGACAGCGGGATTGCTGACAAGTATTAAGAAATAACAAACTTTCATTTGTAACACATGTACTTATTATGTACAATATCATGTGACACCCATCATGTGTGTGTGATGAAATAAATGACTTGTCGACTTTTATGTACACACGAGCGAATGCATCTTTATAAGAACCAGACGTGTGCTCTGCTGTTTTGTGCTGGTGGACCAAATAGTAACGAGGCACATTATCAGAAACTTCATTCATTGACTTTTGAACATTTCCTTGCCATTATGTTGTGATATGTGCGTATAAATGTGTCTTTGCATATCATATGTGCGTATAAATGTGTCTTTGCATATCTGCGCCCGAGTTTTCTATTTTCCATGCACTGCTTTGTATGTTTTGCTTCAAGATACGTGTTCAAGTTTCACTCAACGGCTAAGGAGTAGCCGGCGCCATAATGGTGCGCCAACATCTCATGTCAATAAAAAAATGGATAGCCGGCTCGCTCATCTTCTTGAGGCAAAGCAAGCACTACTGAACCGTTGGAAGGGTCAGCGCCTGAACCGAAGACTGAGGAAGAAGATAGCTGAGGTAAACAGATCAGTCGAGGAACATTGTCGCGCACTATCCAGGCAGCAATGGGACGAAATCTGCAACTCCGTCAATGGTCAGATGCGCAATGGCAAGACATAGAATATGGTAAAACATCTCCTCAACGAAAAACAGCACCAAATCAAATCAAAAGCATGTTATCGCTCGAATTTTGCATAAAGAGATAGGGCGCACTACAGAACAGCAAGTTGTCCAGCAGCTCGTGCATAAGTACCTCCCAATCAAAAGAGGATTGGCACCACCAAATAGACAGTACCAGGGCACGCCCAATCCAGGTCTTGAGGGCAACTTTAACATCGAGGAGATCAGAAGAGCCTTGCATGATCTCAACGGCAGGCCGGCGCCTGACCCGGACGGTATATCAAACAAGGCCCTTCGTAACCTTCATGACGATTAAATTGACACCCTGAAGAATATGATCAATGCAGCATGGAGATAAGGCAGGGTGCCAGAGCAGTGAAAGCTGGCCAGCACGATGCTTATTCCTAAGCCAGGAAAGCCCCCTAACTTGGACAACATGAGGCCAATATCCTTGACATGATGTATCGGCAAGGTTGCAGAACATGTCATACTGCACAGAATAAACTAGTACTTGGACGATAACGACATATATACACACAATATGGTTGGATTCAGGGCAGGACTATCCACACAAGATGCATTGAAGCTTATGAAACACCAGGTAATCGACAACGAAACCAGAGACGTGAGAGCCATTCTGTGCCTAGATCTAGAAAAAACTTTTGACAACATCCACTACTCATTTATACTCGAAGCAATTTCCAAGCTTGGTCTGGGGAAAGCCTTCTATGACTACGTATGGTCCTTTCTTACAGATCGGAAAGCCGTGATAAAGATTGCAGATATCGAGACCGCAGCAATCGAACTAGAAGCAAGGGGCACGCCGCAAGGGGCAGTAATTTCACCAATGCTGTTCAACATTTCCATGATTGGACTGTCAAAGAAATTATCGAGCATTGAAGGATTGAAGCACAGCATCTACGCAGATGACATTACCATCTGGTGCACAGGTGAAAGCGAGGGACAGATGGAGAGCGCCATGCAAGAGGCGATTGACACCGTAGAAGAAAGAGTACCTTCGTCCTTCTGGGCTCAAGTGCTCCTCGAGTAAGTCAGAACTTTTACTGTATCGGACTGCACGCCGGGGACCGAAGCCCAGGGGATGGAAGCCGTTAAACCAGATAGACATCCACCTCCGTACAAATCGAGGGGATGCCATCGAGAGGGTCGACTCCATCAAAGTCCTGGGCATGCTGATAGAGTCTACCGGCGCCAACAGCAAATCTATAGCCAAGTTAACTTGGAAAACAGACAGTGCGGTGCACCTCATACGCAGAGTGGGCAACAAAAGAAATGGGATCAAGGAAGACAACCTCATCAGGTTGATGCATGCGTTTGTTCTAAGCCACTTCACGTACGAGGCAGCAATGCACAACTGGTCAAGAGCAGAGTCCGAGGCACTGAATGTGCTCCTCAGGAAAGTTCTCAAGAAGGTCCTGGGCCTACCCATACATACCAGCACTGAGCGTCTACTTGAGCTGGGCATTCACAACACGCTCGAAGAAATAGCAGAAGCCCAAGATAGAGCACAGTTTGCAAGGTTATCTACAACAAGGTCGGGGAGAATGATCCTGCAGGAGCTGGGCCAACACCCAATGGCAATCAGACGCAATTACAATGATATCCACGACAACATCAGGGAGAATACCATGGTATCTCCTATACCAAGAAACATGCATCCAGAACACAACATCGGAAGAAGAGTAGCGAGGGCCAGGACTATACTTCGTCAAGTCTCAAACGAGGAACGAGGGGTCGTATTTGTTGACGCGGCTTCCTACACCAATGGGAAAGCGTTTCTGGCAGTGGTGTTCGATGGGGCTGGCCGTGTCGTCAACTCAGCGACGGTCAGGACGAAAGACCAAATCATTGCGGAACAGGTGGCCATCGCCTTAGCACTCACGATGGATAACATTGAAGTCGTCTACAGTGATTCCATGGCAGCACTACGGGCGTTCGCCAAGGGGATGGTCTCTGAACAAACGCTGAGAATAGTGCAAGACAAGAACATAACGCATCATCTTCGGAGTTGGTTCCCAGCTCACCTTGGACAAATCAACGATTCCCCTCCCAATCTCAATGAAGCAGCACACGAGGCGGCGCGAGACCTCTCCAACCGCACCTCCCCGGGGGTGCGTTCTACCGGTGAAAGGGATAACCGGGAAATTCTTACAACATATGACCAGCTCACTTAACATTTTTACCTGTCTAGAAGGATTTTCCCTCCACCTCATAAAATCTTACTCGGCCCCAAGCACTTACATTAGGGCTTTTGCAAACGAGGATGTACCCTACTTTGAAAATGTTACACATCATGTACCCTGACCTATACCCAAGTAATCTTTGTCCACATTGTCGGGGAAATAGCTTCATTAGAACATATGCTCTGGCAGTTCACCACATTCACTCATTTATCGAACATCACCTCTGCCAGATGGGAGGCCGCAATCCCCAGCTTGTCCTTGGTAGTTCAGCTCTGGGCTGTCCACAAAGCCCGCGAGGTGGCTGAGGAGCTTGGCATCTCAGTCCCCACGTGGGAGCTGCCCGCGACACAGTGATCTGTGTTTTGGAGGACCAAATAAAAGTTTATCCAATCCAATCCAAGGTGAATGAAACCACCGCAAGAGCAGCAACACCATGAAATGCAAATCATGACATTCATGTTATACCTGTCATGAATTTCGTGTTATGACTAACCAAATATGCTCGTCATATAGTCATGTTATGCCATACCAAGTTTGGTATCGATACCACTATCCAAACAGATAGGAGAGCTAAAAGTCATTGGCGGATAGATAGATAGATAGATAGATAGATAGATAGATAGATAGATAGATAGATAGATAGATAGATAGATAGATAGATAGATAGATAGATAGATAGATAGATAGATAGATAGATAGATAGATAGATAGATAGATAGATAGATAGATAGATAGATAGATAGATAGATAGATAGATAGATAGATAGATACGCTTAAAGTCGCTAAGAAATGCTTCGCACCTAAAAATTTGTTAACGATTCAGAGTACCTGATACTCTACTGCGGGAGAGCAAAAAGCCGTCCCATGGGCCTCACATAAGTAGGCGAAAAAGGAATTTTATCGTTCACCACATTACACACAAATTCGGTTCCACAAACGCATACAAATTCGGTTCCTAATACACATACAAATTCAGTTTCACAAAATTATGGCACTTGACATTTGTGTTCACACTCAATCTATCACATGTTGGCACTGAATTGTTCTGGCACACAACACAACAAAAGTGGGTTTGTTTAGGTGGTTCTCAGGCCTTGAATCGGCGAACACGCCAAAACAACCCGATTGTTGACGATTTTAATGAAGGCACAGGACCATCGTTTCAGGAACTCCTCCTCACCTAGTGAAAAGAATTCCGATTCTAAATGATCCGTTACGATATTATACAACCACAAAAGCAAAGAAGATTGATTTTTACGGGCCTTTGCTTGATGCACAGCCAGACACCTGTTTTCCCACAACACGAACATCCCAGCAGTCAGAACTAGACGTGCTAGCGCGCCGTTTGGACATCTTTTTTTTTTTTGGACAAATCTGTCTACACCCAAAGGGTGGTACGCCCTGTCCACGAAGGACCAAAAGGTCTTGGCCACTCGACAGGCTAACAGAGCGTGTTTGTTGTCCTCGAACATGCCGCAATGCACGCACTGCTCGGACCGAACGTAGTGCCACCTGTACATTCGATCCGCCGTAGGCAGGACGGACCACCCATAACGCCACACCACATCCTGAATGCTGCCCGGCAGCCAACTGGGTGTCAGCAACACCCACGGAAAACCTGGGTTTTTTACCTCGCAGCCCGAGTTTACAAGCAGCTCTTGAGTGAGCTCCGTGTTACGCACCTCCAGGATGGGGGTGTCTAGATTTAATGCGGCTATACGCTTGTAAATTCCTACTACATGCCTGTAGAAGGGCGTCGGGTTGATTGCTTTAGGCCCCGCGGGTTGCGTTTGCAGGAACAAACGAGCCTGCACTCCCAAGAAATATGTTGCCAGTTTCCTGGCGGGGTGTTCCTCCTGAAGTTGCAGGACCTTAAGGGTCGTCTTCAAAGCATACGTGTCCGCGAGGGCGACCACCGAAGGGATGTTCCATCCGCCCTTCTACAGTTGCCCATGTACGTACGATTTTTTCAATATTTATGGCACGTACAACGAAAAAAATTGCAAATCTTACGTACAGTGGGAATCGATGATATACGAAGCATGAATGAGAAATGTTCATGTTACTTTAAAATCAGCCCAACGTTACGAGGTGGAGGTGAATGATGCCGTACGTGACTTCGTGTCACGATTATCATGTTTGGATGTGTCGTCTGCCCTCGTTATCTATTCACGTCACGTGATACCAAATTTAGTATATGTCGAGCCAGCGAAACTACCGCGAGCACGCTATCAGCGTGGTATGTTGTCATGTTCTTACATGACACGCGTGTCAGGATTATCATGTTAGCAACAGTCATATACTTTCGTCATCCATTTACGTCACGTAACACCAAACTTTCTATATGTGGAGCTAGCAAAACAGCCGCGAGCTCATCATGAAGAACCCAATGTACTCCAATGTAGCGTTGACGCCCGCGCACGCTAGGTACAGCGACGCTACATTAGCAAAACGCAAGCACTCTAGCCTGACGCCAGTCGCGACCGGCGCTACCAGCGTCCACCGGCGCGGCCCAACGGCTACCGGCCCGAAATGTGACATGCTGCATTTCGCGCCGATGCGTTACCCAGACAATGCGTTTCCCTCTTTTCGTGACAGAGGGACGCCGGGTGTGCTGAAACGCGTATGCGTCAAAGCAACGCAGCGGGGCACGCGCCTGCGAATATATGGCAGGACCTGTGATTGGCATGGTAACGCCGGCGTGGCCCGACAAAATTAACGCAAATGAGCACGCGCACCGCTTCACGTCGAAATGTTTTGGCGCTTTGACTGTGGCATGTAGTCATGTTCCCACATGACACGCATCTCAATTATCATGTTTGCACCAGTCACATACCTTCGTCATCCATTAACGATACGTAATACCAAATTTGGTATTAGTGAAGCTGCGAAACTGGCACACGAGCATTATGAGCGTGGCCTGTAGTCATGTTACATGACACGCATCCCATGATTATCATATTTGCTCCAGTCACATACCTTCGTCATCAATTCACGTACCGTAAAACAAAATTTGGTATATGTGACGCTAGCAAAACGCCCGCGAGCGCATCATGAGCTCTGCATGTAGTCGTGTTGTTACATGACACGCATGTCATGATTTTCATGTTAGGGTCTGTCGCTTGTGTTCGCCATGCAATCATGCCATACCATAACAATTTTTGCAACATGTCATCTGAACGAAACCACCGCCAGAGCTTCAGGACCATGAAATGTAAATCATAACATTCATGACATACATATCATGACTTTTATGTTATGACTAGCCAAATATGTTCTTCATTCAGTCATGTTATGCCATACCAAGTTTGGTATCCATAGCATTGTCGAAACGGCCAGGAGAGCTAAATGTCGTAGGCGGATAGATAGATAGATAGATAGATAGATAGATAGATAGATAGATAGATAGATAGATAGATAGATAGATAGATAGATAGATAGATAGATAGATAGATAGATAGATAGATAGATAGATAGATAGATAGATAGATAGATAGATAGATAGATAGATAGATAGATAGATAGATAGATAGATAGATAGATAAGATAGATAGATAGATATAGATAGATAGATAGATAGATAGATAGATAGATAGATAGATAGATAGATAGATAGATAGATATGCGCGAAGTCGCCGAATTGATATAGGTACTGATAAGTTATGAAGTGATGATAGGTACTGATAAGTGGCCACATAACTCCTGTTATAGTTGCTAGTGGAGGGAAGCGATTGGAAAAGTAGTTAATGAATAATTTATTGATATGTCAGGTTTAACGTCCCAAACACAGTGCGTATATGAGAGACGCCGTAGTGGAGGGCTCCGGAAACTTCGCAAAAGGTGCTTAAGACAGATATATAAGACAGATATGGGCATGCTTTCAAATTTAATTGCGTACCATTAATTAGGCGCGCCAACAGTAAAAAAATATTCTGATAAGTACCGATTTATTCAGGACGACGTCCAATACATGGTTTTCACGTGACGCCACCATTGCTGCGGTCAGAATGCGGTTGCCACGTTGGTGAAAAGCCGCCCAGATAAGCCATACGTACCCCCCATACTACTATAGTCGCGCGTTTTTCGGTCGCACGTCCTCATTGCTGTCCTCTTTGTCATAAACTTAAAAGTATGTACGTGCGATGTAGCTGACGAAGCCAGATTGCCACGGACACTTTCTTCTTCGCGAACCGTTTCTTGCGCATCAAACCACCGGTTGGCACACGGCAGCCGCTGAATGCCGCGTACTTATCAGAACTAACGAGGCAAGTGTGTTTCCGCTATGAGTGAATTCCCGTACGCTTCGACCCAGAACGAACTCGACTTCAAGTATCTCCGCCTTCTCAGAAGTGTCTCACGGTGACATCGCGAACTACTAAGTTTTCTACACTAACCGCGTTACTCTGGGCCAAGCAAAAGCACACAATTTAACAGAATCAGGCAAGTTTTTCACTGCGAAAGAGCTTCCTGCAAAGAAGCTTGGCGACCGTAAATTTAATCGCGCTTTCAGAGGTAAGTTGAATGGTCAATCAAATTGACACATTCGCCAGATCAAGCTACGAAATAGCGATTCACGGAACGCTGCTAACTCTACAGACTAGAACGTTTAGTACTATTGTGACTTCAGTGATGAAGAGCTCACGCGGCCGCACATTTTTCAATCGCGTGTCCTGTTTGCTGTCCGTTTTGTGAAACCTAAAGGGATGTGTGTAATGCGTGTGTCTGGATGGAGCAATGATGGGTTAGTCTCTGCGTGGGGACCGCCACCATGGGCGAGCCGCATTCGGCTTCACCAACACGCATCGGCCTGTGCTCGGGTTCATCCTCCCTCCACTTGACGCTTTTCAGAACTTTTTTTCTTTTTTTGCTTGCTTGCTCGCGTCGTTCAGCGCCTGAATGCTTGAAGGTGTAGCCGAGTTGCAGAGACGGCACTCTGCCCGGGTTTGTCTCGTCGAACAGCGCGCATGAGTTTCCTGCCAACAAAATTAACATCCCGTGTTAATTAATGTCCTAACATCTCCCATCTTTTTAGCTTGCCTAGAACGAAGTTCATTACACAGGCACAAACGTCGGGGTTTTCTTCGTCAAAATTTGCTGGCCTCATGTGCGCCGGTCAGATCTGCGCCAGCCAGACCCTCCAACAATTAGCGCTGAACATTTTCGTACGCTCGCACGGGCCTTCAGTGAACTTCGGTATTCTTCGATAGCAGTTCATGCTAGTTGGGCTGCTTCCTTTCGACGTGGTCGCTGCGGTTAGAGCAGAACTGAGCATGTAACCATAGTGGAGGAAGAAAATTGCGTGGTGCGATGAGGCAGCACTAAACAAGGTCTAACCGCTGTTTGCCAATATATAGCCAATTTGTTGCGAACAGTGACGTCAACACACGTATAGGTGCAAGACATGTATATATTGGTGCCATCAAATACGACCGTCCGATAGCAACAGGTCAGGTCCAATAATGTTCGAATGCTGTTAGGTCTGTCTAGTGGGTTGTCATTTACATCACACAGAAAGAAAAAATATTGAGTTCAACTTTTTATCTTACGCTTTTTAAAAATATTGTAGTGCAACATTAGAAGGGGACAAGACATATACGTACATGATCAGGCGGGTGCTTTTAGGTGGAAATGTATTTAAAAGTCATATTTAAAAAAATCTACCCCCATCTAGCCCTTCAACGTGTTTTATTAAGTTGTTTTTTTGTTGTTCGGTGCAGTGGTAGCATACTCTAGTCGGACTTGACATTTCCACGAGCTTACAGCCGAATCGGACAAGAACGTTAGTACACGCGTTCCGCAACTAATCATTCCAACGAATGAGTGTCACCGCATGCGTAACTACCGGCTGTCGAGATGTATCGAGGACCAATAAAAAAACGAAATATACACCGTGCTCCCTCCCACGTACGCGATGCACAAGCAAAAATTTTCGAATATTTCAACTTCGATTCGATTTCCGTCAAAACCCTCGCTCTGGCGCGGGCCCAGAGCCTTTGCATAATTGCAAAGGCACGAATCGATGGTGTTGCGAAAGAAAACCCGCGGCTGTACAGCAGAGATAAGTCTAGAAATTCCCCCTAACCACCCCCTCCTAGCAGTTGTTCATTCTGGAAAAAAAACTTCGTTAATATGTACGACATCGCACGACGATTATTTCGAACGCGCCACCCGTTGAATTTACGAGTACGCGCTACGCCGAGACGAGACGGTCATGAAAGCGGCGGACTCACAAAGAACTTCGTTCATGAAAAGTACCGGCTCATTTTTAAACTGAAAAAAAAAAAAGCGCGCCGTGCACGTTAGGCTGTTCCACAGGCTTACTTGCCTCTTGCAAAAGGATTGTCTTGGCGCGATTTCTCATGCAGTATAAGGCGCTTGTTTCCACGGGCACTGCTACGTACCCACGTATGCAGTTTCGACAGACTTAGTATGTGGAAGGTTGGAAAGTGGGTGGTTAAAAAAAATGGGGGAGAAATAAAATGAGAAGGGCAGGGAATAGAGATGGTGGAACAGGTGTATTAACGAGTCTATGCAGCCATTTTGCGAGGCAAATTTCGATTAGATTGAATGCCTTGTTACTGTCACGAGGTGGTGCGCAAATTATATCGTACTCGTCGGGTGGAAATGGCTAAAAGAGAGAGAGGGAGTAAAGGAGAAAGAGAAAGGTGGCGCTCGAATTTTTTAGAAATATCATGCACGAGAAGAGCGTTATAATGCACACTGGGGTAGACCCATTCGTATTCTATTAAGATGCACCCACTACAACACTCGATGCTCTAGGGGAGGAAAGTAAATGAGGAAAAAACGTTATTGAGAGAAACAAAAATTACGATGATATCGCGAATCGGGGGATGATCGCTGCAATCAAATTATACGAGAGAAAATACATGGAGATGGTATTATTTGTTGAGTGCTTCGTGCAAGATGACTGTTTGTGCACGCACGCACCGAAGGCTCCCTTCAACGCATAGTCTTGCCCTAATGAAACTTCTCGCACTCTCTTTTTCGTTATCCTTCTGGTCGTGGCCTGTTGTTGTTCAATTTGGAAAAACAACAGTTGAATTTATGCACCAAATGACTCAGCCGAGTGCTTTATTAAAGTAAAAAAGATGTTTACGAGGCAAGCCTCGGCGTTTGTAACGAGATATCACCAATGCTAAGTGCAAAAATTTTTAGACAATAGACGAGAACAAACATGAATGACCGCTATTAACATTATTCACCGTCTCTCGTTGAAACATTTTTTATAGTACTGATGAGTGTGGTAAACGAACTAGCTCGAACGCCCCCTCCCTTCCCCTATTTAGGTATTAGTCTCAGTAACAACGCTTCACTTTTGCTGCCCCGGCTCAACAATATTGCGTCAATATCCACTGTACCAAGCCAGTTACCTATAAACGTCAACCATATAGGTGTATGAATACGCGTTGGTGCATGCGTGCTTATATGCCTACATTGATCTGCATAACAATGTCTGATTGAGAGAAGACAAACGATCAGCGCTGCATCGGGGAAGACGTCTAATTTGTTTTCCATTGGGGGATAACAGTAAGAAGTAACGTTGAGAGATTTGTTTTTGAGAAAAAGAGAAAAACAGTAGACATTTCATGAACGGGGCTGATATTATATCAATGTGACACCTAAGAAAAATTTTTGCTGCGTTACTTTTGATAACGCCAAATGCTCAAGGGGAGGAGAAAATTAACAATTTCGCCACAAATGCAAAGCAATAATTCCGATAGCAACACATGTGAACTTCCATGAAGTAAGGCTGGCAGATAACTCCTTTAAAAAACACAGCCTCTGCAATGTCCTCATTGACCCTTTAGCATTCTATAGGCTTAAGTGCCAACTTGGAGACGCGAGCACAGCACGCACAAAGCTGTGATCCGTCCGCTGGTAGAGATACGGGACACGGAGCATGTGACCATGGATGACCATGCCTGGTCCGTCTAAGTACGTGCTTTCCCGCCGGTGCAGCATGTCAGATTCCTTGTGATGGTGTGTAGTTGAATCATCTACACCTCAAGTAGTTCTTGCCCTAAACCAAAACCTGCAATAGTTTCAAGTCTCCGCCAACCAATGGTCTCACTTTTCCCAAAGCAAGCAGAACCTAGTCCTGGATTGACAACTCATCACTCATCAAATGCGTTCAACAACATCATTTTTTTTCATCAAGGGTAACGATGCATAATTATGCCAGAAGAGAGACTGGAACAGCGACGTGCAACGTTTCGGCACGTTTTAGTGAGCCCCAATTTAAAAAATAGGCCAAAATGTTCAAAAGCAGTCACGCAAACATATCGGTTTTGACTGATTCTAGACACATCGATCTTAACATCTCTACAGCAACGTAGCTCATAGGTGGTGTGATTGGATCTCTAGAGTTGGTTAGTTGTGGCGATAAACCATGAAAGTGTTGTTAGCTATTTGGGCTAGCCTTCCTATGATTCACTTCCTGGTCTGCGGATGCTCTACTGTTTGCCAGTGGCTTCGTATTAGCGCATCGGCCTTTCCTTCAATAACTATCAGAGGCAGTCGGGCTGGTTTGAATTCACCCTTGCAGCAAACAACGCGTGCAAGTTTATGAGCCATCCGCTCGTAGAGATGGAGTATACAGACGGGTGTTTGTGTGACCACGGGTGACCACGCTCGTGGTCACACACTCAGTGTCCCGCAGCTCAGGCCGGCCTCTCTGCTTTCCTGTAAATTATAGATATCTCACATCCCCCGGTTCGAATAGAAGTACTCCTCTCTCTCATTAACTCGCTTCTGAGTAAGCTAGATATATTCGGTAGATAGAGAGCCATCCCAGACACTCCTAGGTTACGGGTAAATGGACAGTTAGCTACTAGAATGAGCAATCAATAAGACAAATAAATAGAGCGAACTGAGAAAGCAGCTTTCGTTCCCCAAACCTGTTCAAAGTTGGATAGGCGCAGTAACCTAGCATACGTGTATACATTACCTGCGCGAGAAAACGCCAGCCCAACAGAGACTCGCACATGCACACGCAACATGACAGCCGTCGCAGGAAACGGGAGAAATGAAGGCAGGGATAAAGGGGAGGAAGTAGAAACGCGTAGGATTAAAACAGTGTTGTTCAATAGCGAGACTCGAAGGAAAAAGAGGTGGACCTGGGAGAGAGAGGGGTGGAGAAATCGGAATGAAGGACTTGTAAAAGGGACTCAAGGCGGACTTTGTCCGTACTTCTTTTTGCGCGAGTTGGTTTATTATGTAGCAACGAAGTACCAGCGGTGCGTGTGTGTCGTGCATTGTTTTCTCTCATGCGTGTCCTTATTTGCTGGTACTTCCTTGCTCCGCAACATGGTGAAGAAGAAAAAGGCGAGGAGAAAATAGGGAGATGAGGGGCAGGGACAGATATAGAGAGAAAGAGAGAATGAATGAGAGGAAGAGAGAGACTTTTAAGGGGGCTGAAGGTGGAGTGAGAAAGAAGAGAGAAAAGTAAGGAAAGTATGGTCCCACTGAGCAGAGCGGGAGAGCAAAGGGAGGAGGGGGTAGGAGTTGAGGCTTACACGCCTCCCCGAGATCGATGCACTTTGGATGGTCGGCTGACAGATTTATCGCGTGCCGCCGGCCGCCGGCACGAGAGACGACGAGCACGTTTATTCCACAACGTCATCGTCGTCACCGCAGAAAGCCACGGCGCTGCACGTAGCTGTGCGTGCGTTCGCCCGGCCGAGATTGGAGAGCCGTGTTGCTCGATTTGTCCGCCACCGCGTACATGGCCTGGTGGACCGGCTAGGGAGCGAGGAAGCGTTGATAAGAACAGAAATACACTAATGAAACGGGAAGTAAGAAGCACACCGAAAACGCCTCTTCTCCCCCGTTCTTCACGAGCGGTAGATGCATGAATGTATAACGAGTCGTGGGAGGGAAGCAAGACGAGTTGACGATGGCGTGTCGATTGGAAGCTCTCTCTCTCTCTCTCTCTCTCTCTCTCACACACACTGTCGCAATAAAAGCATTCCCGCCTTGCACTCATCTCGCGTGGTTGTGCGTCGCCCGAGAAGCGACGAGGCGATTGCAAAAAGCTGTCCCCGTGATATGCTTGCCTCCCCTCCCACTCGCTGCGTGTACCGCCTCGGGGTGCACTCGGGAACCGACGTCGTGTTGCTCGAAGTTGGCCGCCCCAAATGATACCCGATGTTGCCGAGTCGCTTTCGCTGATTTCCTTATTTTGCTTTTCTTTCCCTTACTTTGCATGTCCCGCATTTCCCTAGCGGCCAGTGCGAGAACCACATGCTCAAAGTAGGTAGAGCTTGCGAACGCACCAGTACAGCCTCGCCAATGTGACATATTTACACGAAAAAAAAAACATGGTTCAGGATAGAGCCTCTATGAAAGTGTGCTTTCTCCTGTCGAGCGTTTTCTTTCCGTTAAATTCTTCACGTGCTAGTATATATGCCCCGCAAAGTGCATCGGCACCAACTTTGGCCCAACTCACTTCGTTAGCCTCGCAAAGAAGACGAGATTGACTCGTCGCTCCTGTTTCCCTTAGTAATTGAACTATTGTTTTCGTGTTGATTTATTGCTGCTTGTCTGGACGTGCAAGCATGCGTTGAAAAATGGCAACGTCAGATCCGGTGATCTCGAAATCATCACTGCGTTGTTCAAGTAACCAAAAACAGAGAAACGACAATTAAAAAAATCTATAGATGATCTTCTCGAAGAGAACCATAATTGGATGCGAAGCAGCAGCCGTGCGCACGTCGTTGACCCGGTTAAAATGGGTGTTGACGCAGGTGCTGGAAAAACGATTCGAAGCAAAACTCTGTGTAGCGTTTACTTTAGTAAACGTTTGTTCGACAGGAAAAGACACGGGAGGTGGGTTAAGTTTCGTGTAAGTTTTATTAAAACGTTTGCCAAGGCGTCGTAGTCGTCATTTATTCAGAGTGCGGTCGTGTGGTGCGGGAAGGGTAGAGGGTGAAGTGAGACAGAAGTGTGTTGCAAACACGCGAAGGAGTCGGCAGCTGCGGGCGCTGCGGCGAGCATGCTGCGTGTGAGAGAGAGAGAGAGTGGCGTCAGCGTGCATCTGCAAAGGAAGCGTGAGAGGGGAGCGTGATATCAACACACAGCTGCAGCGTGACCTGCTTGGCACCGCTCCAACACCTGTGGGGAGGGGAACGCGTTTTGGTGCGTTCGTACGGACGCACGTACGTAAGACGTTACACACATGAGTAAAAGAGCTGATTCACATCTAAAAAATGATAAACTTTTGTACCTATTCTATACCAAGCGCTAAAAGGACATCTTTAGCGGAACAAACGTCGCATTTCGATTGAGCCGACATCATAGATACTCACGTGCTGTGCAATGTCAGCGCACGTTAAAGAACGCCAGATGGCCGAAATTTCCGGAGCCACGCTCTCCTGCCACGTCCCTCAAAAGCATATAGCGATTTTGGGGTGTTAGCCACATCATATTATTATTCTTCCTGGAACAACCAGCGAGTGCACAGTGGACAACGTGGGGTATAACCACCCATAACATGGACGCTAGAAGAGTCCGTGTGATTGGGGTGTCATATACATTCCTGTGTTCAGTACGAACAAGACGATCACAATACTGGTACGTCAGAGAAAACAAATACATTGTACAGTGTAAGGAAGACAAACAACATTGCAACCTAGATGCGATCCACACGATGGAATCATAAGGGCCACCCACCGCACGACTACGTCGCAGTGATTTTTATAGTGTTACCTAGATCTGTTCATACTATCAATCAGGTAATAGAGAAACGCTCACAATATAATCAGCCACTATACATAGCCTTCATAGATTACGAGAAGGCGTTTCATTCGGTAGAAATATCAGCCGTCATGCAGACACTGCGGAATCAGGGCGTCGATGAAGTATATATAAATATCCTGGAAGAAATCGACAGGGGATCAACTGCTACCATAGTGCTTCATAAAGAAAGCAACAGAATACCAATCAAGAAGGGTGTAAGACGGGGGGACACAATCTCCCCAATGCTATTTACCACGTACTTACAGGAGGTTTTCAGAAGCCTTGAATGGGAACAGTTAGGGATAACAGTTAATGGAGAGTACCTTAGTAACCTGCGCCTTGCATTGCATTGCTGAGTAACTCAGGGTACGAATTGCAACTCATGATTGCGGAGTTAGACAAGGAGAGCAGAAAGGTGGGTTTTAAAATTAATTGCAGAAAACGAAAGTAATGTACAACAACCTCGGAAAAGAGCAGTGCTTCGAGATAGGTAATAGTGCACTTCAAGTTGTAGAAGACTATTTCTACTTAGGGAAGGTAATAACCGCGGAGCCGAACCCAGAGATTAGAGTAACTAGAAGTATAAGAATGGGGTGGAGCACATTTGGCAAGCACTGTCAAATTATGACAGGTAGATTGCCACTACCCCTCAAGATGAAGGTATATAACAGCTGTATCTGGCCGGTACTTAGCTATACGGAGCAGAAACCTGGAGACGTACAAAGAGGGTTCAGCTTACATTGAGGACGACGCAGCGAGCAATGGAAAGATATATGGTAGGTGTAACCTTAAGAGACAGGAAGAGAGCAGAGTGGAGTAGGGAACAAACGGGTGTTAAGGATATCATAGTTGAAATCAAGAAGAGGAAATAGACATGGGCTTGGCATGTAGCGCGTAGACAGGATAACCGCTGGTCATTAAGGGTAACTAACTGGATTCCCAGAGAAGGCAAGTGGGTTAGGGGGAGACAAAAGGTTAGGTGGGCAGATGAGATTAAGAAGTTTGCGGGTATAAATTCGCAGCAGCAAGCACAGGACCGGGTTGACTGGCGGAACATGGGAGAGGCCTTTGTCCTGCAGTGCATGTAGCCAGGCTGATGATGATGATGATTATGATGAGATCTGTTTTAGTTGCAGCGGTGCAATCTATAAAGGACGGAGAACTGGACCCAACGAACGCGTTCAAGTTGTTTTCAGCGCCTCTAACAAGCTTGGAAAGACTTGTGCTGACTTTCACAATGAAGTTGAGAAAACATCCTACCTCAAGCACGAAACGCCATAGTCAGTTTGCGTCATGCTCGTTCAGTGTTGCCTATAATATCCCTGTGGCGTGTGGACTAGTTTAAGTCGGACACACGGCCCAATGCCTTAAAAGCCTCCTTAGAGAGCATAACAATATTCTTAGTGCCGAATATGTGTTACATTTAGCTTCCCACTTTAAGGTTTGAAAGTGCACGCCTCTTTTTTTATATAAATAAAACTACCGTCATTTTCAGGCGTAAAGATGACACGTTGCGCAAAATAATTTGAAACACTCTTCATTATAACTCTGGGGAGACCTGTGTCAACTCTACTTCAATAGCGTTATCACGAACCGAACTCAGTTTCTTAGAGGTGGGGTAGATATATGCTTTTTAAATTTTTTCCCTTTGTCATACCATTTGACTGCCTATTTAGTGTTAATATGTTAAAATTGTTTACCGATCACTGTTTCTTGGAGTTTTTTTCTTTTTCTTGCCTTTGCATATATTGCAAAATTACAGCCTGGCAGTGATTACGCTATTCGTTTGGGTCACTTTATTTTGTGTTTCCTTTTTATGCTTCTTCTAATACACCTTCGGGTAGAAGCTTTTGTTGTTCCCACTTCGTCCTGTTGTTAGAGCTTTTTAACAATTACGAACCATATCGACTAGCTCCACTGTCGACCTTGCTATCTAAGTGTTTCATAGTGCATGCCACTAGCATTAAGACAAGTGACAGGCTGTTCATATCTCACTACTATTCTCTCTCTCTCTCTCTCTCTCTCTCTCTGCACGTGCAGGTAACATTTGTGTTGCACAGCAGCACCAACACGGCTCAAAGTAGGCTTACCTGTGTAGTTAGTTCATTCTGCAGTTATCTTATTATTTCTTCGGGAGGAATTAACACGACCTGAATCTCTTGCCCCTAGGCCAAAGAAAAGGATAATACCGTTCTCGTTTGCCTGTTGTTTTATCAGCGAAGTCATTTTTAGTCGAGCTTTTTATGACCGGAAGCCGTCACAGACCACAAATGGGTGTGTGCCCGAACTTTTCAGCGAATCCCACAATGGATAATTGTTCCCACCCCTCCCTTCATTGACTACTCCCAAAATCCCCCCCCCCCCAGTGCGCACTCTTATACCCGCTACTCATCGCGCTTAATTCCACTTCATTCAACCCTACAGAATGGTAAATCTCACTTCATTCAACAAACAAAAATAAATTACGAAACGGAGGCTTCTTTGTAAGCCACCACCTTCATTGTTTCATCAGTGCCCACCAAGCGAGGCTGACATAATGTTTATTTTACCTTAAGCACTTCGTGTCGTCTACCCTCACTTCTATTAATGATTGTCGTCAGGTGCTTCCTCTGGGTTTGTGAAAGCAGACATTTCTTATCAGCATTACAGCTGATGTGCGTCGTTGCTTAAAAGTTGCACGAGACAGCTTTCTTACGTTAACGAAAAAGGCTTACCTGAAAAACGTTTGAACAACCAATAACAATGTGGTCATATCCCTTCGGGGACAGTACTTTTACATCCAGCAAATTTAGCGGGTTAACTTTCGGGAATCTAGTAAAGGGCTAGAACATTGCCGAACGTTGAACGATTCTGGCAGCTTGGGCTAGTTGGTATGGCATGACGATAGTTATAGTGCAAAAAAAAAAACGACGACACAGAGACAAGAAAGACACGAAAGACACGAGCGTTGAAGGAGTGCTTCGTTTGAAACACACATCGCCGAAATGTATCAACGTATGCCTAAGTCTTTACCTTCACCAAAACAATTAAGCTAAGGAGCTACAAAATTGGCCTAAATGCAATGTGCAGCCGTACTTATTAGTGAGAACGTTTAAGCGAGAGCCATGCGTGGATGTTTTTACACTGGACAGTGTAACGGCAAGCGTGCTTTTCTGGTAAACAGCCTTGCATTGAGGCAGAACCAATTGCACTATGCAAGACGTATTTGCTGTTGGAGCCACGAATCAAAAACAGTGAGATTTTATTAGAAGACAGGAAGGTTGGCCTGAGCTAGTGCACTCTAGCCTGCTATTGTAGACTGGGGATAAAGGAAGGGGGGAAAGGAGGATGAAGGATGATGGCGGGGACAGGAGAAGCTTCTTGTACTTTTATTCAATTCTTTTTCAATTCTTGCACTTTCAGCATTGTAGTGAACTTCATTAAATTGAGAAGTATCTCACTCATGCTCACTCCTTCCGTCCTTATCTCGCTCTCTAACTTAGGACTCGTTTACAGTAAGCACGTTTTTTTTTTTTTTGTCAAACAGCATAGCGCTAAAGCAGAGCCAAGCTACCGTAAAGGGCTAGCTTGGTATTTCCTGACATCATTCCTGTCAAATGTTTCGGATGCTGCATTGACACTAAGGTTATGAAGACTAATTCTGCCACAGACACTTCTGAAAGTAGTTTGTATTTGTGTTACAAACGCGTCAGACAGACAGACAGACAGACAGACAGACAGACAGACAGACAGACAGACAGACAGACAGACAGAGAAACAGACAGACAGACAGACAGACAGACAGACAGACAGACAGACAGACAGACAGACAGACAGACAGACAGACAGACAGACAGACAGACAGATAGATAGATAGATAGATAGATAGATAGATAGATAGATAGATAGATAGATAGATAGATAGATAGATAGATAGATAGATAGATAGATAGATAGATAGATAGATAGATAGATAGATAGATAGATAGATAGATAGATAGATAGATAGATAGATAGATAGATAGATAGATAGATAGATAGATAGATAGATAGATAGATAGATAGATAGATTCCGTAGAATGTTATATAGACAGACAGACAGACAGACAGACAGACAGACAGACAGATGACAGACAGACAGACAGACAGATAGATAGATAGATAGATAGATAGATAGATAATAGATAGATAGATAGATAGATAGATAGATAGATAGATAGATAGATAGATAGATAGATAGATAGATAGATAGATAGATAGATAGATAGATAGATAGATAGATAGATAGATAGTAGATAGATAGATAGATAGATAGATAGATAGATAGATAGATAGATAGATAGATAGATAGATAGTAGATAGATTCCGTAGAATGTTATAGCCGAAACTTGTGATCTCACACCAGTAACCTGCGCGCTGCGATGGCGGTACTGCCGGGAAGCGAAGCACCAGACGTCTCGGGGTCCCGACTCTGCTCGCAAGAGCCGCGAACGTGTACGGAATCGGAAATCTGTGACACCCGAAAGAACCACGTACCAGAGCCGCCATGAAGGAGGCGGCGGCAGATCGACCATTGGGGTTGCCACCGGAACTTTCTTTCGCGCTGATATAGCGCCCGGCCGCCAGTTTTATGCTGGCGCTCGTACATGTGTGCTCTCTCCACATCTCTTCTTTTTTCATCGGACAACCTCCTTTTTTTAAGAGCCTGTTTTTTTTTTCCTTTTCTCTCTCGCTATTTTTCTGTCTCACGAGACAGCTAGCCTTGCAAGCTGTAACCGGTTCCGAAGGCTCAATGCGGCTTTAAGTGTTAAAGTGAATTTAGTCGCCAATGAAGTCCACGGGTAGCATTCTGTGAGACGCTCTTTACGAACTTACAGATTCAACGTTTTCTTATTTACGTACAGTTTTTTCTGCACTGGTACTGCACGCAGCTAATGACACACATTTCTTTTCTTTTTTTTTTGACATTGCAACAGTGTTCATCAGAGCTTGTCAGTTCATAGCTGACACTGGTTTAGTGGACCATAGCTGCACCTCGCTTTTAGTGGACCTAAAAGCGAGGTGCAAAGGTGAGACAGTCAGGGCTGTCACTGCAGCATTGACACCTGTAATGTTGTTTCACTGTGCGCAGCTGACTAAACTAACATATTCTCACAACTACCAAAAAATACTCAGCAGTAACTGGTGCTGGTACTGTTTTTCCTTTTTTGTTTTTCCAACTGTTTTTCCTTTTATAGGCGAATGTATTTCTTAGTCGGTGCTATATCAGGCGTCCGGCGGTGTCCGCGCGCCGGCAAGTGCTATCTATCCGTTCTCCTTCCCTCTCCCTCAGCAACAGCTGCAGGCGTGCGTGCTTATTCTCACCCCTAGCAACTGAAGCAGGTGTTGCGGGCTGAGTGGCGGAGAGTGAGTTGAGAGGAGGAGCGCACTCTAGTGTGTGAGGGCGCTTGCATCACGGGAGCTTGGCGGAGCTCCCGCGTGTGTGGAGGTGGTGTAGAAGAAGGTAGGTGCCGTGCTTCGACGCTCCTTTTCTCACCGTTCGCCCTCTCTCCTCCCTGCACCACAATCTCTCATCCGCTTGCTCCTGCGTATAAATAGAGTGAAGCTCACGCCTCACTGCTGACCCTTGGGTGGCTGTTGATTGTGCGAATAAATGGCTACGGTACAAATTCTTGTCTCATAATCAATTTATGCCATTGACATTACTACGCCGTGTACTGTCGGCGCAAGAAATGCATTCGTATTTTCTCACGATTCCCTCTGGGGAGGTGGGGGCATTTTTTCTGACATTATTCCATAGCTTCTAACGAGTGACAGCAGTACTAAGAACTTGTTTTCACTGAAAATCCTCGGGCGTTACGGCTATACTGTTGTTTTGACTTTGCGCCTCGCGGGCTCTATGACAATGCCACTTAAGTACAATACTTACGGCGTTGAGAGACAATGGAGCATCTAAGTTCGACCCATACATTAACACGGAGCCTTGTCTGCTTATTTATTGCCAATTAATGAAATAATTTATTGGACCTCTCACTCGCCCTTAACTTAAAGGCACACCTGCACACTCTGAGTTCGGCCATGAACCACGGGGTCAGGTGTATTATTAACATAGTTTTCTTTTTTGCAAAGCACATAAAATGAAAGTAGGCAATTCGTTGGACGCGATTTCTTAAAGCTAGGAAAGGAGACTTATTGGGTAATGTGAACTGGTACCTTCTAGCGAATATATTTACGTTCCTTGTGCCTTCGTCTTTTTTACGCTGCCGCTTTAGCAATTCATCAGCGTCAGCATCATGACTACGGCCACCGAAAGGACAAAAGCCTATCCCATATTCTTCCAACCAACCCGGTCCTGTGCTTGATGCTGTCACTTTATACCCACAAACGTTTTATTCTAATCTTACCACCTAACCTTGTCTTACTCTCGCGCATTCGTCTTTTCTGGGAATTCAGTCAGTTACCCTAAATAACCAGAAAGTATCTTGCCTACTAGCTAGGTGCCCCGTCAATGCCAATTTTTTCTTCTTTTCGACTACGACGTTTTTAACACTCGTTTGCTCCCTGGCCCACTCTCTTTTTTTCATGTTTCTCATGGCTACATCCTAACTATTTTTACCCATCACTTGAAAGTAAATCGAGTAAGCGCAGACTTAATATCGTCGACCTATGTTGTCTCTAGCCGGGGAAGATATTCTTCTATGATGAAACAATCGTAATAAGCAAGAAGACTTAGAAAGGACACCGAACGAAGCATTTACTAGAAACCAAAAATTTTTATTACCGAAACAACACTCTTATACATGAATAACATGCATGCACTTCACCACAAACCTGCTTTATTATCACAAAATGCGTGAATCAACGAAAGGCCACTATGACAACAGATGGCATACCGTAGGTAAACACGTGTTAAACCCTCCAAAAAATTGATGCACGGTGATTATTTTACGCTGTTTGTGAAAGTAGCGGTGGTTTGTGGTTTGCTTGTTATGCATGTATAAAAGGGTTATTTACGAAATAAAAAAAATTCAATTGCTGGCAAGCCCTCCGTTCGGTGTCTTTTTTTAAGTATTCGTGCATATTCCTCTTGTTTCATCTTGAACTTTTACTAGCATACCCAACTGGCAGTCATCCTAAAAGCTATTCTTTCTTGAACTTTTACTAACATACCCAACTGGCAGTCATCCTAAAAGCTATTCTTTCTTAGACAGTAGTAGTTTACCGGGATTAGCGGGATAGCGGGATTGAAGTGCATATGCGCGGTAACGTGCGTAACTCACCATATTGCTCACCGTACGAACAATATTTTTTTCAGATTTAATGCTAGCGTGTCATCGTGGTTTACGTAGTGTACGTGAAACATGGTGGTGCTTTCGGATGAGTTAGCATTGTTTTTGAGATAGCTTGCCATTTCGAACGTCTCTAGGACTAGCTAGAAGATCGATGTAAACAAATCGGTAACGTAAACGTTTTAGCGTTTGGTGCGTGATGAAAAGTTATTTACTTTTATTATTGGAAAAAAAACTTGTAATTATTACTTTTATTATTGCAAAAAAAACTTGTAAAAACGGTGACACAGGGAAGAATTCTTGCTTTTTTTTCTTTTCACTGTTCTTTGGGGTTGATCCCCTCTTCCTCACCTCACCCGGTAAAACTGCCGAACTTTAAACAAAGTTCATTCATTAGTTCACTCATTCAGCCATTCATTCATACATTCTTTCATTGTTCTTTAATTTATCATCTCAGCTGAGGCACGTAAATCACGTAAACGCTCTACCGCTAAACTATGAGGCGCGGTCAACAATGAACATTTGGGGCACGGTAACGCTATTCCTTTACCTCCCGCTATCACGCTAACAGTAAACTCTAACTGTCTGTTAGCCTTCTTTCCCTTTATATTATCACTTCTACATATCTATACAGTATAACAATGAACTTCACTTGTCTGTATTATTTCAGGTTTTGTTCACCCTCATCGTTTATTTCAGCGTTAGGAAACCTGTATAGAGTTTCACATCTGTACAAAGTGTAATAAAAGAAAAGACTTGCTTGCTATCCAAAATAATAAATGTGATATGGAATACGCATACCCGAAATTGATTGAAGATTTTAAAATGAACACATTGCAAATGGACATGGCTGGAAATTATTATTAGCACGTTTTAAATGTTGATGTCAGTAAACCGGAGTGCAATAACGATGGCAATCAGTCAAGTACAAAACAGCACCACAAGCACCAGTCCATGTGTAAATTAGGAAAAGAACAACAATAACCGCTCTACTTTCTTTTTGAGCCAAGCCAAGTCTTTCATTTTTCTCAATAACTGAATGTTTTGAAATTTTGAGCTGCCAAATAAAGATACACATATATAAATGACAATGAGAGTGACATAGTAAACAAGAGAGATAGCGAAGCGTAAGTAGGAAAGGCATATAAGTCCACCTGGAAAGGTATACTTGACTTCGCAATCTTTCCATCGTTTCCTTTTTCGCCAACACTTTATAACTTTCACTTTCTAACTCGTTCCTCATGCCTCCCTACATCTAGGGTATCAAGCGAGACAAGGTGCTGTCTGGTTAACCACCCTGCCTCTGCTTATATTTTTTTCTCTCTCACCTTTCCCATCTACAACACGACGGAAAGCCTACCCGAAGCTGAAAGAGCAGACAGCCCGGAAACGGAGAAGGAGAGGCCAGATGCGTCCGCTTGCTAGTGAGTGCACTCGACGCCCAATACAAAAAGCTCTTGCTCCATACAAGCACTCGGACGAGCATGTCTCTGAGCCTGCGAGAGCTTCGCTGTTTGCGCACACCGTATTATAGCTCACACACAGCCCGAGCGCGCTCTGGCGCCAAGCGATCGTCTGCAATTCGCGAAGGATCTTCTTCCGCCAAGGGCGGCAAGGCGTAAGACTTGCGAAACTACGCGATGAACTGAGAAAAACGCAAAATAAATCAAACATTAGCCAAACGGAACAAAGAAAGAAAAACTAAAGCCTGAATCGAGCGACCTTAATAAAGAGAGGCCAGGTCATCACACAGGGCACAGGCCCGCAAGCCCGATGAGGAACTCAACAAGTCCGGCTCTGCAAAGGTAAAACCCCAATTATCTTGCGCAGGAGAGGAACTCATTGACCATTGCTCGCGAGGGGGAGGGCGAAAGCAAGGGGAAGTCTTAGCGCAGCAGCCAAGTGACGGGGCTTAGCTTTCGAGCCTGCGTCGAACACTGAAAAAGAAAGAAAAAAAACGCTGAACAAAGTTCGACAAAACCATAGAACACAAACACATAGCGAGTTGGAACGGTGCTCAAAGAAGGCTCTCAATTCAGCAAGGGGTTATTAGGCACGAGGTATAGGCGTAAGAGAGAATAATGAAAAAAGAAATGCTGGCGGCAAGCTCATCTTCCGTTCCGCCATGCCAGCGATCTGGGAAGCGGCGGCGGGGACGAAATACGAAGGGCAAAAAACGCGAGAGCTGTTGTTCAGCCATCTCGAAGTAGTGTTTCTTGGCCATATAGCGCGCTGCGAATGTATCAACTTTTTTTTCATCATTACTTCTGGTTGGGCGAGAGGTTCATGAAAACGAATATTGAGACAGAGAGAAGAAGTCCATATTCCTACTTATTACGCGCGTAGAGCCGAACTCTCATATAGCGAGCACACCGATAGACGGGTTCGAGAAAAGCCGATGGCGACATGCTTCGCAGCTCTCGTGCAGACGCCCTCACCTTTCTGTTCTTATGTTTCCTCGTCCACTTTTCTTTCCCTCATTCTTCTTTATTTTGGCGGGAATTCGGGGAAAGGATTAACTCTACGGCTCAGACATTTTTGACGACGTGCTTGCCTCGCCGCAACGATGGCAGAGATCTCGCCAGCGTTTTCGACGTACGTTAGGTAAAATATCTTTTTTTTTTTGCTTTATACTAAAGTTTTGATGATAATATCCGGGACTTTACACCCCGAAACCACGATATGATGCGAGAGACGCCGTAGTCGAGGGCTTTAGAAATTTCGACCATCTGGTGTTCTTTAACGTGCACTGAGATGGCACAGCACACGGGCCTCCCCCACTTCGCCCCCATCGAATTGCAACTGATGGGGCCGGAATCGAACCCGTGACCTTGTGTTATAATTTCAACGTGACCGCGTGGGGTGTGGAAAAAAAACGTGGATATTGTCTTTATCGCAGCACTATGAAAGCACGAGAAAGAGAGAGCAGGGAAAAACAAATTCAATTAGCTTTTTTTTTGAAATCTGATGTAATGGATTGTCGGACTATAGTTCGCACATTAAGGCAAAATATATATCTAGCCAAAACAAGCAGCGCAGGAAACAGTGGAGAATACAAGAAAACGACTATTATTAGTCAGTTGGTAGCAGAAGTGCTTTTCTATCTGAAGTTTGAAGTTTATTTGAAGTTTGAAGTTTATTCATGATTGAAAGTATGCATCACCTATTTACTGGTTGAATGGGAAGGGCTGGTGAAAAAGCAACTGAATGCCTGACAGGGCATCAATCCCTGCCTTGCCCACAATAATGCATAAAACCCGGTATGTACCCACATATATGTAAAGCATAATTACATAAATTAAATACAGTGGGAAAATACGAGTCAAAATTTTCGTCGTTGTTTCCTGTAATCGTTTGTTATGGCTGTATTTTATTTCTTTATTTCATGTAATGCATTGTAGAGTAACGAGACTGGTGTTTTTAGAACCAGTTCTAAGGGCCACCTTCAATGAAAAAACAAACATCTATTTATTAATCAAGATTAAAAAAAGAGCACCAAATAAGCAAAAGTACGCAACAAACACTGTTATTTGCACAATAATTGAGATGAATTATCCATTAGTATATCAGTTCATTTTGAAAAAATACTTCATTATGAAGCCGTGACATGCTTCAAAAGGAAGTGGAGAGTGAAGATCCCCCGGACTAGCTAAAGTTGTCTGAATGTTTTCTCATGTTCGCACCGCCAGCTAATTTCTGTCGAAGAGTGGCTGACGTTGGCTATCATTTGACCAATGCTGGCTATGATTCTAATATTTGGCTAATTTTGGTAGATGTATAATAGTGCTCTTGGTGCATTGCAGGTGCCGCAATTGTTTACTATACGCGAAAGTGTCCCTAAGGGAAATTCGGTGCATTTTAACTCGATAGCGGTAAGGAAACCATTGCGCAGGAATTCCGGCGTCGGCATCATTGGTTATGAGCGAAAAATCATCATCACTGCGTGATCGAGAAAAACAAATCGCAGCATATCCACGGAGTGAATAATGATGAATGGGGCGAAGCGTCCATCCGTCCATCCTTCCGTGCATCCATCCGTCCGTGCATGCGTCCGATCGCGTTCGAAAATGCAGATGGCACGCGGGTAACACCGACGAGACGTGAGCCAAAGAGGCCGAGCGCAAGCGTCTTCAACGCGCCCGCCTCTCTGCTCCGTCCATGCCCCACCAACGATCCGCCACCTGCGGCGACTATCCAAGAGTCTGAAAGAGGCACTCGTTTGCGCACTCAGGCAAAGCGCGCACAATAGCAGCCAATAATAGAGTAGCGGTACTTCAGAGAGTAACGGTAGAGTAACGCCATCTAATAAATGAGACAAAAAATGACCACCCATTTCTCTTTCTCGTCTCTTCTTCTCTCGGTTACGCGTGACTAGTGACAAGGTTAAACAATATCGAGCTTCGCCCCTAAAATGCAAATAAGGTAAATAAAAAATTCTGGGTAGGAGTGGGGTTCGAATTGGGGTCGTTTGATGGGCGAGAGGATGCTCTACCACGCAGTCACTCCTCTGTTTCTGAATGCTGTGAAAATAACTTTATCTGCTCGGACATGCAGTGAAAGTACCAGTCCTTCTTTACAAACACATGCGTCCTGTACACATGCTTTGCAATACAAGATGAAATATCACAGTAATAATGCGTGGTACAAGCGTACATTGCCATCGGGCGTCAGAAGACGAGGTTATCATAATGACTTCATAGTTTAAAGCCAGTCACCCAATACAAAAGGCGCACACGTTACTGCCCGGTGATGTCACGTAGTGCGTACATAGCAAGATTGATAAGATTGATTGATTAGTTGATATGTGGGATTTAACGTCCCAAAACCACCATATGATTATGAGAGACGCCGTAGTAGATGGCTCCGGAAATTTCGACAACCTGGGGTTTTTAACGTATGCCCAAATCTGAGCACACGGGCCTACAACATTTCCGCCTCCATCGGAAATGCAGCCGCCACCCGCCACAGCCGGTATTCGATCCCGTGACCTGCGGGTCAGCAGCCGAGTACGGTAGCCACTAGACCAACGCGTTGGGGCAAGATTGATAAGATTTCATACATTAAGTGTTTCGAATACGCACTAGGAACGGAATATCGCTATCGCGTTCAACTCTTAAAGACAAAGCTTAAGGGTCTCTAAAGTCTCTTAAGGCAAATCTTAATGTGTTTTTTATATTAAACTTTTTTCATATACGTTTTTAAATGCATTGAAACATTCTAAAATGCCGTTACAGAGAGTTAATGAAAACTAATACCCGAGAGGGAAGCCATAAGTACTGAAAATATTCTACTATGACAGCCGGAACTCGAAATTCAAGCTGAAATAATGACCGAAAAAAAAATTCCGACGATCACTACCTAAAGCGAATTATGTGCGCATCTGTCTAGGTGTTTTATTTTTCCTGATAAGTAGGGGGTGAATGCTGCTGCTTCAGTGGCGCGTACCTCTGGATTTTGGCTGCGGTGGCGTCTCTACACGGACAGCTCGTTTAGCAGGAGCGCCGTACGACGCATTACCACCAGTTGCGTCGTTCGTTGTTTTGAAATAACTGACTGTGACAATTTCGTATATAAGTAGACAGCTTACAATAAGAAGAGAACATCGTGAGTAGCATGACTGGCGCGGAATATATGGCACAGCCTGCTCAACACTAACCTCCGCTAACGGACAGCGCGTGTGCGCGTTCCACAACAGCCGACGCACGACGGCGAGCACGACTGTGGCGCCGCGGGTGGCCGCCCCGGAGCCTGCCATCTCGTCACAATGGCCTCCGAAAAAGCCCGAAGCGCGCCACCAACTAATCTCGGAGGCCACGTCGTCACTGTCGCTCCCTCCTCCTCGCTTCGCCGTCTTTCATCTTTCGTAACGGTTCTCGTTCGCTCTCTTTATTCCTCGTTCGTACTATCAGTTGTGCCGATGCCAACGCTGCTCAACATGGGAACAGACACCGAAGAGCTCCACTATAAAAAAAAAATCCAGTCCGGAAAACAGACAGGAGTGGGTTCTTTACCATGACACCAAAATTTTCTCGCAAATATGGCGGCTTTTTTCCGTCCAAGGCTGAAAGCCACTCACGTTAGCGAACTCATTAATTACGGACACCACGAGGAAAAAAAAAGCACACAAATCGGGAAGGAAAACGCATGTGAGAGACATTACTTTGAGGGAGCTTACAGATGAAGCTTTCGGTGCAACTGAAGAAAAAAAAAACATTTACTTAAGTGATGACATGGACTAAATAAGAGACGAGCTCCGAATCTTGAGGACGTCATAAACTTTTTCGCGTTTAGTTAATTCAGTGTCGTACGTGTCACCGAAATCTCGATAACATCTTTCCTTGCCGTCACTTTTTGCTTTCTCGCACCTCCCGGACATGGCATTCCCAATTACGACTTCACCTCAAAAGCTTCCGGCATTAGAGCCTCGCTGGTAGCGGAGATGCTACCAAGCAACAAACAAACATAAACACCTTGATTCGTTTTCAACATCCACAACGAGGATGCATAACACCGTGCAATCGCGAGGTCATGGCGTACCGATCATATTCACTAACGAGTTTCAGAACACCGCCCGCTACGGGAAGAAGGAGTGATCACCTCTGAGAGGTTATACGTCATTTTTGCTGGCCGTCCAATGATGATCCTCATCTCCGCAGTGTACGTGCCATAACGACCGCCCGGCATGCATAAGAGATGCGGATACCTTTCCACTTGCTCGCCATGGTTGACTGAACGAGAAATCACAAGCCTTCTCTATTCTCTTTTTGCCCTCTTGCCATGACCACGCTTTTTATAGACTCCCATATAAATCTGAACCTCTCCCAAACGTTCCACTTCCCTCTCGGCGGCTTCTATCACCGATGCTCAATCGGGCGATGTCACTAAAATGCGAGAATATCGACCTTCAGAACGCTCATCACTCTTCTTCCCTCACCCACCACCTCCCACAACCCCTCCACACATATACATATGCCGAAAGTCTTTGCGCACGGAATTATAAGAAGGGTATTAGCGAACCCGGATGTCCCACCACGGACCGACTAATTGCGATGAAATCGAGTAAGTAAAAGAGAAGGAATTCTGCTTGAGCTGTTAAGCAGAGAAGCAAAAATATGCTGTGGCTGGCAAAAAAAATATAATAATGAAGGAGAGGAAGAATAAACAACTGCCTCTTCACTGCGTCAACAGCAACAGAAACCACAAACTCGTGCTTTCCTGCGAAACAAGCATATGCGTGCCGTTGCATCGTCGTTGCTCCACCACGTCGTGATTACAAACGGAAACCCTTGGCCCAAACCCTTCCCTCACCACGCTAGAAGCTTTGAGCAGCATGCTTGAGGAGGGAGAGCGAGAGAAACGTCGCCACTGCTGCTACTGCGAGCGGTGCTCAGGAGTTATTACGCATGGTCTGAGAGCGGCGGTTGCGGTATCGCGGACTAGTGAACAAGCTGCCTGGCTCCGCGCGCAAGCGCCGCCACGGTACGCGGAGGTAAGGCGAACGAGTGGTGCGACAGGAGAGTATTCAGAGGGACGTGGCGCAGCCGAGGTGACGCTCGGGCCAAGCGTATTAAGGCCGGTGCGCGTCATAATTACGCCGCAAGCGCGGCGACCTCAACATGGAGCTTCTGGAGCGGCACACTAGGAAGTTGTACTCTCCTCCCCCCTCCTCTCATGGTCGTCCTCTCTCCTTTTCTGGATCTCTCTCTCTTTCATCCCTAGAAGAACACCTCCTCTCTCTTTCAACTCTCTCTTCTCGCAGCGACGAGGTTGAGTTTTGCTTGCGTAGCGAGACAGTTATGTTTCTTTACGGGAAGACGGCCTGTGCCGGGAAGTGAAAATAAAGAAAAAGAGAGGACACACACACGCAAAAAACAAAGCTTGCCCCGTGTGGGCTGTAATCTGCACTCCTAATGAAGGAACTCGCGCAATCTCCCACTTCTCCTCGTTTTGTTTGCATCTCGGCATCTCGCTCGAGTCCGTTTACGTGGTTAGCAAGGAACGGGCACAGCTGAAGTGGAAATCGTCCGGCGCACGCATATTTCTGTTTGCGCGAATTCGTTCTTTTCGCAGCGCCACGTCGCAATAACCGGCAGTTAAAGGAAACGTTGCATCCGCCTTGCTCGAGTCCAGCTTAATTCCCCAATCGCCGGTTGTAAGTACGTGCCACGCCAGCTTGCCGCGTTTTCCATCAACAGTAATGACAGAACGACGAAGCTTCGCGGGAGTCGGCATTTTGCGTGGTCTGTTGCTCGGGTGAATTGGGTTCCGAGATGCGACGAACGTCTATCGGTATGGCCTGGCTATACCATCATTTGATGCATACAGGTGCTACCGGATCGAGGTGCCCCTGATTACCGCTACAGGCACAGCGGATGTAATTACCGGCAACCAATCGAGACACGCTCGAAACAGGTTGATTACCACGGTTACCCAAGTTTAGGAACAGAGCTTCCTATATAGAATGCATTGAAGAAGGCGCATTTCGAGAAACAGTGTTGGAGCTTGCGTGGGGCAAGTGGGTCGTATGTATGAAGTTTGAAGTGTATTTCAGTCCTTCCTTGAGGTGCAGGGAGGGCTCAAAAGTCCCGAGGCAACGCTCCCATAGGAATACATGGGATTGTGGCCTGGGAACTTTGGCCCCCCGTGTGCATGTATTTTACACAGCGTACTTTACACAGAGTATTCTACACAATCCTAATTCTTGAAGGACAGTGTAGGAGCTCACGCGAGGGCGTGTTCGGCGAGTTGATGAGGTTCGAGATACATGTATTTTACACTTTTAAGTACGCAACAAAATTCTTAAAAGGTCTCTGAAGACATCAGTACATTAATAACACTAAAGGCAAACACATAGAAAAGAATGATCAAATTAATAAAGCGTGAATGAACAGATACCAAGACGTAATGTATCATGACGGCAAGTGGTCGTAATTGTCAAACAATAAAAACATAAATAATTGATAATTTATTGCAATTAAACCAAAAATGCTTTGTTATGTAACATGTATTTATATGGGCGCCTGTATTAAGGAAGGGAGGAGAGTAGGATGATTCGAAATCATTCTTTAACGCGATGGCGTTCAAGAGCTCGTTTCGCAGAAATTCCGGAGTTGGCTTGGTTGGTTGTCAGCGAAAAACCCTACCTAATGTGCGACCGAAAAATTGAGAACGATGCAAGTAAAGTTGATAATAAAAAATCCTAGGACAAAGTGGGGTTCGAACCCGGGTCGTTTACATGGCAAGCGGATGTTACACCATATGGCCATGAGTCTTTTTTTTCTTTTTCTTACATGGTATTTAATACAAATGTGGCTTATGTAAATACATAGCGTACAACATACATATGGTCAAGTCGACAAATCTACAATGAATGTTACCAAGTAAATCTCATGCAACACAATCTCTAACGGTGTATTTGAGCAACACACGGCTACGAGTCTATTTGTGAAGGTGATGAAGATGATGATGATTACGACGACGACGACGACGACGACGATGATGATGATGATTATGATGATGATGATGATGGTGGTGGTGGTGATTATGAAGATGATGATAATGATGATGATGATCATGATCATGAGGAGGAGGAGGAGGAGGAGGATGCCTACACTATGGCCCTTGCCCACTCAGGGGGATTGGCTTAGAATTGAGGATATGAAATTGAAGGCCTTTCAAATGATATCTTGTCTATTTGTGAATACAATTGAATTGACTTCCTCCGTTTGGAAATACAGTGAACGTAACTTTCATGTTTTGCAAACACACGGGTCTGGTGTATACAATACATGCTTCACAATTCCATATAAAATATTGCCGTAATAGTGCATGGTACAAGCGCGCCTCACCATCGGGCGTCAGAAGATGTGATCATATAAATGACTTTGTGGTTTAAAGCCAGTAACCCACTACAAAAGGCACACACGTTACTGCGCCTGTCACCTTAAGGCCACGTGGCGGGTGCATAGCAAGTTCAAAAAAGTTTCATGCAATGTACGAGCTACGCATTAGGAACATAATATCGCTGCCACGTTCAACTTCTAAAGATGATGCTTTAAAGTCTCCTAATTTTTTCGGGGAGTGCCCGTATATATCTTGATGGGGGGAGGATCCAAGCGTTCTGCACCTCACGTGGCTTTGGAATGCCTCCGAAACCAGCCCTCCGTTGACCAAACAACGACGTCGTGTCCAGGTGACGTGACCAGGTGGCATCACGATGTGACAATATAATGACATCACAAAATCTTGCAACTTGTTACGACATTGTGACGTATAAGAAGACAACATCACGTGATCATGGCTTTGAGGGCGAAGCTTTTTAGGCTCTCACGATGTCCTACCGTTATCGTCGAGGCTCGCCATCATCCTCAGTCGATTCGCAGATGCGAAACATGCGTGCGCAATACAGTATACAAAGTGTACATAGCGCGCATATGGTTCAAAAAATATTTTCATAAAAGTTCTTCATTTATATTGTTCACCATTTCGTCAACAGAGCTTCACTCCCTCATCAGCATTCACTTCGTGTATCTGCAGCTTTTTTTTTTATTTTTGCACCCATCGTGCTGTCACCGGCGATCAACTTTTGCGTTTCATAAGCCATCTCAGGCTTTGAGCTCAATAGCCGTCTTTGTTTGTTTTTCCTTAAAAAATGGTACGTAGATTGGCCAAAAATAAGTAGTTGAAAGTTTGGAAGGTGCTTTGAGAAATTTTAGGAGACTTAAAAAGAAAAACTGAAAACACGCTCTCCACACTGCTTTCTCCTTCTTTCTCGTAGTTAAAAATTTTCATGTTCTCCTTGTTGTCCATCCACCGGTAGTGGGCTGGCGGCATGATTCCAGAGACTAGTGAAGGAGCGAGCGAGAGGCTGCCGAGGTCGACGAAGAGGAGGTAGCCGAAGGAGAGCTGGTCGCCGCCGCCGCCACCACGGCGTCGTCCGAGGAGCACCTTCTGCGTCGTCGGCGCAACCTCCGGGTTCGGGTCGACGACCATGTGCTCAGGACCTCGCTGCTCTACATATGCGGCTCCTGCCTCGTGCTCATCATTGTCTTCCTCATGCTGTTGCCCGGTCAGTAACCAGTCGCCGCTCGAAGCGCTTCTCTTCCGGAAAGCGTCTCTAAAGGAACGCTATACACACCAGCTCTGAAGATACGAAGAACGAGCGCGTTCATTCTATGCCGGCATTTCCCCTCTTTGCGGCATAATTCGTGACACCGGCTGTACGTTCGCGTGAAGTCGGGACGAAATAAGCTCTCGATTGGTCAATATACGAGAGAGATTTGTTGCGGGCAGTTGCCCACCCTGCTTTGCCATGCAGAAACATGCCAGGTCTGCCTCGTCTCGCATCACTGTCGTGCGCGATGAACTGATTTCACTTCGTTTTCTGATTTGATTTGTGGGGTTTAACGTCCCAAAACCACCATATGATTATGAGAGACGCCGTAGTGAAGGGCTCCGGAAATTTAGACCACCTGGGGTTCTTTAACGTGCACCCAAATCTGAGCACACAGGCCTGCAACATTTCCGCCTTCATCGAAAATGCAGCCGCCGCAGCCGAGATTCGAACCCGCGACCTGCGGGTCAGCAGCCGAGTACCTTAACCACTAGACCACCGCGGCGGGGCTTCACTTTGTTTTCTACGTTTGTGACTGCGCGAGCGGAGGCAAAGGCGCGTTGTCGAAAAGCGCGAAATACTGACTGGCTCGAAGCGCAGTGCTGACATTCCACGTGTTTCACTGAAAAAAAAAAAAGTGGCGAAGAGGAAATCACACTTGTTGAAAGGGCAGCGAAAGCGGGAAAGAAATATACTGCCTCGTCTTCGAAGTCGGTGTGGTTTAGGGGCCCTTTAAGAGGCCCTTAAAGCACCTGCAAATTTTTTTTGTAGCTTTTCAAGCAAACGAACGCACCGAAAGCAGACCTCTTAAGGTGCACAAATCTTTCAGCGGCGAGATAAGGGAGGTCAGTGCAGACAGGTTAAAAGAAAATCATCAGGCCTGTGCTGCACACTCAGTGCAGTCGCATCGAAAGCTCAACAGCTGGCTGAGTGGTCTTAGTAAAACCCGTTGTAAAGTCTATTGGAACAATTACTATACGAGTATACTGTCGCAAGGTGCTCACTGCGCCATGAATCATTTTTAATTTTGTGAAGTAAAAAAAAACTAGCCACTATGCCATTACTCATCATTCAGCGGGGAATCGAGGCGTCCGCTACACATTGTAAATCATTGTGTACACATCGTTGAAGCTGTGGAGGAAGACAGTCAAATGCACAGGGGACCATGGGAGCATTTCACCGATCTCGTCCGACTACGCAGGTGCCCTGTTCAACTACCTGCGGCGCGTCAGCTTTCTCAAGGACGTGGTGGCCTCGGACCTCCAGATGGACAGTGAGGTGGCCCAAATGTCCTACGCGCACGGTGGCCGCGCGGCCTTTCTGGCCAGCGGGAACCCGGCCGTGCTGTGCCACCTGAACCTGAGCGCCTTCTCGAGGCCCGGCAACTACCGGTACACGGTGCACGACGTGCCGGTGGACGTGTGCACACACGTGGTGTTCCCGCTGCACGCCCTGGACGACTGGTTCGACGACATGCTCAACTACGACGCCTACCAGCGGGCCCAGCACCCGACCCTGTACGGCAGCATGAAGTACCTCAAGAAGAGGAAGGCAATGCAGGTGAGCGCGCTTGTCTGCAGATTGCTTCTCGGATAGTGTCTGATGTAGAGCGCATCCAGGACGGGATGGAGCAGAAGAACCATGACGCGAACGTTGCGCCAACTTGATTGTTGAAATTTAGCGCTGCGTTTGTGTTGTGTCTTCTGCTCTGTCCCGTCCTATATGCGCTATAGTATATCAGGTACTATGGATAACCAACAAGCCTGCCATGCAATATTAGTTGCCGTATAGGTTTTGGTGCTGCCCCATTGGGCTGTTAAGTGTGCCATTTTGTATCTTCATTTAAGCGTACGGTAGACGCATACGTACGAAAATGGTTCCATTGGTGCTTTCATCGTTTCACGACGTCATCAATTTTATGTAACGATGTACAAAAATCAGAAAAGATTAATTTAACATCCGAAGATGCCACCCATGGGTCTTACAAAAGGTCGTCTATACGCTCCTCAGGAGGTACAAAAATGCATGAAGTTTCTTTCACATTCGCTCAAGATGGCACGAAGTTGAAATCGATCTTCTCGTCCTCGGTGGATTGTATTCATGCTTCTCCCAACCGCCGAAAGAGCTCTGCATACAATGTGGTTCAGCACTGCCACCGTGAGCGGAGGCACGGTAAGATTCCTGCGCCTCACGCACTTTCTGCCTCCGTGATCTCTGTGGTCACGTGGGTTTTCGGCGATACCTTGCGAGACCTTCGCGAGATACTGCGAGGCCGTAATCCCGAAAAATCTCGCGCAAGTATTGTGGACGGGACCACCAGTACCACCAGTTTGGGGTTGTCCAGCGTCGGCGAGTCCGGCGTCTACACAAATGATGCGAAAAATCCTCGTCAAGTGATGATATCACCGGGTGACGTCGTAATATTATCACAGTTCACAAAATTTAGTGACGTCACTCGTTGCGTCACTGTGGCGACAGATAGTGCGGCCTCGCGTGATGACACAAAATCGCCGTCTTGACCGAAGGTGGGACACTCACAGAGGCAGTGCGAAACCCCGTGAGATGCAAAAAGCTTGCCGTGCCTCAGATCTTGGAGGCACGTTCGGTGCAATGAGATAACATAGCTTTCGCGTTCGAGCCATCTTAAGCAAATTATAAGGGACCATGTCAGCTTTTTTAGCATCAATATGAATTACGAAGAAGACGTAGGCTTCTTTGTAAGTCGAACCACTCTCGGTTTGTTTTTCTGGACACTATAAGTAATGCAACGAACTAACGCGCAAGGTGCTGGTGTACGTTGACGCGGAGAATGACGCCCACGGGCGGCGCCACCTGCTGGACTGGATCGCGAGCGACATGAGCAGCGACCAGCTCTCCCTGGTGTTCGCGCGGAACCTGGTTAAGTGGCTGCTCTCGAACCAGCTGCAAGGAATCGTGGTCGAGGGCATGTTTCCCGTGCCCGAGCCTGACCGCGCAGTCATGATACGGCTGCTAAAGAAGATGCACACGCTCTTTAAGCAGGTACGATGGCCGCAGCCAAGGAGATGCATATTTAATACCTGTGTCACACGGGCGCGCAAAAAGTCTTTTAAGTAAGCGGTCTTTTACGAAGTTGAAAGACTTTTAACAAAGAGGTGTTTGCGGCGCAGACACACGGCAGCAACGATCTCCTTTTAGTGTTTTCGTTCGAAGATGCTAGCGAAAGCGTGGCGCTAGCAGTTAAAAGAGAAGCAATGAAAATTAAACGATATATCACGATGTACAAATTAAAGACTTGTTGCACTGCTCGTTTCTTCAAATAAATTTAAGAATAAGAGATGAAGAAACACCAAAGTGAAAGTTTTTTGCACTAGATAAGGAAGCATTCCCATAACTAGCGACATGCACAAGTCCGTCTGGCACCACTGTGCTTTTATTTACCGTATTTGTTTTTCGCTGCTTTCGACTGCTCTCGACACGTTATGGGCGACCGTACGGGAGAAAAAGCGACGATCGCAAGCCTCACGGTCTGCCTTCTCGCTCTGGAAAGCGAGGCAGACGCTGCAAAAGCCGCCAAGGAGAGGATAAAGCAGCTCAAGACCGAGCGTCACCACGTGATATTGCCGACGCGTTGTAGCTGCTTACGAGAGTAGAAAAGAAAATAACCATTAAAAGAGTTCATTACACCTTCTGCAGGATATGAAATTTGTTTTTACAAAGAGTTTTGGTGACAGAAAATAAGCATTCGCTCTTTTTTCCCGCCACTCGAAAATTGCTGGCGCCCACTGGTTTCGAGGCTACTCATTCGGAGCCGTAAAAGAGATCGACGAACGCCGTTTACGAAAAAGACCGCTTCTGAAAAGGAGTTCGCTCTGTGCCGTGTGTCTGCTGTCAGGAACTCCTTTTCGGAAAAAGACCGCTTACTTAAAAGACTTTTAAGTGCCCGTGTGACAGGGGTATAAGTTATTAACTAGAATACATTGAATAAATTGTTGATTTACTCTGTGAGAATGACCCTACCACAAAATAAGAGTTGTTTTTTTTTATTTGATATAAGCTTTTTTATCAAGACATTCGAAATGAGTTAGGTGTCCTGCAAGGATGCTGCGTTGCAGAGGTCATGTACCCGTCTAGTCACAAAAAGTGTACAGGATCATTAGAGTTGGCTGGTGTTTTCTGGTTATCCGTTACTTGTTATCCAAAGAACTAGTGAAAAACTAGTTAAGAAAATTTAAAGGGAACGCACATGGTCATTCCTAAATCAGGTTCATGAAATATTTGAAGAACGTAGCGCTGCGATATGCTGTGAACGTCGTTTTGCAGCACCTACAAAAATCTCGAGATTGTGTGCTATGGTAATGAATGTTGGGGTAATGTTAGGGAATGCTAGAGTAATGAAAGAGTGTCTAGTGTTTTTTGCTTTCCATGTCGAGCGCAGGTAAAGGTTTGTTCCCTGAGCATGTGCAGGGGTTTATGAATTTCATTTTTCTAATGCGCTAGTGAACGCGGAACAAACACGTATTGATTGATTGATATGCGGAGTTTAATTTACCAAAACCACTATTTGATTATGAGAGACGCCGTGGTGGAGGGCTCCGGAAATTTCGACCACCTGGGGCTCTTTAACGTGAACCCAAATCTGAGCACACGGGCCTACAACATATCCGCCTCCACCGAGAATGCAGCCGCCGCAGCCGGGATTTGATCCCGCGACCTGCGGGTCAGCAGCCTAGTACCTTATCCACTAGACCACTGCGGTGGGGCGGGGGGAGGGGAACAAACGGGTAGATGTGTAAAATATCCCGCAAAAACAGTGTCTGCTAAAACTGCTCTACAGATGGCTATTCTTAGATATGTAAGTACTGTAGGGGGTTTAAAGTAGATACTAATACCACCTGTAAACCGCTTCAGAACAAAACCAAGATTTTGTATCGTCGCAGGCAGTGGTGCACTCGAGAACTGTTTGAAGCACTCGAGACAAATACTATACGTGGGTGTATAAGTGAACATCAGTTTATCTTGCTGATTGATAGCTGGAATTCTCAGATGCTGCTTTATGACGCTGTTGTATGATTTTCCATTCAATTAACTTGATTCATCCAGTCTGCACCGTGTATACGCCATTGTTCAAATATTCAACTTTCAGTTGTGAGTCTGCGCATGGCCTGTTGTGCCCCATTCCCACAATAGGTGGAACGTTTAAAAATAAATGAATTAGAAGCAAGTACAGCCGCCCAATTTTTTCAACTTGAACTCGCAAACATCGCTGATTCGCTACGGCGTAATGTACGAGGATAGACACGCACGCTCGCGATGAGCACTCTTGTTCAGCTGTCTTCTTCTAGGTTGTTTTAGGAACCGGAAACCAATACTGCTTCTCTTAAGTACCGTTATCATCACCCCTTTGCCTATATAAACGCTGTCATCAAGTTTCCAAGTGGTCGCGCTTGATATGGATATGGTGTGACATCCATCTGCTGATTATACTACTTGCGTGTCCGTTTTTTTTTTTCGATAGGTCAAACAAAAATATCATCCGGAAGCAAAAACGTCATCTGCCACCACAAGCCATAAACAGTCCTGATAAGCAGGTGGTTTTGGATCCATTCCACGTTATATAGTTTCCTATAAATACACTACAGAAAACTAGTGCCCATGGGAGCAGCAACACACGGCGCTTCAGCGAGCGTGGAAACGATGAGTAGTACACAAAGTTGTCTAATCATCGTACTTTCAGCTCCGTTTGGCTTCGCGTGGTTTGGAACTGCCTAGTCACGAGAGGGCAATCGGCAAATGTCAAGTAGTTGAATTTCGCCACCTTAACTTTGTAGGTTCGCCAATTCAAATCGTGTCACGACGTTCACGACAATTCATTATTTGATTCGAAACAAAACCAAAACACAACAATAAACAAAGCCACAAGTGCGTTTGAAGCCCGCAAGCAAGACGACTAGGCAAGTTCGTGCGCTACCCATCATTCCCGTCGTCGCTGAACGACCGTAGCGCCAGAGCCCTCTAGTCATTGTTTGAGAAACTCTTTGTTTGGTGTAACAATCAGGTAGGCAAAAACTGCACCGGACTTTTGACCACGCACTTACGCTCGCTTAGTTCGCCGCTGTGTTCCTCCCACAACGCTTATTGACTCGGCTGCTTATCCGCTTATCGACTGAACACTCGCATGTGCAGGGCAGATTGTGCTGTTGTAGATACATTGTGCCACAGTTCACTTCGAATGTTCCTGATTATGATCAGGCCAATCTGATCCTCGTGGCTGTGATGGGGGAGAATTCCGAACTGACGCACCAAAAAGCGTTCGGCCAGCGGCTGAAGCCGTTCGTCGACTTCCTCGTCATCCGGAACCGGAAGGAGCACGCGACTCTCTTCAGCCAGGTGTTGGAGGGACTTCCGGACTCGTCCGCCACCGCCGACGTCCCTCCGCAAGCCGGCCTGTCGCTGATGGCGGTTCGCCAGGCGATCCTGTCTGGGCTGCCTCCTCGGCAGCTGCTCGTCTCTCTCGAGATGGACACGGCTACGCTGCGCGTAGAGGCAAACAAGACGCTGCCCGGACACGAAGGACCGCTGACTGGCACGCCTGGACTCCTGGCGTACTTCGAGGTGTGCGCTCTATTCAAGGTGAGCTGAAGGAAATCTAGTGGTTAATAATTACTAATTCACTGACTGAGTAATATGGGAGCACGCCTGCATGCTGCTTAGTTTGCGACCTTATCTAAGGGGAAGCAAAAAAAAAAAAAGAAGACTGATGAATTAATCAACTCAATCTCATTTAATTGGTAGATAAAAGAAAAAAATATCAGACAACTTGAGAGGTTGTGTCCCCTAAACGGCATAATCCTTGTTGATGTAAAAGTTCGTTTGTTCATTCATCCACTCATTCATTGAGTGACTTATTTTCCAATACATGACATTTGCATGATATGGAGCGACACACTGTATTCATGGTGAGACTGAAATAATGATTGATTGATTAATTGATTGATTGATTGATTGATTGGTTGATTGATTGATTCGTGAGATGATTGTTCTAGAAGAGTGGCTTGTCGGGCGAGTTAGTTCAGCATCTTAGTAGTTTTTAGCGCGAGAAGAAGTAACAAAGAAACGCCCACACGTATCACTATTTTTGTGTGGTGATTCTTTTGTCCCTGATTTATTTATTTATTTTTTGCACTGAAACCTACTATCATGGTGCGTGCTCAAGGTGAGGCGAAAGAGGATGGAGTGATCGCAATCAGCGTATTATCCCCATATAGCAGTGCGATTTTCTGGGCCACTTGGTGCATGGTGAGATGACAAAGTGAAGGATTCCTGCAAGTACTACACGAGAAATGCATAACACACAAGCTGGTCTTTGAACAGAGGTTCACTGAAAGAAGGTAATATGTAGGACACAGCCTTCGTTTACTTCGTTCCTCCTTATGCTGACGTCGCAACGTGCCGGAACCCTCCATTTTGTCATCTCGATGTATATCCTTCACTGAGAGTGACGACGCAGCCTTCTTCCCCTTAACTCGCAGGACAACACATGGACAAACTCTAACGCGACCGAACTGGGCAATCCGGTGGCCCTGAAAGAGGACGAAGCCGTGAGCTACGAGAGTGTGGACAGCGTGCGCCAAAAGGCAGCCTTAGTGCGCAACTACACGCTGGGTGGCATCATGCTGTGGGACGTCACGAGCGACGACTACAGAGCAGTCTGTGGCGAAGCGAACCCTCTCAGCACAGCCGTGGGCTCCGTGATTGCCGGCGCTTAGTCGTAGTTGTCCTCGGCAACCGGAGGGCAACCGCACACGCGTCTGGTTAGAGGCTTCGGCTGTCAGATGTTCGGGACTAAGGGTGGAGCTCAGATGATTCTTTTCATGCGCGGCGCCACAGACGCCAACGTCACGACGCAAGGTGCTGACGCCGACATACATTTGATGCGAGCACGGGCGATAATATGTGGCGACATTGGCGAAGCGTGCTCACAAAAGCTGACGGCAATTTCTCCTTATTTACCAGCACGCGTGATGTCAGTACACTTTCAATGTTTCCCTGAGTGCCTTGGCGGTATCCCGAAGGCTCTTCTTCGAGCCGTTTCGTTGAAAGAGCTCCGGTTCTCTGGCGACTGTATAACTCAAAGACAGAGTGCGTACATATTTCATCGGTGTGTCTCCCATTTGTTGCGATTATTTTTGCCGTCAATTTGAGTATAGAAGACAACTCTCACCTGCAAAGCTGTCGAATAAAGCACCTGCTCTTTTTACCTCACCTGCTACGTCGTTGCGTGACTTGAAACTGAGCGCTGACTGGGCACTCTACAATCAGCCGATAGTGCTTCCTTGGTTTCCATCGGTCCGTACATCTTTTCAAGAACCCCTATTCAGAAAACCGGCTGACTAGTTGTATTAGGTGCTTAAAATACTAGGTGCAGGTTCAGCAAAGAGAGCCAGGGAAACGGTTCCTCCTATCATAGGCGTTCATACAATGGAAGCCACTGGGAGGGGTTGGAGTGAGCTAATAGCTCCAATTGCCAGTGTGCGTAAGTTCATCAGTGGGAGATGTTCACGGGCGGAGACACGTGGTACATCTTTCGTATTGCAGGAGGCGACTTGCGCAGGGCCAGGATCACATCTCCTTGAAAGCTGGCTTTTTGTCGTTTTGATAGTTCTAATAATGAAGACGTACTCCAAAAACCCCTGGGAGAATTCCAGTTTTGGTATGGGACGGCAACGTTTGAGATAATTGATACGTACCAAAAAAACATCACGCATTTCTGTTCTCGCTTTCGTTAAAATAATTCCTACAGCTACGGCTACGTTGGCCGACACTAGCCATGCTTTAGCCAGCGTACGGCTAAATTTTACGACTTTTTCTCACTAGTGAGCCAGCACTATCACAACATCTCAAATTGCTCGCCCAATATCATTTAACGCCTAATAAACGAAAGGAAACGTTTGACGTCAACTATGCTTACATATTATTCGACTACTAAACCATGCGCGTTCGCGAGTGAATACACTGGGCCAGGACCTCACCGCCCATTCGCCGTTCACAAATCGCACGGCGGTATACATTGACACACACACGCTCACCCATAAAACACAGTAGTCGGGGAGTAGTCTATATAAATCTTGGCACAGGTTGATTTCAGTGTAGTGCAAAGGGCGACACGGGGGGCTCACAAACGTCAACTCGTGCCGTTCTGCCCCGCCCCACTTCAAACAGCTCCTGCATATGTTTAAGGAGCGAGCTGCGAGCTCTCCCGCATCATTCGTCATCGGACTTGCATCACGACGCCATGTCTGCTCCTCGTTTGCTTACGCGGCAGGCGCTATACCCTCCCGTCATCTCTGACGAAACTTGAAGCCTCTTTCTCTATGGCCCCCACTGAAGCTTTCTTCTTGCAATACAATACAAGAGCTTCGTCATTCCCCCAAGGCGTATGGGTAAACCTCGCACCAAGCTCACATAAAGCCTCGCTCAGCGGCGACTCCATTTTGGGGGGAACCTTACGCGGTGTTCACCGATGCGTACATGTTGTGGAGGACGCTTCGTTCTCGCCTTGTAGTTGATGCGGCTATAGTACATAGCATATACCATCGGCGTCCACCGCGCCGAACCGCTAACGCGGGCAATCTGTTCACGGGTGGGTGGATAATACACGCATGCGCGCGTATGTTCTCGGAAAAACGGGCTGCCACAAACAGCTATAGGGTTGTAACGGCGAAGCGTCGTGTGAGACGCGGGCGTGCGAGAAATTAATTACCGTCCGTCCCCAACCCTGTGCTCTCTTGTAGAGGCCACTAACGCTACTAAAACGCGGATAACGAGTCGCACCGTGTTCCGAGAGAAAAAAAAAACACAGACAAAGCTTTGCTCACACTGCCGTCTCTGCAAACAACGAGAGCGCTCGACGAAAGTGACGAGGAAGACTGGCTCTCTGTTTAAAAGAGTGGTCACCACGTTTTCAGCCTAGCTCCTACGACACAAAAGCCGCGCGTGTTTTGCGGGCCAGCGCACAAGAAACACCATCTCACACGAGCCGCTCTCGCTCCTACGACGAACGACATCCCTCGGACAAAAGACCAGCGCCGTGTTGCCGGGTGTCTCGCGCGGCTACTGAGACAATGGAGGCCAGTTAATGGCAACGCGGTATAGTTGAAACATCGCTCGGTTGGCTCCGTTGGTATGGCCATACATGCCCGTCTATCTATTGCTGCAGTCACGACAAGCTCGGGTCTGGCTAAAGGCAGGTCCATAACAACGTTCTGTCGCTGTATTTTCGACCTTCCTCGGGCGACCTTGTGAAGGAGCGTGGTGAAATTGCACCACTTCGCTCCAGATGTTTGCGCTTCTCAAGAGCATGTCGTGGGTGTATAGACATTGCTTCGAATAGCATGAACAGCGATTGATTTCGAGACTTCGGTAATCATTGTAATTATGTTGCCATCCAACGTTCGTGTAGCTTGAGCTTTAAGGCGATGACTGGGGCTAATTGCAGGCGCCACGAAGGTGGGTATAGATGATCGTCATCGTCGTCGTCGTCATGGCGACGGTGGTGGCGTCCTCGCTCTGATGGTAGACAGCAGTTAGCGGGACAAAGCACAGGCGCTTTCTCCGATTAGCTTTTGTCCGGTTGTGTGTCAATTTTTTTCAGACAGTGCATAGTTAAAACTTCGTAGCTCGTATACTAGATCACTACGTCATATTAGCTGTAAAGTGGGATTCCGGTATCTAACAACCAGTTTTGTTTATTTTCTATTGCGACATAGACTTGCTTTTAAGACATATTTTCTTTTGCGTGTATGGGTATTAAATGTGCGTTGGTGGGCCAGTGTTGTGCATGAAGTGAGGAAGTTTTGTGGAAAGGAAGCCTTGTGGAAAGTGTTGTCATGTATCCAGTGGTTGTAACTGGTTGTGTCGCTGTAGTGAAGGCCGGCTTGAAGGGGGTGATGGGAGTGTTCCGGCTGAAACTTTTGACATATCCATATAAGGTGGCATGCATCTGCTTCCATTACTGGACTGGTACAATACGGACACGTATCACCAACTTGTAAATGCGACCGGTTCTCCTTACAAACAGTTAACATTTCTCGACTGCTACAGATTGAATGACGTAAATGGCGGTGGGCCTTCATGCGTTCTTTTCTTCTTTCTTTTGAACTGAGAGATCACGTACGTAGTCTTTGGTGTTCAGACAAATGTGTGGGCAGTAACCGTACATATAGGTGCTGTGTGTTGTAGCGCGTTCTCTATTCCCGACTGCGCAATGGACAAGAGATGCATGAAACCGGAATTCAACTGGTTGTATTTCTGAACTTGTAATGCTGGAAGAATATGTAGTATGCAAGCACAAGAAAGCTACGATTAGCACTGTGTACAAAACCGCACAAACACTTCGCCATCTTTTACGTCCTTCAATCTACGACAAATAGGTCCTGTGGGTTGTAGCGCGTTCTCTATTCCCGACTGCACAATGAACAAGAGATGCATAAAACCGGAATTCAACTGGTTGCGTTTCTGAACTAGTAATGCTGGAAGAATGTGTAGTAAGCAAGCACAAGGAAGCTACGATTAGCACTGTGTACAAAACCACGCAAACACTTCGCCATCTTTTACGTGCTTCAATCTACGACAAATAGGTGCTGTGTGTTGTAGCGCGTTCTCTATTCCCGACTGCGCAATGGACAAGAGATGCATGAAACTGGAATTCAACTGGTTGCATTTTTCAACTTGTATATAATGCAGGAAGAATGTGTAAGCAAGCACAAGGAAGCCACGATTAGCACTGCGAAGAAAGTCGCACAAACATTATGTACAAAGTCACACAAGCGCTTTGTCATCTTTTACGTGTTTCGATCTCGCCCATTGACTGGTGAGATCCAGGTGCTGACAAAATCTGAAGAATCCATTGAGTTGCCCTTAGGCTCACTAAGGGAAACTCTGGCGCTAGTGTCTATGGGATATGCAACGCATGACGCTTGAACCAACATGTGAATGATCGGTAGTAGACGTATTTGTTTAAAATCCACTTTTTCGGCTCCTTTTGGGCTCACAAGGCCTGGAGCTACTTTGTAGCAAGACTAATTTCAGCGAATACTCTGCCGCTTCAGATCACTACCGTAACGTGTTAGGCTCACCAGTTCGGATAGGTTCGAAATGTCCTCAGCGGCCATTCTTTTATTCGAAACACAAAGAAAACGCGGCAATAAGCGAAGCCACAAGTGCGTTTGAAACCGCGAGCATGATTATTAGGCAAACTCACACGCTACTCATTCCTGTGGTGGCTAAACGATCGCAGCGCCAGAGTTCCCTCTGGTAAATATTGTGGGAAACTATGACAGAAGCAACACCCTTTATGCCTCACCTTTTTACAGTTGTTTTGAGTCCCGTCGAGCTTTCGGCGTCAGGGAACTTGTTGCAAGCCAGAGGTGGATGCAAGCCAGAGGTGGATGCAAGCCAGAGGTGGATGCAAGCCAGAGGTGGCTCACCAAACGCGAAAGTCGACCGTCGGCGTCAGCTTCGGCGACACGAGTGAGGCAAAATATCAATCACGCGATGAGGTCGACATGTGGCGTCACAGGGACGTCATAGATCACGAAAATTGGTGACGTCATTTAATGGCATTGTCATTTCGTCAAAGCCGGCCAGGCCAATACTTGGGGCACTACAGAATCTCGGGATGAACTGAAAGCTTCCAGTGATGAGATGGGGGGGGGGGGGGGGGATTAGTATTAATAATGAGACGCCGGACGAATAAAATACAAGGCACAAGACTTCTTGGTCGTCTTGTGTACTGTATTTTATTAGTTCCCTGTGTGTGTTCGCTAAGCGCACGTTTAAAAATTAGTCGTTTTAAGGACGTTAAAGATGTCTTAGGGACGTGGCGAGGGACATCTTAGGCCATAAGAGACCGTTTTATTTTTCTTGCTTACTGTGATATTGTTATGTGAACTTCGTTAAATGGGCTAATCTTTATTAAAAGAACAAATGAAAATCCATGCACACTAGAGAATCTGCTGAGCGCTATGAAAAATTTTCTTTCTTCACACACTTCGAAGCAAGGACGAATGTTTCGCACTAAACACTCTTTCTCTTCTTTTCCTCCCGCCCCTCTCAACCACAGACCACGGACAAAATTAATTTCCTGAGTGATCTGGCGGCTGTCCGCGCTAAGGAGCAACCGCGCTGAGCCATCGCAGTTATGTCTTTCCCCCGTGGTATCCCTCTAACGTACTCCGCCACCATTCTTTCCCGCGCTGCCGATTCTCCCGTCCTAATCAGAAAGAAAGGAAGCGCGCCTGAACAACGAGGATTGCGCAAGCCACTCCGCGATACACTCGCAATCCTCCCCTCGAGTCGCGCGAAACCAACCGAAGCAGCAACAGCAAAGCACTCGTTCCCCACAAGTGCTTCCCACCTCAGTGTTCCCCCTCCCCAAATGCTTCCTTCCTTTGCCGCGCTACGTAGTGCGGAAACACAGCGTTGTGTACGGCAAACTATTCCGCAAAGCAGAGCACTTGTGAAAGCGAAGCGCGCAAATCCGTGGGCTCGCACCCACCTATTGGCCGCTAATCACGTGGAAAACAAATTTTCCTCCATTCTTCCCTCTCTCCCTTTACCTGAACCCACTCTCTTCCACTCCGTTTCTTACTCTTTACGGCGCAACAACCGCAAAGCGTATCGCTAAGAGCACGCTTGCCACCGGGAAACCTTTCTCGGCCACACGCCACCGAGAGCGATATACCTATCTTTCGCAACACGTCTCTCCTAGCGATCCATATTGCTGTTTTTCTTCTTTTTTTTTAATCTTTGCAGATGTACATGTTGATCCTGAAGTTGCTCCTGCGTGGTCCCCAGACTTCCGTAAGCTGCTCCCTGTTTCCCCTTCTTAGTATTTTCCGTCGTTCCTTTCGAGCCAGTATAGCACGCGGCTCTAGAGATCTCCGCGGCGCATTAGACATGCCACCGCAATCGCGCGCGTTGCCATGCAGTCGGGGCAATCAAGAATCCCAGCCCGCTTCGCGCCACTTTTTCTCACCGCCCCCGGTTCTTCTACTGCCATGGTTGGGACGTAGAATGCAACGAAATCACGGAGTGTGTAGTAGCAGTAGCGAGAGGTTTGTAGAGTGCGAAGGGTGAGGAGGGGGACGAGCAGGCAGGAACGAGGAGAAGTGGTCCGACTTTGGCGCCCCCGCTGGAAGGAAAAGAGCTACTTGCTTGTTCTGTTAGGCTTAGCGACGACTACGATGCTTCACCGCGCTTTCGCCTTGTCTCTCTAGTACGGGGCGCGTGGAGCGGCGGCGCGAACGTTGGCTGCCGAATTCACCCCGCAGAATAGCAAACGAGGCAGCGTGAGGTGGCGGCGAAAAAGGCCAGTACGCTACGCACATACGAAGTACGAAAAGTGGAGGGGAAGGAGGTGCTACGTATAGCACGTAGGTGCTTTTCGCTTTCTTGCCGCTACAGCCTCGCACTCTTGCTTGGGCCATTCCTTTTGGTTAATCTAATCTGGCCGCACTCCTCCTATTTTTGTATCTTTTTTTTTTCGTCCCCTTCGAGGCCGCTCCCCGCTCCGCTTCCCAGAGAAGAAGGGCCAGGCATGTGGCCCAGAACGGCTGTAATCGAAATTAGTGGCGTCCTTCGACACCATTCTCTGTCCTCCACTTTTTTTTGTGGTCTTACCTACTTATTTATTTATTTATTTTTATCAATATGCTCGGCTCGTTCTGACCGTACTTTCGCTCGGCGTTTCCTCGCTCCTTTACACGCCGTGTTCAAGGGAAGCAGGGGAAAGAAACTGAAGGTTTATGTCTTGCTGATGTGTTGCTGCTTTATCTCACACGTAATATCCCAACAGCTAGAGGCATGCGCGACGTGCTTCCAAATGCTGCGTCAGCGTGCTTTCCAAAGGCTCCTAGCTTGCCTTGAAAAATGTTTGTCAAATCTGTGTCTTCTCTTTCAGCGAGGAGTATAGCAGCCCTCAGTTGGTGAACTTCTGTTAGGGTGAAAGTCCTATATGCCTCATCAAGCCTAGCGTCGGTGCAACGTGACTAACACTAAGAATCTTTATACGGGGACGTAACTATATGATGTTATCGGGATGTCCCATAAACAAAACATTGTGCAGATGCCACGTACCTAGGGAACCGACGTTATGCGAAGCATGCGGAGGGAAGGTGACCATGTTGGAATTTTTTTTATTGTGTGACACTTTACGAAATGTTTACACTTGCGCAACGATGCCAACAGCAACAGAGTAATGTACCCCTGTCACACGTGGCAACTTAAGTGCACTTTGAGCGAGTACACTTCGACGCGAGTGTCATCTGTGCGCTGTCAGACGAGCAGGTTTAGTGTCACTCCCTGCAAAGTACACTTGCCGGCAAGTGTGTTCCCCAACCTCACCTCACTGCGATGGCTGTGATGAAGTGTGTAGCCTCGGTACTAGTGGCTTGTACAGAAAGACGCTGTTACCTAATGCGGCGCTCACAATATGTTTAAATCATTGTTTTTGTTATGATGGATATTTTTATGTATAAACCAGGTCACAAAATACAACAATAACCTCGCTACTTCCACCGTCAGGCTGTTTGCGGCCACGTCCGCTAGGGAGATGCGGCAGCACATGCACAGCAACGCCTGCGTCCTTCGCGTTGTTTACTTCCAGGTACACTTGCACATGTGTAGGTGAGTTGTGCTCTATTCGTTTAGGATGGCATGTGCCACAGATGCTACTTCCACGAAGACAACGTGCTCCGACGATGAGACACAGACGCAAAAATAACAAATGTACGTTGTGCTACAAATCCATCAATCGCCATTACCATCATTTGCAAAGCGCACTTCGCTTTATCGTGTAGCAGCGAACCACCAAAATGACATTTAGTGAGCTTAAGTACACTCGCTCAAAGTGCACTTAAGTTGCTACGTGTTACAGGGGTATTAGCAACACGAGATGCGGTAAGCTGATATGTAGCCCAACATTGCATCTGAGTAGTGCATTTTTCTAGAGTAGTACTGAGACCTGGCGTGGCTCCGTAGTAGAATTCTTGATTTCCACGCAGAATGTGTGGCGTTAGATTCCAGCTGGGGCCCTGATATTTATTTTTAGCATTCTTGTGGTCAACGCGGCCGATGTCAGGTTTATTACCTAATGCTCTCACGTTGTAATTACCAATGGCTGTTCTTGCCATTCCTGGACATACAAACTGTCAATCACATGTGGCACGTACCCGCATACCTGTGGCGAATGTCGGCAGGTATGTGCCACATGTGTGACGCCACGGGATCGTCACATTCCCCGTGTAAAGACCAGCGTGTCACATTCGTCAAATCATACTACCCTCCCACGGTAATTTTGCTTCACCCCAAGTTAAAAAGGTAAACAAGAGATCGCCCAGACGTAGGCGGCTAGATAGATAGATAGATAGATAGATAGATAGATAGATAGATAGATAGATAGATAGATAGATAGATAGATAGATAGATAGATAGATAGATAGATAGATAGATAGATAGATAGATAGATAGATAGATAGATAGAGATAGATAGATAGAGAGATAGAGATAGATAGATAGAGATAGATAGATAGAGATAGATAGATAGATAGATAGATAGAGATAGATAGATAGAGATATAGAGATAGAGATAGATAGATAGAGATAGAGATAGAGATAGAGATAGAGATAGAGATAGAGATAGAGATAGAGATAGAGATAGATAGATAGATAGATAGATAGATAGATAGATAGATAGATAGATAGATAGATAGATAGATAGATAGATAGATAGATAGATAGATAGATAGATAGATAGATAGATAGATAGATAGATAGATAGATAGACAGACAGACAGACAGACAGACAGACAGACAGACAGACAGACAGATAGATAGATAGATAGATAGATAGATAGATAGATAGATAGATAGATAGATAGATAGATAGATAGATAGATAGATAGATAGATAGATAGATAGATAGATAGATAGATAGATAGATAGATAGATAGATAGATAGATAGATAGATAGATAGATAGATAGATAGATAGATGAAAACCTTAACGTCGAAGCGTGGCAGTTTGGGCTAGTTAGTACGACATGACGATAGTTATACCACGAAAATAGAACGATGACAAAGACACGTCTCCTTCGTGTCTCTTTGTCGTCGTTCTGTTTTCGTGCTATAATTATCGTCTTAACCTCAAGACATGCAGGGGAAATTAAAGGCAAGTGAGCAAGTTAAAATCTAATTCATGAATATTCTATCTTCTGGGTTCTAATTTTTCTTGAGTTTCGAAGCTCTCCGTTCGCTTGTTTCCCTGACGGTACCTTCCCGATTACGATCGGTGACCCGAGGGCCACGTGATGCAATCTTGGCCGCGGCAGTCGCATAGCACCGGAGGCGAAGTGCTGGAGGCCCATGAGTTTAAATTTAGGTGTACTATGAAGAGCCCTAAAAGAAGAAAGGGTCATGGGCGTGGAATGTAGCGCGAAGGCAAGATAACCACTGGTCATCAAGGATCACCGACTCGATACGAAGAGAAGGCAAGCGGGTGAAGGGGAGACAGAAAGTCAGGTGGGCAGATGAGATTAGGAAGTTTGCAGGTATATAGTGGCAGCAGCAAGCACAGGACCGAGTGGACTGGTACGTGGGAGAGCCCTCTTTTGCACTGGGCGTAGCCGGACTGATGATGATGATCATGATGATGATGATGATGATGATGATGATGGACCTCGCGTTTAAAATTTAAGAAGCCCTCGACTACGGCATCCCATATTAACTAGCCGCGCCTAGCCTCTTTGCCACATTAAGAGAGTGAAAGCCTACTTGATTGATATGTGGGGTTTAACGTCCCAAAACACCCATTTGATTATGAGAGACGCCGTAGTGAAGGGCTCCGGAAATTTCGACCACCTGGGGTTCTTTAACGAGTGAAAGCCTAATACCGGCTAGCCTAGACCACATAGCACACATAGCATAGCCATGTATAATATGGTATATCAAGGTAGCTAAAAAAAACAACGGGGTGAGGAGTAACTCGAGCATGAGGAGGAGGGAAGAATTTGAAAGGGTGAGGCCTATCCTTACAACAGGAAACATGGCTGTGCTCCTCCTTTCTCCCCTCCTCACCCTCATATCACATCTTTTCACCCTAACTTACGTTTTTCAATCCCCGTGGTTTACTATACAATGCTAAGAGCTGCTTCGTACGCAATTCTCTGATCCACTCCTTCCAGGTAAGGAGTTTAACCAAGCCAAAAGCACGGACAGCCTCCCTGCCTTTCCTTATAGTTTCCTTTTCTCTCTTCCCATCTCTTCATACATGCTATCCTGTACCAGGTAATGCTATGGTTTACCCCCTCACAATCTCCATTTACTCATCCGCAACTATCATCGGTCCTCCTCACTTTGACTGCCCTTTTCAATCTCTTTGTGAAACTATACTATAAAATATTATACAATGCTTTACACTCTTTACCTCACCCCCCCCCCCCTTTTTTTACTACTGTCAGAAACTCCTCCTCTTTTCTCCCAGTCTTTGACATCCCCTTTTCCTCTTCGCAATTACAGGGTAGCAAAGAGGAGTCTCCCTAAGGTTAATCTCCCTGCCGTTCCTTTATCTTTCTCTCTCGCTCACTACTCCTTTCATTCCTCCTTGCGACCTCACCCTCAGTTCCCCATTCGTTGGCTATACTGTACTGATCGCGGCTACAAAGCCATTTTATGCTAAAAATAACTGGGCACACGCCAGCTCCCTGTAGTGCATACCAGTCTGAGATTGTGCGAACGCCTTGCGGAATCGTGCCAAGCTTGAATAGCTCCACGGTGAAAAAAAAAAATACTTCACCCACATATAGCGGGTGGCTAGATCAGTATTCCTATACAGATTCCAGTATTTCCGCACGCAGGGCAGGTCTATGTTACTCGAAGTTCACGCCCAGACGAAGGCAACTTTTTGTATTTATTTTGATGCCTCGTATAAACTCAGACCGGCGAAGAAACCTCACCTCGTAAACACCTTACGTATACTTCCTTCGTTCTTCACAAAAGCCAACGACCCTTCGCATCACGTTATGGAGGGGACACGCCCCGCTGCGAAAGCTCCCGCAAACATTTCGCGAAGTACCGTCGGTCGCTTATCTCCGAAACCGTGTCAAATCCGACGACGACGAGCAGATAGGAAAATGCGAGCAACGAGTTTTTTTTTTTTTTTCAGATACGGGATAAAGCCGGTTGAAGTAAGAAAGAAAAAAAAGAATGAAAGAACGTACTGAAATGAAGGCGCGATGAAAAGAGTTGAGCCGAACGAAAGAGGTGGTTTTCACGGAAAGCATAAAAAAAGGGAGGGTAGGCAGGACGACGGCGAATCGAAATGGAAGGAATAAAGACTGCGCTGAACAACAAACCTCCACTGGCGCAGCTCCATTGGCATGCACTGCGGCACCCCTCAACCGCAACAAAATCGGGATGCGGTCGGATATACGACGGAAACAGGCCGGTTCGTGATTAGTTCCTTATCGGCTCTTCGGGTTCGAAGCAAGTGTGGGTCCAGCGGTATCCGTTCTTTGACGAGGGTGGAGTAACCGAAGTTAGGGAGTAGAAGGGTGGAGTGCGAGAACACGTAAAAAGAAGCCACAGAACAGAAAGTACGGTGCTAGATGACGTGCTCCGAGAAATCCGTTTTGTAGGCATCTTGATGCAAAAAAAAGGAGGGAGGGGGTGGATGGAGGCTCACTAACAGATTGAGGAAGGCTGCACAGGCTGTAGAAGCAATGTTTACTCATGATTTTCACTTGCACAGTTTGCTCTTAGTTTAGTTAAAAATCGTCTATTGAAACGTAGAGAGAACTCTAAACTCAACAGGACTTAAAATCTGAACAATAGATAAATAAAAAGCAAAGAAATTCTTTTTACGTTGAATTACAATTTTCGCTTTCAGCCTATTATTTCCTTTCCAGTTCCAACTTTCAGTCAGTTAATTAGCATTCGTTTGTTCACCATGACTAATGAAAAGTAATATAAAAATCTTGCGTGTGGAGAGAGTGAACAAAACTTTTATTTGATGTTCTGCGAGAGAACATTGGCACACTGTATTCTGGAAGCACTGCGTTAGAGAGTCTCGATCCGTGCAACGAAGGCGAACGAGCACATCGAGGCACGTTAGAGACGAGTGCCATCTGGCAGTTATCTTCGAAAACGAAGGCAGGCGTGCGCGCCCCCGGAGAAAGATGCGTGCCTGTCTCGGAGGCGATAAGGTGTAGAACGCCAAGAGACTGACTGGTGCCACCACCACGTCGTCTTGGCAAAGCGTTGGAAACACTTGCTTTTTCGAGCATCACGTTGCACTGTCAGCGCAGCGTCATTAACGCTACGGTCCTTATAATTAGTTACGTGTGCCTTCTCTAGTATAATGACACACATACAAAATTATGACGTGTTGGTATGATGCCTCAAATATGCGCAATGATCGCTTTTTCATTGACAATCACAGACGTATGAATGCTGAAACTTGAGCACTGTTGGTGGGCGCTGCGGATGGGGTCGGCCACTTGGGGTATCACTTGGTACCGTTTGGACATATCGTTACGGCGGACACACAGACATATGTACAGACAGACAGACAGACATATGTACAGACAGACAGACAGACAGACAGACAGACAGACAGACAGACAGACAGACGGACAGACAGATGGACGGACGAACAGACGGACGGACGAACAGACGGACGGACGAACAGACGGACGGACGAACAGACGGACGGACAGATGGGCGGACAGACAGACATAGCAAAATTTTGCGTCGAAGCACCCCAAGAGAGACAATCTTCTTTAAAGTTCCTTAAGCGTCAATACAATGACAGAATATTTCCGTTTCCTTTCGTTCGCAGTTGTCGAGTGCGCCAGCCTATTTGGAAAGTTAATGGAGAACCATAAAGTATATTAAAACACGTGCCTGCTTGAAACAGTTTAGAAACACATTAGTACACGTGTCGACGATAAAGGAAGCTTTAAACAGACCTCGCTTGAAAAAGAAGCTGCCAAATTATTTCTAAAGGTAAGAACGATTCATTAGTGCTCTATGTAAAATTGTATTGCTTTGACTACACGCACCACCTTTCAAAAAAATTTTGACAGGGAAAATCACTAAGCTCTCCTGCGGAAAATTGGACACATGGTGGATATGCCTTACGGATATATTTCATTCAAAAATAATAGAGTGTGATCAAAACTAAGTCATTTTCACGTATTAATGGCATCATTCAGACTTGAAAAAAAAGAATAATGCAGAAGCTTGCATTCTGTTCTGCTCTCATCACTTTAATATGATCAAGAGGATTGAGTAGCCTCAAATGAGAGCACGATAAAAATCCCAGCATATCCAGGAAGTGAATGATGACGAGTGAGCGAAGCTCCGGGGGATCATTAACCCTCGTGCATTGCCCACTCTATCATGCGAAGACGTCGCAACAGGTTGGTACAGTATATACAAAGTAGTTTATTGGTCAAAACGTGCATATGGTGTTGAGATGTCCATATGAATATCCAAATGGGTATCCATATGGACATCCATACATATTATCCATGTGGTTATCCATATGAATATTTATATGGTTATCTATACACGTGCGGATATCCATATTGATATGAATATCCATAGAGTGCCACGCTAACATGACACAGCTTTAATAGTTACCGCCGATAACATAGCCAATCTAGAATGTAGAGCTAATGAAGAACTAGAAAATATTTTAAGTGGTTTACAGTGAACAAATTAACACTCAATGCAAAGAAAACCAAATACACCTTTTTTCACTCCCCTTACTGAAATGTAAACTCTGAGTCATTTCGACTTACAATAAACAACTGCCAACTTGAGCATGTAAAAGAATTTAAATATATCGGTGCAGTCTTCGACAGCCAATTACACTGGAAAAAACAAATTAACTCTGTTTGCACTAAGCTACCATCTGGCTGCAGTATGCTACTGGCTGCTAGAAATTATTTTAGCAGAAATATTCTCAGAGTCCTTTATTTTTCGTTTGTTCATAGTCATCTATTATACTGCTTAGACTCATGGGGATGGACCTCTAAAACTTACCTTGATCCTATCCGAATATTACAAAAGTGTGCACTTAGAATTATAGATTATGCGTCTTATAATGAATCCAGTGAGTCTTTGTTTCACAGGTTGGATATTCTACCTTTTGATTACATACGGCAGCATAAAACCGCAGTCACCGTCAATAATGTTATTGCACACAGTGTACCTTTCGATGTATCTATCTTTTCTTCCTCGTCCCGCGTCACTAGATGCATGACATTGCGGAATTTTAATATTCTACCTACTAAAAACGTGCATGGTGAACGCTTACTACAGTTCGTAGGAGCTAAAGTGTGGAATAACATACCACTTCAGATTAAAGATTCTATGGCTTTCTCGAGCGCACTCAAAAAATATTTGCTACATGTAGATCAATAGTAATGACCATGTACTAAGCCTTACACATAGTTTGATGTTTTGTCTGTACTTGATTATTTCATTATTTATGAACAAAGTGCAACAATGTGTATCTTCGTGTATTTTTGTTCGTTTTTTTGAAAAATCAGCGTTTTTCGATGTTCTGATTTTTTTATATACAAATTGTATTCTGCTTGTATACTTTCTCCCGTTAGATCACCTACTAGCCTATGGCTATGGGTCTAATCAGTGTTGTGCATTTCTTGAAATGTAGTCATAACAACCTCAATAAAATGAATGAATGAAAATAAAAAATAAAGGACTTTTCACACCTCAAAAAAAAAAAAAACGGACACGGGACATGGCTCGGCCCTAAAGAACTTCCCCCGTAAAACGCAAGACGATACGTGAGTCCCTTGGAGGTCCCGGCCACTATAACACTTCCCACATATCGGTTAGACCTGGCACTGTTTGAATCACCGAATAATGAACCACATTATGAATCCTTGAAAGGGCAACCTTCGTCTAATATCTGCCTACATTGTAAAGATTGTATATGTCATTCTTTGCCGAATGAAACGAAAGTGTTGTTTAGGCTCAAAGCTGGAACCGGAGATTCTAGAGGACCTCTACATTCGTAAGTCCGGGAACATGTATGGGAAAGGCCATCGGTGAACTTCGTAACTGGAGAATGGCGATATAACCGCCAACCTGTAATCTCAAGCACGAGTCTTTCATCTTCTATATAAATGTGTATTTCGGGCAATAAACTTTGAGTTGAGCCTGAGCAGCCCTCAACTTTCGCTTCAGTTCTACGGGACGCCAACAGGCAGAAAAAACGTGTTCCACACTCGCCGTCGTCGCAACTGGTGGCGTCGACTGACGCTCCTTCTTATAAATGCACGTATATACCCCATAAAGTAGACGGGTTTGGAGGGTGGACACAGTTTCCGGGGTAGCTTAGTTGGTATAGCATTACAGTTTCCGGGGTAGCTCAGTTGGTATAACGTGTTATTCGGAGGTCGCAGGTTCGGTTCCTGCCCATGGCAACTTATCGCGTCGTCCACTTTTCTTTCTTCGCTTATACATTATATTTGCTAGAAATAACTTCCGCTACACTTTCCTGGGCATTGTTGTCTGTTAGTTGTCTATAGGTTTTCATTTATTAGTCTGCGCTTGTCTCGTCATTTCTCTCCTTCGCGTTCCTATTTTTTTTTTTCGCAAATGCTATTCACAACGCAATACCAACACACCCAACGTTGTGTTCTTCATAGATACATAACAAGGGTTTACAGCTTTATCCCGTGAAATACTTCGCGTTCGCGTTAAACGGGGTCACCTTCGGCGTAAAACCTAGAGGTTTTAGCTCAAAGGCAACCCAGTTTACGCGAACAAAGATAACCCGGTTTAATGCATGTTTGTGTGGGCTGAAGATTGAAAGTGACCGTTTTGCATCCCCTGGCGATGCCCAAGCTTACGGTAAATGTAAACTAAAATGAAAAAAGTAAGGTAACAAAGAAGCTTCCTCTCCTCCCATCCCAAAACCTATACCACATCTCCTCCCGCGTTCATCCTCATCCGCTGCGTTCGAGAGCCACCGTCTTCTGCACGCGCGGTACCACATTGCTCACCGCGTCCGCTACACCGAAGCTGGAATCGGAAGGTTGCTCGAAGAAACCGAAGGATCTGCTTCTTCCGCGGCCAAGTTCCGGGGTTAGGCCTCCTCCAAGTCCAGTCACGTTTCGAGTCGACGGCAACACCCGAGGCGGACGCCGATATGGGACTCGGCCCAGCGCCCACGCAAAGGCCCTTAGGATCAGTCTTGCCGGGAAAAAAAACGACGTAAAAACAAGTAAAGAAAAATAAATCAAAGTATGTTTTCTCCAACGTGCTACAGCGGAGCCACATTTTGGCGGTTTCCCACTGCCCAGACCAGCACCGCTGTATTCCATTTATTTTAATTATTTTTTTTTTCCTTTCGCTCGTGCGCTACATTACTCCTATCATGTTCACACTTCCGCTTGTTATCACTTTTCTGTTTTTTATACTCTTTCAATTGCCTCGTTTTGCTATCACTTTTTCTCAGTCCGCAGTGTCACCCGCTTCTGTATGACAGGTCGACCCAACTATATCAGCGTGCTTCTGGAAACGCGAACACTGTTTTCCAGAGACTAGCGCCCTTTACCCCCTCTTTTCTGTATTCTCTTTTTATCCTCCGGATGCTTCTCTAGTAGTGGGGTGCATGTCGCCGGCGGCTATATACGAGGGCAACACGGCTCTGCAGGCTTCGGCACGGACTCTGTGACGTCGAATGAGAGACTCGCGTCAACGCAAAGCCGCGTTGTGTGAACGTCCTTCTGCAGTTCAAAGCATGCGGAAGAGCCTACGCTCTTGCTTGAAAAAGAAAAAAAGAAAAGCCAAGCGGCCGATTTATTGTTTTCGGGTCGCAAAATTGTTTCTTTGTTTAAACAAGTTTCTGACATTTCTCTTTTTTTTTCTTCTTCTTTCACTTTTACCCCGTCGGGTTAGGATTTGCAAGCAGGGGTCTTTCTGCGCAGCAATTTATTCAATGGCCTATATAAGACTGTACTGACCATTCTGTAGCTTCCGCGGCGTAACAGTCAGAAATTATTTGTCAAAAGAAAGTTAGAAATTAGAAAGGAGGAGGGGTTTGCAACTGCCTCGAAAACGTAATTGTTTTTTTTTTATTTCAAGGAATTCTGGCAAAGCGTTCACTGCGATATGAACAGACTGTCTATTGAGGGTGGTCTTGATCCATCGTGCTCCCCGGGAGTCGCCCATTTACCACAAAATTAATGTTTGATCGACGATTGTAATGTACCTTTACGAGTGTGACGTATTGAATCGCAGGAGACATCCGTTTGCTTGAATCTCAGCGTTACGAGCTCTCTCACGATTAACAGTGTTAAGCCACTATCACTTTTAAAGGGCAATTCCGCTGTTTCCGCTAATTTTGTTCATGTCTGTACCTTCGGCCAGCACTAAACACTCACCACTCCCATGGCCGCTATTTCAGCGAGTTAGTGTTGACTGTTGTCGGTTTCCTTTATGCAGTACGTTTGCAGAATGCTCCGAAAATGCACAAACACACACACACACACACACACACATACACTATTGAACGCACTTGGGATCTCCTCGCGAGAAGCTTCCACACAGACACGTACCTTATATGGGAAACGCGAAACGATTGTCCCTGCTTCCCCGATCTCCTCCACAGAATCTACTCCATCCTCCTTCTGGGTGTTTTCTTTCCTATCATTGTTCCCGGACCACCTTTCTTTTCGAACTCAGCGCGGCTCACCACCGACCCTAAACACAATATCTTTTCCCAATTTGCAGCGAAGCTCGCGCTGGTATCGAAGGAACAAAACGGTTCGGCGGGAAAACGGGGTCACGCTGATCGAGAAAGAAGTATATATAAAACAAAACATTTTTAAGAAAGAGAAAAAACTGGGGATGACAGGAAAAACAACGACGACTACGCAAAAGGGAAGATTCCGAAAAAAAGGAGCTGGCGGGATATAAGGAAAGCGATCGGAAACGCTCATCAGGACAACTCAGACTGCGTTTATATACGCACCAGTGCTCTATACCACGTGCGAGATTCTCTTTCTATTTTTATACCACTCCCGCTGTGTCCCCATTGTTTCAGGCTGACATTTATTACCCCCGAATCTTCTAGCGCCTCCTCTTCTTAGCTTTCCTCTCAACCCGTTTGTTTGCCCTATTTTCACCGCGTGCTCTTTTCGTTCGTTTGTTCCTTTGTTTTTTTTTCGTGCACTGCTGGGACCCACTGGCTCTTCTGAACCCTCGGTTTTAACCTTCCGAGAGCGCTTTCCCATTTGTCGAGTCAAAGCCCACCCGCTTCGCCATTTCAACGCCATATTGTTGCGGAACAGAGACGGCATTTTACGTCCTACACCTCGACCACTGCTTTCCCTATTTCTCTCCATACCAGCTCGCTCTTCTTGTTCCTCGCTCTGGATTCATTCATTTCATCTTTTGTCCCCCTTGTTTTAACTCCTATCTCCTGCCACGAACCTTACTTCCCCTTTTCTGCTTCCCCATAGCTTCGCCTGTTCACTACACCACTCCAATCTAACTACTCTTTGCCCAATTTCCGTTTTCTCAAGCTTCAGTTTCGGCCTTCGCTCCCTAGGTACCCCTCTTCCCAATTCGTTTCCGCTTCCGTCGCATCTACGATCCGCAGCCACAATTTTCCTTCCCTTTCCTCCTCATCTCAATACCGTAACTTCCTTCATGTCATTTTTCTACACCCGCGTTTCACCAATTCGCGTAATACTTCCAGTAAGTTCCCCCTTTTCGCTACCAGTTCACCCACTTTCCAGAATTTGTTCTTGCACCTGCCAAATATCCTGCACACGACCCACATTCCCTCGTCCCTCCCTTCGTTCCCCATCCTCGTCGTTTACTCTCCCTCATTTTCTAAAAACAGACCCGTTTCCTCACTCCATCTTCCCCCTTCCAGTACATCCTCTTTCTCGCTTCCAACGCACCTGTTTTCCCAATTTAATTTCCCTTCATCCCGTATTTACTCTTACCAACTACCAATTTATATACTGCCCCTTTCCTTCGTTAACCTCCACGTTCTCTTCTCCAATTCCTATCTACACCTCTCGTTTCTCCAATGCGTCTCTTCTTTTCATCTTATCCATCAGGTTTGTTCTTTTTTTTTTCTTCGACCGAGCGCACTCTTCGAGTCGAGCGGCGAACAAGCGAAGCGCGAAAACGATCCGCTCGCCTCGCTGATCTTGCGGGAACATCCCGAGCTACGAGCGTACAGCGCCGTCGCTTCCTTGCCCCCCCCCCCTTCAGCCCCCACCCCAAAGAAAAAAAAAAGGTAGTCCAGCCACGAAGCTGCCATCATTGAACCGACAGACAGACAAACTATACGGATGGATCGGTCGACCACGTCAATCGAACGGTTCCTGGCCAGCCCGGCCCAACCCACCAGCGAAAGGAATCGTTTCCAAACACAACCCCGTATTTCAACACGCCGTACTTCGTGGCGGTACAGTGTTTACGGTTATCGACTGTTGTCCCGAAGGTCAAGGGTTCTACCGCGCTTCGACGGCGGCATTGTGTCAGAGGCTCATGTGCTTTGAGATGTCACGGTACGTTATGGAACACGAGATGCGCTAAATTTCCGGAGCCCTTCGCAGCGGGGTGCCTTACAATCACACCATGGGTTCGACACGCCAACTTCCAGATATTACTATTATTAGTAGTATTCCGACGCACGGACACCGCCGTAAAGTTTCGTACACAAGCAAGAAGGCGCAGGCAGACAGTACAATCGTTTCGTTCTGACAATCGCACGTACCAACGCAGCAACGTGTTGGCGCGCAATCACACGTCTAAAGAAAACGGCTCATATACGTTAAATAAAGAAAAATCACAACATAACCATGGAGTGAATGACCATGAGTGGGGCGAAGCGTCCATCAGTCCGTCCGTTCGTTCTTGCTTGCCTTGGCCCGTTCACGCGACTATCCATGCGTCCGTCCATGAGCTCGTCCATCCGTCTGTCCGTCCGTTCGTGCGTCCATCTGTCCGTCTGTCCGTATGCCCATATTCTAGTCTATCTGTACGTCCATCCATGCATCCGTCCGTGCGTGTGTCCATCTAGTGAACGCTCCAAGTACCGCCATCTCCCGTCTCGCAACCCCTGTGGCACATACCCGCTCTAGAGTGAGTATGTGCCACCGGTGGCTACGTACTACTCTATACATACAAGGCATGGACAGACCCATGCTTTAGAGAGCTCCGTTCCTAAAAGCTGTTCAGAATCGCGGCACATTCGCACAAGCTATTTGGCTCGCTATGTCTTCAACACCCGTTAAAGCACACAACACGTGATTTGGTTCCCTACGGAAGCAGTTGTAACACTTTATCTGCCACCTTTAGCATAGACACATTTGGAAATGCAAGCTCGTGGAGAACACGCACACGCTATACAAGTGATCTCTCTCTCTCTCTCTCTCTCTCTCTCTCTCTCTCTCTCTCTCTCTCTCTCGTTGCATTTTATTTGACATTCTCTGTTTCTTTCGGTTTGAGCCAAAACATACGAGAACGAAGCTTTGAGGGAAGCGTCAGTAATTTCTGTTCTGTTCTCTTCTTTTACTGTTTTCGTGAAGGACACAGAAATAAACGAAAATAAACAAATTAGCATGAGGGAATAATATTACCGGATTCCACGCTACTCGGCAGCTGCGCCACCCGAGCGTTCTTCAGTTTCTTCAGCCACTACATTGACTAAGTCGTTTTTTCTTTTTTTTTAACTCTCCCAGATCCCTCTCTCTTCATCTTCCATGTGCAGCACACACACACACACACACACACACACACACACACACACACACACACACACACACTACGTCAACCTTCTTGTTGACCCGCTTAGCCGTATTCTCAACTATCACTGCAGTGCTGCACCTATCCCCCTTCCCTTCTTTTCCTCTTTTCTTAACCTTATCCCCTCTGTTCATCAAGTGAAATGTGTTTCCTCGGTTTATTTATCTATCATTCTTTTATATTCATCACCATCGAAGCTGAAACTACCCACCCACTTTTTCGCCTTCAGTTTCACGCAAAGTTCCACGAGTTTTGTTTTTTTTTTCTTCTTCTGATATTGGCTTATTGACTGGCTGCCCTCTTCTATACTGTTTCGTCTCGCTTCCCTTTTTATATTCTTCTTCCCGTTCTTCAACATCGCTGCGCTCACCTTCCGATTGCGAGTGCGTAATAAGTTTTGTTTCGGGGTTAAATGAGAAAACAGGGGTGCAAGGATGAGTGTTCGGAGCAGGGAATGAGGGAGGGGGAGGGGGGGGTCAGTGTGGCATGCGAGGACAGAGCGATGCGGGGGGGGGGGGGGGAGCGAAACGGCAGCAGATGGGTCGAAAACTGTCTGGCGAATTGGATGCCCTACCGATGCTTCCGTTTTTGGGCGGCGGGACGCGAAACTCTCTCACGCTTTCGCATCTCTCCCGATTGAAGACAAAAGGGAGGCCGAGAAGTGAAGAAGAAAATGAGATAGCCAGGAATGAAGAACGGATTACGGGAGATAACAAAAAACCAACAAAAATCGATTGAGCGAAACTGATAAACAAAGGCGCAAAAAAAAAAACACGAACGACAAGCAAGTACGATTGTAGCGTGATCAGATATCAGGCGCGCGGGACGATACGAGACGTTAGATATGTGTAAAAAAAAACATCTACCAAAAACAAATTTCCTAATTCGTTAAACTCGATGCCCGTGTGCTTCCTTTTTTCTACTCCGATTCAGCCACGCAAAGAGCGATCGGCTCAGACCGTGGGGGACAACAGAACGTACTGCTCGGATGGAATGCTGGAACAACGCTGATGCCTCTGCCCCTGCTAACCCCCCTCTGTACAAACCGGGTTTCGCTTCGTTTCAAATTACGTTTCGATTAGTTTTTTTCTCTCTCTTCTTCAACCCGATTTGGGTGCGTGAAACCGGGCGTGAGCGGATCCGGTCAGCCGTAAAAAGGTAAGTCGAATGGATAATATCGGACGAAACTCGAGATTGGGCGCTTAATGGGCTCTTCTCGTGCTTTAACGTTTTTATTGTTATTGTTGTTGTCCTCCTCGTTTATTCAAAACTTCATTCCACTCTAGCTCTTTCTCTTTGGTAGGGGATTGTTTGCGCGCTACGGACACCAGCACAAAAGACATAGAAAGAAAGACCGTACACCCATCTTGGTTTTACTGCAGCTTGGGAACGGTGGCAGTGACTCGCTCGATTCTAGCAGTTAGCTGGTCATAACTTCACACCGATGTACTCCAACTCCAAGTGTATAAACTCTCAATCGCCCACTGAGAAAATGGTGGTGGCAAGGGCGGAGATATTTGGCACTTAATAAAGCAGAACCCCGCGCACATCTTTACACACTATCTCAGACTCGCTAACGCTCGTTTCGGGTCGGGAGTGTTATACATATATTTATATATATATATATATATATATATATATATATATATATATATATATATATATAAGCGAAGAAAAGGTACGGAGGTTGATGATAAATTATTTATTTCAGACACAGAGTGAGTCTTGGATAACGAGGCAAAAGAATAATGCCTTGCCACCCATTCATTGCTCCAACAGTACGGCAGCATGCGAGGGCATACAACACAAGAGGATTCGTACAGCTCGTGCAGTAAAGTAACAAACTCTAATACAAAGTTAACAATGTTAATCAGGTTAATCAGGTCGAACCTGGTTTGCTACCCTGCATGGCGAAAAAAAAGGAGAGGATAATGGAGAGATTAGAGGTAAATTAATACACTAGCATGAATAGCAGCGTTTGCAGCGCATGCCCATACAGTCATAAATTGCTTATTGGAGATGTGTGTATGAACGCGATGGACAAGATATATTGGTGAGATTTGATTGATATGTGGGGTTTAACGTTCCAAACCACCATATCATTATGAGAGACGCCGTAGTGGAGGGCTCCGAAAATTTTGACCCCTGGGGTTTTTTAACGTACACCCAAATCTGAGCTTACGGGCCTACAACATTTCCGCCTCCATCGTAAATGCAGCCGCCGCAGCCGGGATGCGAACCCACGACCTGCGGGTCAGCAGCCGAGTACCTTAGCCACTAGACCACCGCGGTGGGGCTATATATTGGTGAGTGTGAGTCGATATTCGTTTGAATGTTGATGAACGAAGGTTAATTTGAGTGCACTGGATCGAACGGCATGTAATACGAGATGTCTCGTCTGAACGTGAGTTGCTGCAGGGGAACGAGGTTAGACGTACAAGATAAAACGTGACTGCAGAGGAAGAAAATTTATGAAAAAAATTCCGCCATATCCACGAAGTGAATGATGATGAGTGGGCGAAGCTCCGGAGGTAAACCTGGTAAACCATGAATCCTCTGTACATTTTGCCCACTCGATTTTATTACATCGCTCCCCCTAGCGTACGTCGCCGCACTAAATCGAACGATTGCCTTCAACCAATGACACGCGCCATATGTGACATCATTCCTATTTTATAAGATCTCGCGTCTTTCATCAACTACAAGTACCACTTTCTAGTTTATAACATCTTGCATCTTTTCATCATCAGCTACAAGTACCACCATCTAGTAAACACTACAAGAACTAAACGAGAGGTGGCTACATACAGGAGACGGTACCGCCATCTAGTGAACACTGCAAGAACTAAACTAGAGGTGGCTACATACAGGGGACGGTACCGCCATCTAGTGAACACTGCAAGAACTAAACTAGAGGTGGCTACATACAGGCTACAGGGGACGCACAGCCCACGCCCTTAGGAGCTTCGCCCCTAAAGGTAAAACTGAGGATACGGTGTGTGTATATCAGAGAAGGACATCTGTTTCAAGTATTAGAGGATGGTGACGTACACATTGTTCACCGATATTTATTCTACGAAGCAGAGACGCAGCTAACGTCGCGTGGGTTAAAATAATTAAGGCAAACATTGCCGTAACTCATCGTTGTAGTCTTCATTTTCTTTTTTTTTGACACTTTTCCTGGTTTTCACATCCCTGCACTCAAACGTTGAGCCATTGTACGCATTAGTAAGGCACCATAGTAGAATAGAAAAAAAAATGTATCGATTCTCGTTCGCCTTCAGTTGCGAAATACGGGAACGAATGCTATACAGTACATGCACAAAGAAAAAAAAAGGAGAGGGAGCTAATTTAGGGTAGCAATATAGGGATGAGTTCGAATAAAATAGAGCACATATACGGCGACCCTTCTTTTTGTTGGGCCAACCTGTTCCCCAGCATATATCTCAGATTCGAGCGAGGCCGGGAGTAAGCGTTTTCAATCCACTGCCCGCACTAAGATGGAGCGCCGCGGGCCGCGCGAGGCGCTTATTTATGACATCATACGGCGCGCGATCGAATTCATTTTCGCCAGAAGAAAGAAGCCGTATATACCCACTTACTGCCATTCTTTCACAGGAGGGACGAGGGTGAGGAGGGGGAGGGGCAAGGAATAGTGTACAAAAGGGTTCGCTGAAGTATCTGCTCTCTTTCGTTCGAGCTGGAAACTCCCACTCCACTCTCTCTCTCTCTTGCCATAACCAATGCGTTGAATTCTTCGATTTTTTTTACTTTGCTGCAATACACAAAGACCTACAGGAGAAACTAGAACCACTTCACGCACTTTTCATTTATGTTTCTTTTTCGAGCACTTCCTTATAAATAAGAAACAGAAGAGAAGAAGCAGGCAGAGAATCACGCATCTAAGCATGCAAGGTTAAAGCGCGAGCTTACTTTCCCAAATGCACGGGCTCTACTCGTTTCAGTGGAGTGAAGGAAAACGGTCGTCTCCGCGGCAGCTTTTTCATTATAGGTAAAACCTGAAAGGATCCGCAGTAGGTGCATCTCGTGGTGCAACGTACTACACTGTTTCTTTTCTCTCTCTCTCTCTCTCTCTCTCTCTCTCTCTCTATTTGAAGTATTTCACATCTGTATTTACCCTTTTCCTCGTTCAGGTTTGCATACCGCTCCATCCAGGCCCCTCTATCCTTCCGACGGTTTATTGCGTTTGTAGATTGGGTTGAGGCTGGCTGAGAGACGAGAGTTGACCCTTACCGGTCAATGAACCGGACTTCAGATGCAGCGTGAATTCATAGCTCAACCTGAGTGCTTGCTTTCCTTCGGCGTAGAACACATATGCAATAGGCTTTCGCAAAGCTCACCGTCCCGCGTTACTACTGAAATATTAAACATTAAACCGCTCCACCGCTTGTAAAATTTACCCACCGCACATCAATGTAGCATTAGGAAATAAGCATTTTACAGAAAACCGCCAGTCCTGCGCGCAACGCGCAGCACAGTCAGAGCGAAAGCTCGAAGATCGGCCTTTCAGATCCTTTTTTAGGTACTTTTGAGTAACTGTGGAAGACTGCTGTACCGACGGCTCATCATATAACCTAGAGGACTCGTTAAAGGATGTCCTACCATTGTCCTTGATTTGCCTCAGATAGACAAGTACTTGTCAACGCAATGCAGCGACTGGATGATCGGCCTCTTTCTGTGCAGATGCTAATACAGCAACGTCCACATGCCTCGACAGCCCACAAGGCAGTGAAAGCCCTGCTGTGTTTCCTGAGAAAGACAGACTTGTGTGAACGGTAGAGTTGTACACGCTGCAGTGAAATTACTGTCAGTCTCTCCCTCACCCTTTTTTTTCTTTTCCCTCTCTTCCCTCTATCTCGTCTTTCTTGTCCCCTTCCCTAATTCCCCAGTGTAGGGTAGCCAACCGGATTTCTTTTTGGTTAACCTCCCTGCCTTCTCCCTTTTGTTGCTTCCTCCTCCTCCTTTGAGTAACTGCTTTAAAGGCACTTGCAGGCTACCCACTACGCCATTAATCTTAATACATTTTGTTTAGTAGAGATGCATTTACAATGCCATATTTTCTCATTCTTTGGAGAAGCGTGGTAAACGCTGCACACTAACAAAAGCGATTTTTTTTCTCGATGATGTGGCTGGTGCCGATGAAGAATTATGCCTGAAGTTTTTTTTTTTTTTTTTTTACCCCCACAGTGAGTAAGAGCCAGAAAAGAAAGTGAACGAGAACAAGCTTTTTGTATTGAGTTGGAGCAGGTGACGACCCACTCGTTATGCAATTCGCATTGTGGGACGCCTGATTCTCCCTTGGCTGATCCCAAACTAATTACGCATGAAGAGTTCTTTGACAAGAAAAAGAAGGAAGTCAAAAATTTTTTTTCAAAAACACAGACAGGAGTGCGGCAAAAAGATGGGAATCATTTAAACAAAGGATAAAATTGATGGCAATAGAGATTGGTTGCCACATGCAGTATCAAGCTCGACAACAGGAACGTGAACTCCGGATGGAGCTAAATGATTTGGCGAAAATTGAAACAGACAACCCGGGCCTATTTACACATCAACTGCAGGATGTCAAACAAAATTGAAAGTCTTGAATAGGATAAATATAAAGGCGCAATTATACGCGCAAGCGCTGGGTGTGAGTGAAGCCCCGACAAAGTGAGCCTTGTCAGATGAAAATGCATACGCTCGAGCTCACGACATACTAGCAATATGATTGAATGGTAAAATATTGAGAGAACATAAAGATATCATGAAAGCTCTTGAAAGCTACTATCAAGAATTGTTTGCTTATCGTGAGTCGAAGGAGCCGGCTTTCGTAGATGAGTTCTTGATAGAAATGCCGACACTTAATTCTGAGGACACATATTTATTAGAAATGTGTATTAGTGTAGGAGAAATCGAGAAGGCTATCGATGATCTTGGCATGTGCAAATCGCCCAGTCCAGACGGCAATAATGCCGCCTTTTACAAGGCTTTCAAGGAGGATGTGGTTGCAGCATTGCAACAGGTTTTTTTTTTTTTCAGAGTCTTTAGATTGAAAAACTCTGCCTCCATAGTTTAATCGTGTTCATACTGTGCCGATTCCTAAAGGAAATGAGCAACATGTATTACGCAAATTGACAGGATACAGGCCAATCACGCTAACAAACGTAGATTATAAGGTGTTCACGAAAGTTCTGGCTAGGAGGTTGCAAGGAGTTATACACAAGTTGGTCGAGCCGCATCAGACTTGCAGGATCAAGCGTAGGAGCATATTCACGAATATTGATGTCCCCAGGAGCATTTTGTAGTACTCTGACGTCGCACTTCTGAAAGTAGCCGTGTTACAAGTTGATCTAGCCAAGGTTTTCCACATGGTTCCACACTATATACTCTTCACGCTAGCTGGGTACGTTGGTCTTGGTACGATCATACGTAAAGGCATTAGATTGGCATACAAAAGTTGAACCACAAATTTAGTTGTGAATGGAAAACTCTCACGGCACATACCAGTACCTTCCTCTGTGCGCCAGGGGTGTCCTTTAAGTCATTCGCTGTTTGCTCTATTTTTGAAACCACTGTTTCAGAAAGTGATTCACCACGCAAGTATTCATAGTTTCAGGTTGCAGTCATGTGAAGTGCGTGTTTTGGCATACGCCGAGGATATCGCCTTTTTTGCTGCTGATAGAGAGAGTGGTACTTCGTTATTAAGAAGCACCGAAAACTTTTGTGACACGAGTAGAAGCTTAATGAACGAAGAAAAAAGCGTTGGTTCATGACATGGTATTTGCGACCTCCCACCCAGTTCCTTTAGATATATTCAGTGGCTCACGACACCTAGTCGTTACGTAGGGGTACCATTGGACAGGCATTGATATAGTGAAGCGTTTTGGCTTGAAAAGGCGCGGGAACTGCGCGCGACAGCCGAAGGATGGGGTGGTCATGACTTATCTATTTTCTCTTTGTCAGCTGTATGTAACGTATTTTTGGCTGCTAAAATTATGTTCCTTTTACAAGCACTTAGTTGTACACGCAAAAGCATTCATAAGAGCCACAGGATATTTGCCACGTTCATGTGGAGCTTTACATGGCAGCGAACATCTATAGAACGAACTTGTTTCGATGGGTTAAGCAAGGAAGGCTGTCTTTGCGTCATCTGTTTCTTGACCAAGTAATCTCGTTTCATGCTAATAAGTGACCAGAGAGACGCTTTTTTGGTGCTCTTCAATTCAAACAACGCTATTACACCACATGCCTGACTTTGTCTCTACAGACTGGGGAGAACGGCATATCTTGTCACCGTTCTTGCGCGAAGTTGTGTTCTCATATCGTTTTTTTAAGGGCAAGGTATTCGATCTAGCTAAACTGAAAAGAAAGCGCCTCATGAAATACTTAATACAAAATGTATTTCCTGTGCCCCTTTACTGATCAATGTTTAAAAAATTACATGGACAAGACGCACTAAAGTGAGTGAAAAACATGTGGACACCACCCAATGTTGAAACTTTCTTTTTCAAGCTTCATGAGGGAACCTTGCCAGTGAAAACGTGGCTTGAAGAGAGAGGGATGTATGTACTATAGAGAAGCAGCTGTCTGCTGTGTAACAAACCTGAGACCATTTAACATGTATTTATTGATTGTAAGAATGCCATTTTTAGGACATTTACAGAGGACTTAAAAAATGTTTAGCTCTCACTCCTCACGGAATCTGTTTTTTGCTTTGTGACAGTTCTGTGCAACATTTGGACGTTATTTTCTTACTTCGTCTTCATTTGGTTTGGCGTAGTATGTTATCATGCAGACACTGTGACGTAAGAGTTCTACCTGTTCATGAGTGTTTCGTTCATGAGAGAACTAGAGTTGGAGTTTCTTATACTCAAGCATATCGCAGCTAACATAGAGGAATACTATAGCATCGGTGAGAGGGGGGAAAGTACCTAATTAGGTTAACAAAAGGTACTAGATGAAGGTGGTACAAGTCTACGCGCCTACATTGAGCCATGATGATTATTTGGTTGAACGCGTCTATGAAAATGTAGAGTCCACCATTAAAGTAAAAACACACTATACTATTTTGATGGGTGGCTTTCATGCCAAGATATATAGGCAAGAAGGAGGCCAGAGACAATGCAGTGAAAGAATATGGCATCGGCTCTAGGAATTCCAGAGGCAAGTTTTAAGTAGAGTTCGTAGAAAGTAATAATTTATGGATTTTGAATAGATTCTTTAAAAACGGGCTAACCGTATGTAACGTGGCGAAGTCCTAATGGTGAAACAAAAAGTGAAACAGACTTCATTCTGTGTGCACACCCAGACATTGTACAAGATGCAGAAGTAGTTGACAGTTAATTTAAAACAGCCTTAACTGGAAAGAAATAGAAAAAAGGAGGGTGCTACAGAGCTGGTAATTTCAGATAGTGTTACGCCTGTGTTTGATAGTAAGAACATCAACAAATTCGCAGAACCACCTCCAATGCTCCGAATCCTCCAATATTTTAACAGCCTCTGCCTCAGCACTTTCGTACCTAACAAAAAAGCACGCTTGCCGTTATGCAGTCATAATTTAGGATGAGGTTATGCGCGTAGCTTTCAAGACAACGCCATCGCAGAAAATTGCGGTTACACAATGCCATTTGGGCTAACTGCGTCAGTTGATAACCACAACTATCTTAACCAAGACCGATATCTGAATCATACAGCTAAACATTTAAAATAACGCGTTGTTCGACCCTTTATTGCATCATTGGTATTCCGGTCAACGTCTGTCTGTCTGTCCGTCTCTGTCCATCTGTCCGTCTGTCTGTCCGTCCGTCTGTCCGTCCGTCTGTCCGTCCGTCTGTCCGTCCGTCTGTCCGTCCGTCTGTCCGTCCGTCTGTGTCTGTCCGTCTGTCCGTCCGTCTGTGTCTGTCCGTCTGTGTCTGTCCGTCTGTCCGTTCGTCTGTCCGTCTGTGTCTGTCTGTCCGTCTGTGTCTGTGTCTGTCTGTGTCTGTCTCCGTCTGTCTGTGTCTGTCTCCGTCTGTCTCCGTCTGTCCGTCCGTCCGTCTGTCTGTCTGTCTGTCCGTCCGTCCGTCTGTCTGTCTGTCTGTCTGTGCAGAGAAAGTTCTTATCTCGATAATGCCAATTTCTGACACTCTTTCTTGTTTCTTTTCCTTCATGATGAAAAATAGTCCAGCCACATACACAGATAAGTACTTTCTTTATCTTTTTTATTCGCTACTTTTTCCTTGCTTCCTACTCATTTTCTTATTGAATGAATAATAAACTTCATTTTCTTATCCGCCATGTTTGTGGTCCAGGCTAGACCGCACAAAGAGGTATCAGGAGACCTTGTTCCGTACAGCCTCCATTGCCTGCTGGATAGCCCATTTTCGATCTTGGACCTCCGAGCTGAGCAACACAAGCCGCCACTGCTCTTGGAGGGCATCAGGAGAACGTTTTGATAAGTAGGGGCATTCCCACAATATATGTTTATAAGACGCCTTTTCTGTTACACTTAGCTTGCATTTATTGTCCTGGTATAAGTGTGGGTAGCTCCTGTGATGAGATTACTTCGCAAATTTATGAGCAGTTAATTTACACGCAGAGAGAGGGAGAGAGAGAGAAATGTAGCAAAACTTAAGCTTCTAAATGAACGAAGGAAGCAAAGCAATTTCGGTAAACAATAAATTAGGCAACCAGAAGAAGCTTGTTTCACTCTTACGGAGAGGGATTCATTTGGCCAAAGTACGTGAGTTGTTGCGGAAAGGCTAAGAAAATGAAGTGTAGGAAACTACCGTAAGTAACAAAGCATTGTTCATTTAGCATGTTTACTAGTGACATACATAGCTACAATATTATATGGCTCCGTTCATAAAAGGCTCCATGGTAATCCAAGAATGGAATGCAGAATATTGGAATGAAAAGTGAATTCAATCAGTTATAAGATAGTCAATTAATTTTTAACACTTTTCATGTTTTGTTATTCGATATAAAACTTTCATATAACAGGTATGAAATTATTGTGATAGCAATTATTAAGACACTCTCACAAAGTTCTTGCCTTTGATGTGACGTTCCAAACGAATATAGTATGTCTATTTTAAAACTCAAGAGAAAAAGTAGTTCAAAAGAAAGTTTCCTTGAAGTGCGTGCTGAGGGAATCAAACCTGCGATCCATCACGCCACGGCACCACGCCGTGAACCTCTCTGGCACCCATCCTATATCCACCAGCTAACTAACGGTGAAATACTTGCATACACCATTTGCCGCTGGTGGTATGCAGATCTCCGAGGTGGCAGAGGTAGGCAGATCTCTGAGCGTGGCAGAGGTTTGTACAGTATCCCCCACGAGATGGCGCTTATAACAGATGGTATGACTGATGGTGGACATCTGCGGTAATGAGGGAGATAGGTTAGATTTCAGATTCAGTAAGCGAAAATCAGCAGTCGTGATTTTTAATGATAATGAAGGTAGTGAGCTTGAAATAAAAGAGGTCACGCTAGAGATAACAGATAAATAAAAATATCTGGGCGTATGGATAAGCAATGGGACCGAGTACCTAAGGGAACACAAAATATACGTAACGACTAAAGGTAGCAGGGATGCAGCAGTGATGAAAAATAGGGCACTTTGGAATTAGAACAGGTATGATGTTGTGTGAGGATTATGGAAAGGGGTCACGGTTCCTGACCTGACGTTCGGCAATGCGGTCTTGTGCATGTGATCAGAAGTTCAAGCAAGATTAGAAATTAAGCAACGTGGAATATGTAGGCTTGCTTTAGGAGCTCACTGGAATACACCAAATCAGGGAGTACAAGGTGATGTGGGATGGACATCATTTGAGGGCAGGGAAGCTAGCAGCAAGATAAAACTTGAAAAGCGATTGAGATAAATGGGGGAGGAACGTTGGGCTAGAAAGGTTTTCAGCTACTTATACATGAAGAATGTCGATATAAAGTGGAAGAAGTTAAGCAGAAAATTGACGGGTAAATACTTAGAAAACAGCAGGCGGCCAAACCAAAAAGAACTATCGGTTAAGAATAAGGTGAAGGAAACGGAGACCAACATGTGGAGAATCGGCATGATTAAGAAGTCTGCACTAGAGATTTATCGAACTTTTAAGCAGTAAATTGCCAAGAAAAGGATCTATGATAATACTCGGGGTAGTTTTCTACTATTTGAGGCCAGGACGGGAGTATTGCGAACCAAAACACATAGGGCCAAATACGAAGGGGTAGACAGTATGCAGTGCATCTGGAGAGGAGGAGAAAACTACCGAACATTTGATAATGTTCTGTAAAGGGCTTCACCCCATAGTTTAGGATGATGGCGCAGAGTTTTTCAAAGCACTGGGGTTTAGAGACAGGGAGGAAAAATTAGACTATAAGTGGGTAGAATTAACTAGAAGGAAGTTATCTGATTGGTGGCTAAAGACAAGACACGAGTGAAAATCAAACCCTTCACTGCAAAGTACCAGTCCTCGACTTCACTATTTAAAGAACAAAATGATAAATTTAATTGTTGGTTCACCAAGTTTCATGGCTAGGTGGCGTTAGCCGCCGCCCGTTCTAAAAGGTACAGCCACATCAATTCATCCATTCATCTATTCATCCATGACTAGACTCTAGACTCTAACAGCAACTTAAAACTCAAGTTTCTCGCTGTCGCCTTTAGAGCATCATTCTTGAGGAGAACTTGACTTTTTTCTGATACCACTTACTATATCAACAATAACAGAGCTTCAGGAAGTAATTTAATTTGTAGCTACTGCTGTAACTGCAGGTACCGAACTTCAGGCGATGCTTGCAGCAGACGAGTAAGTATGACAGCATTAGGATGACGAGTATATATGATATGACGAGTAAATATGATAGAGGTGAGTTAGGAATAACATATCGGACTTTGTAGTACCCGCTTACTGGAAATAAGTGGACGGGGTTCACAAAGACGTAACATTGAAGTTTATTGGATTGCTTAATGACAGATGGTCAACGACATTAGCGTGCACGAAAAACATTTGACGTATCTCAGAGCGGTCTCTAACATAAACATCTTTGCGACGTCGATATGTGTTCCTTTGCGGCTCACGTATTTCATTCCGGCTCCTGGGTCAGATCATACGTGATGTCGCTGATGTGTTTCCCAAACTTTCATTTATATATTTATTTTCAGCCAAGACGCTTCTGCGTAGCATGGTAACGAAACCACAAGAATCCAATGTAGCACAGATCACAGCAGTAAATACATAAATATTATAAACCTCATAACAAAATCTGAAAAATAAATATTAAATGCTCAGAGGCAGCTAGTACTTGGGAAGGGTGGGTCCAAATTACGTGTCCACAAACAAAAAGTGTAAATGTCACTTAAAATCGTCTCCTCCAACCTCCTAAAAAAACTAACACGCATACCTACAAAATGCTTAAAACAGTGTGACGATAACTTTTTGGGTGACCCGCTGCAGAATTTATGGAAACAACACCCCAAAAAACATAACGAACAAGTTTTACGCGTCAAAAACCCTAGTACATGGAAAATATTTTTGTTCTTTATTTATAGCATGCTTCCTAATTATTGCCTCACTAGATGTTTCATATTCAATTAGACCCGAAAAGTGTAAATAAATAAATAAATAAATAAATAAAGAATAAAAAAGAAATAAATAAAGAAAAAATTGAACATGGCCTAATGAAAAAATGTGAATGCGCAGGAATTTCACGCCAATGAACAGCAAGTTGTCAGCAACAAAATACACCTGCGGGAGCATCTTCAGAAGTTTCGTCCTGGCCTTTCTTTTTGGGATATCGGATACGAAACCATCATTTGCTCTACGTAAACAAACACACATCTTTAATGTCAACACGAAGTTACGTCCATTCCTTTGCCTTGACATTGGGTCACGGATTTGGCATTCCCTTTATATTTACTTCACTCTGAACTTTTTTTCCCCCGACAACTTCAGCCGCTTTCGCCCGCTTTCTCTCGCACCCGTAAAATCAACACCGATCCAAGGGACGCTTCGATGTTGGCGCGCCCTTAATTCGACCCCGAAAACATCTAGAAACAACAGCACCAGACTAAGTTGTCGAAGACGGGAGATAGCAAACCGGTATCTTCATTACGCACTATGGTTCCTCGCGAAGTTACTTGTGGTTTGCTGCTTCGCTCACGTGTTTCCCGTTCGTCTGTTTGTTGGTCACTTTCATTGCTTTCTTTCGTCGCTTCTGCGCATGTGCGGTAGCATGTGTCGTTTTGCGTTGACTCCGTTACCTGGACTTCCGAACCTAAGCATCCAATCTTCGCAACGCTCCTCAGGGGGCAACCCTACAAGCGATCACAACGTTTTCCTCAACAATATATGGCTTGTATAAATCTGTTAAGCATTGCAGTGAGGGGCGGGGGAGGGATTGTTCGTTTAGGTTCGGGGGGCGGGGGGTAGGAGGGCCTCTTTTGCAACCACCTGATCACACCCTTAGCGTAGAGTTTCTCGGAGGCAAGGCCAGGAGCTCGTGTTACAAAGCTTGCACACAGTATCACCTTTTCGAGCTTCGGCGAACGAACCGTGGTTGTGGTAAATGCCGTGTCTTTCTTCAACGCGAGAGGTACTCTTTTCCTAAGTACTGCCGGACACCCACAGGTTTTCAACAGCGGGACAGGTACACAGACCTGCAGGAATGTCAGTAATGTCATCATGGTTTTTTTTTTTTGAGGATATAGAACACGCTTATTTCTCTAACTGATAAAAAAGCTCAGCGCAGTGTTGATGGGAGGCCGGGTAAGTAATTGAACAGTGAAAGATGAAACAAAAAAAGCAGCTTCGTTCTATAGAAAAACCGAAAACACCAAACCTCATGCACAAGGACCTGTCTCCTATCAGCGAAACCAGTTTGAGCGTGGCAGCATTGGGAACGCAGCACCTCCAGCGTTATACGCATAGTGGTTTAGAAAAGGTTGGAAAGACGGCTATTTCTTGCCTCCTGATAAGGGGGCATGGCTCAGCGCCTTGAGAAATGGCAGTGATGGGTTATTATATAGGCTATAAAAAGAGAAGTGAGATTAAATAACAGCATCGCGATGTGGGCGCTAGCAGCAGCTGGATGACGAAACATCCGAATAGATTGAAGAAGGTCCGCAAACTCCAAGATGGCTTGCAGTGGCAGGATAGAAGTGTGGCGTGGAAGCGAAAAGGTTTCCATGGTGCAAGCAGGCACACCACGCAAAGGACAACATCTAGCCGGCATTCATCGCTCGTGTGCCATGTTAAGACAACATCCCACAACATTTCATTAGTCTGTTTAGTTTTCCGGGAACGCAAAGGCGTAACGTAGTACCGATGAGTGTGTGCCGTGGCTTTCAAAGGAATACTTAACAGAAGCTATGCTGCCAAGATTTTCAATCAAATCAAAAATTGAGTTCTGAAATCGATAAAGACAACCTTCGTTGCAGGTGGCAACTACAAGAAAATAGTGAATTCAACGTCTTCTTCACGTTGAATTCACCGCGTCTAACAGCCACACCGTCAACTAGAAGAGGTGGCGTCACAAACGTCCGAGATGGGCAAGACAACACTGCCAGCCGCCTCTCGACTCGCTCATCTCCGCCAACGGTTCCCAGAACTGTTATGAGCAGCACCTGTAGCGAACAATGCTCTCCCTGCTTGGGTCAAGTAGCCGTGCTTTTATGGAAGGGGAGAGTGATATGGAAGGAGAGGTGGTGAAAAGGAAGATGAGGACAGGAACACGTGCATCCTCCATGCGCCATGGTGATTGAGACCTGACGGCTCGCGTTCGCGTGTAGCCACCGTGCGCTACCAATTTATATCATATACATCGAACTGTTCAGAAATACCGGGAAAAACTCTTTATCGAAACAGTCACAACTTCCGAATGGAATTCCAAAGTTTCTTGAGTTTTTTTTTTCAATTTTCTTTCAGTATCCGTTTAAGGTGGAAACATTAGCGCAAACCAATTATGATGATGATTATTAATTATATGTGAGGTTTAACGCCCCAAAACCACCATGTGATTATGAGAGACGCCGTTGTGGAGGGCTCCGGAAATTTCAATCACCTGGGTTCCTTTAACATGCACCCGAATCTGAGCACACAGGCCTACAGCATTTTCGCCTCCATCGAGAATGCAGCCGCCACATCCGGGATTCGATCCCGCAACCTGCGGGTCAGCAGCCGAGTACCTTAGCCACTTAACCACCGCGGTGGGGCTATTAGCGCAAGCCAAGACTGACTACAAGAAAATGGAAGATATGAGTCAAGGTGAACATATTTGACAGATATTTGTCTGGCTGGGTAAAAATTATACAACTATAGCAAACTATCAAGCCACTTTTAGTTCATAGTTTCAAGGTTAAAATTGAAACCAAAAATTTAGCCCTAGATACGAGCCATCTGCCAGTGCTCGTCTCTTCTATTTTTTGTGGTTCATTTTGGTTTGAGCAGCAGTTTTTGCCTTAAATGATATTTGTCAACTGCGCCCCACCTATGATTCACTATGTGTCATGGCTGCGACAGAGTCAAGTGGTGTGATCTATTAAGGATAAAAAAAAACTAACAAACAGGTAATTTGTACCCTACGAGTTCCCAGAAGCGCTAGTCGCTATGCCTACACCATATATTGCTTGAGTCTGTCTCTTGAACACGATGTCGAAACGACACAAATGCATTGCTGTTGAAGCTCAGGACATAAATCTAAAGCGAATAAGACTATCCTTTCGGAGCATGGTGCAAGAATACTTCAGGTGGGCGAACGCCACGACTATCCGTTGCCCGATAATGTTCTGCTTCGCAAAGAGCCCGAGCGATGGCGCTACCAACTCTGCCCCGGCTTCCTCGCCACCTCTCGGTGTAGAAACGCCGCGTGGCGTTGGAAAGTAGCGGCACTCATTTATCGTTGCCAAAATACCCTCGCCGCGCCATCAACCTTTTCTTTTATCACCCTCTCTTTCGCCGCTTTATCAACGCCGACTAAATTTCAAGGCCGAAAGGCTGCCGCAGTGACGTCAGAGGTTGGGGGCCCAGTTGCCCAACTAAGCATGCTAAGTAAGACTTTTTTTTCCACATCTTTTATTCGGCCCAATCAAGCCGCAGCCGCTGGGAGAGCGGGAGCGTTGGTTCTTCTAAAACGCGAACGAAACACAGGCTTTCCGCCGCGTTCGCGGCGTAACTGGGCCCCCACCCTCTGACGTCACTGCGGCAGCCTTTCGGCCTTGAAATTTAGTCGGCGTTGGCTTTATGCGTGTCGCGTGGTCGATATCGCGTGATAACCCGGCTTTCTCAGATTTGGGAACCGTCGCCCATGTGAAGGTTGTGCTTTGCGGAATTTGCCAGCAGCCCACCACGGTCCTCAGTCTGGCCAGCCATCTATCGGCATATGCCGCAAACGAGAACATAATCGGTCCCTCCCCGGCAAGCGCTTGCTACGCGGCGTTCGCTCACCTGAAGCATTCTTGCACCGTGGTTCGGAGCAAGTGAGCTGCAGCGGGCACAACGCCCGCTTGATAAATGCGCGGCGGACGGTGACCGCTCTCAGTGGCACGGCCACGTTTTGTTCGCACGCACTTGCGCAGGTCACAACCGCGGTCTTCCGGTACACGCAAAAGCATTTTTTGCGTGTACCGGTGTGCCAGAACCGGACAACCCAAGAAATCATGCTCTGGACATTTCAACACCACTACAGTGTCAACAATGTGGTGTCGCCTCTTCCTCTCTATACTATCTTTCCCTCACTTCATTCTCCGCCTGTCCTCATGATGCCAAGCCACGTTTTAATGTTTTATGGGCTGAAAAAAAAATGCACGACTTTCCTAAGTGTTGATAGAGAAAACTGCGCAAGGAACGTAAAGGAACGTCTGCGCTTCATCTGCTTCCGCACTGCTTCTTTTTAAACAAAAATTGTTATGCCGAGGTTCAACTCCGACGACGTATTTCCGTCATGTACAGTACTCACGGATTGAAACAGGAAACTCGGACCACGTGGCTGACAGTACATGTGCCACCGCTCGGGGGTGCACGCAGAACCAAAGTCTTGCATTGTGGTATAGAGCGAGGGGAAGAACACCTACGGACAGGATTACTCCTTCCGGTCGCTAAAGAGTTGACATTTAGTTCACAAAGTGCACAGTGCCAGCGTGGCACTGCAAGGCTCACGCACACTGAGTTACTGCAACCCTACACACACATCCGCATGGTGACCAAACTGCCTTGCCGCTGCCCACCACTTTTATTGCCGCGCCAGCAGACTACCCTCTCGTTCTTCGTAGGCGATGTGGTACGCATGCTGTGCAAGTGAGACACGGGACTCAGTGAGGAGATTGCGCCTTGCGTGTGTTTGTAGACATAATAAACACGTGCACAAAAACATATAAAGGTTACTTCAGGGTTTCTGCCTCGGCAAGAAAGCAAATGAGGGGCAGCTAGGCTTGCCTTCATGCAACATGGAAATAATATCAAGTATTAGTGTCGTTAGGGCAAACTGGGCCTATTGTTGAACAAAAATGCGAGAAGCTCGCTCGTTCTTCCGTGGCCGACAGCTCTACAAATGCTTGCCACGCAGAATAGCCGCACTATCCACTGCTCGGGGCGAGACAACAAAGTACTAAGCCATTGTTTCGATGCTGCACGGAAACAGGCCCGTGGCTGGTGCTTTTCTTTTTCGTCATGACAAAAAGCTTGACAATTTTTATGTGCTTTTGCGCAGCTATTTATCATGTATACAAGCGCATTTAAGGCGCGACATCTTAGCGGTATCCAGTTTCTTACATGTGCAGTCCTTTCTTAACCCATTGTCGAAGGGCGCCGATCAAGTGCGTCATCTGCTTGCGCCATAATAAGAATGGTTCGCTCCGTCCACTCAATTCACGCTGCATGCATGCAAAAGTGCGCGAGCTTTCAGGTGCCACGCTGGCAGTGTGCACTTTATGAACTAAATGCCAACTCTTTAGTGACCGGAAGGAGTAACCCCCGTATTCTAGAACGCCCCTTCACTCAACGCTCCATCTTCACTTGAGAAATCCGATGGGAGCGCCATCTCTAGGCCGGGCAAGTCACTGCATATCAGTGATAAGTTGCTGCTATTCTTGAATGACGCAGCGTCATTGTCAGCCGAGCAGCGGCGCAACGCTCCGCTTTGTCAAGTGAAGGGGGAAAGTCGTGTCGAGGAGGGTTTGGGAATACGGGGGTATGCCTGCTCTGTAGCTGTTCTCGGCCTCACTCTATACCACAATGCAACATCCTGGTTCTGCGAGCACCCACGAGCGGCGGCACATGCACCGGCGGCCACGCGCTGCGAGTGTCCTGTTTCAATCCGTGAGTACTGTACATGACGTAGTACATTATATACTAATCCCCGTATTCACAAACGCTCCTCGACTCGACTTTCACCCTTCACTTGACAGAGCGGAGCACTGCGCCGCTGCTCGGCTGAAAATGACGCTGCGCTGCTCGAGAATCGCACCACGTTATCGCTGATATGCAGTGACTTGCCGTGCCTAGAAAGGGTGCTTCCATGGGCTTTTTCAAGTGAAGGTTAAGCGTTGAGTGAAGGGACGTTCTAGAATACGGGGGCAAAGATTTGCAAAGGAAAAAGAAAAGCGAGAAGCAAATGTTTTGTAGCGGGGCGTCGAACCAGGGAACAGTCAGTTTGCAGCGCGCGACGTAAGCCACTATGTCAAGGAGCGTATTTAATTTTTTCTATGTTGTGGAGCTTGCTAATTGCAAGCCATTTATATATACCATGTACCGTTGGCGGTCCCAAGAGCTCCCCAACTTCACCGCGTTTTCATCAGTAGCGACATGGTTCAATGACCTCTTTGAGCGCGCGCCTCCACAGGGCAGGGACTTATCAGATCAGACTCGTGATTTAGGACACCTTGAAGGTCACTTCGCTCGCTGCCGCCTTTACGAAAGGCGCACGCTGCTCACCGCGATGAAGAATTGCGACAGTTCTTCGTGTTCGTCCCGTGTGCACTTCTGCATTCGTTTCGTGTGTCTTTCTGTTTGAGCGCCGTGCTTTAAGTGTCGGGAGGAGACAGTTGCTTGTCCTCCCTCGTGCTGGGTATGCTCATTTTGCGCATGCTTTATGCATGAAGTTAGCACTGTGAATTTCGAGCTGCTTGCCTTTCTTTGCAGGAAATTGCAATTTGTTGCTATATAGATTTCATTCCTTCGCCCTTGAGGTGAACTAAAGCTAAATAAACGCTTAACTACCTCGGTAAACACGCGTTTCGCTTTCGTGTAGTACCGATTCCTAATAAGATGGATCAGCCATGTTTTTAGGAGAGAAGCTTCTAAAGCCGTGGATCTGTCCCCCCTAGCTCGTCGTGGTTCGTGACCGCCTAGTTGGATGACTGACTCAGAAGGTGCACACAGACAGACGATTCACGGTTTACCGATAAAAGACTCCAACGCTTCACCCCACTCATCATCATCCACTCCGTAGATATGCTGCGATTTTTTTATTCTTTTATAAATCGCTGACCAACTACCCCGATGAACCGCACTTTAACAACGTCTCTTCCTTACCTCAAACGACTATCTGTTGACAGACGCTTTTACACCAACTCATGCAGTCATTGTGGCCTAGGCGTAAAAAAAGAAGAGAAAGAGCACAGTATTGTATTCCCAGACCCGCCGCCATCGCACGCGACGATGGATATACCGATAGGATGTGCTCAGCTCAATATATGCACGACAGAGTCACAACGAAAAAGCAAGTTAAGTTCTTAAAGGGATAGATGAGGCGCGCAGGGAGCGGCCAAAGACGACTGCTCAAAGAACACAACGGCGCGTAGCTTGACGCATGAGGCTCACACCCTCTCCAGAGACGGGCACCCTAATCCGATTACACGCCGAGAGTACCGTTTTTCCTCGGCTCGGCTCACTACGGATGTCACCTTCTCGACGTGACAATAAAAGGAAGCAGCGCGCCAGAACGGGAGCATAAAGAACACACGTGCCCTTCGTTCCACGTGCGTTCAGTCACGCTGCTCGGGTTTAGGATAAATTTAATCCAACTAGCCCACCAATCTTTATCACCAATCTTTATCACTTTATAAATGACACTTTATCAATGTGACATTCGGGGTTCCCCTGTGTATTTTCCTTTGACGGACCGCCGTGGGAGCGTGTGTGCGTGCTTGCCTAAAAGTGACTTTGGTTCGATTTGGCAAACAAATAGCAAGCAACAAAAATATACTAGCATAAGCAACGCACTTCCGAGTGCATGCGGCTACTAAGGGACACACAAATCGACCGAATAAAAATTAAAATAAAATCGTAGTCACGGCTACCCATCGTACGCTTGTCCGAATTGTAACCGAAACGTGCTGACACACGGGGCAATTACGGTCACGAAGCAAGACGCACTGCATGCCCTTAGTTGGTGTAGTTACATGCGTTGAGAGCTTACCGGCAAGCGTCGGCATGCCCCAGTACCAAATCCAGGTGTTTTTGCAGAGGCACGCCGGGTAGATTCATAAACATCGCTTATAGCCCCCACTTTTAAATTTCAACAGTGCATGTTCGTCGGAAGCCTTCAAGGCAGGACGGAGCCGTCGTCGAAAGCAAACTTGACAAACTCAAACGCAGTGTCGTGGGCCACATTTTAAAAGTCATGCGCGATGTCACCAAAGCAAAATGAACTCCGACTAAGCTGTGACGCGTGTGAACGCTGAAGACGATAACTACACGACTTAAGAAGGGGCTGTATCAATGGATAAAGCTTGGCACAGGTGACCGCGGCTCCTGGGGCGGCAAGAATGCTACACGCGATGCTGTTTTTCCCAAGGACGCCAGCGTCGAGAGTGCTGAGCACATTCCATTTCCCAAAGTAGGGGCCGCCGGAGGAAAGCGCTCTAGCAAACCGCTTTTTCGGCGCACCTGCGATAAAGATACGATTGATCGCAACTCCATCGACAAAAAAAGTAAAAATGAAATACGTGCAGCGACATTTGCCGATAAGCAATGAACAAGCGTTTCTCGAAGATGTGGGCTTTCGCTTAAGCCAACAGCAAGATGAATTGCTTACCGCCGATCTGCCGGCCACCCCTGCTTTGGAAAATGGAATGTGCTTGGAAATGTTGTTATCGCCGTGCTCGGGAGCAGCAGCGCCGCGTGTCGTGATTTTAAGGCTCTAGCCACCAGTCGCTTGCACCAATCTTTTTTTTTTTTTCGTTGAGACAGTGCATCAGCACCCTGCAACAGGGGGGGGGGGGGGGGGGGGGGGGGTCGTGCAAACATGCGTGAGAACATTGAGTTATAGTTGCCAAGTTAGATAAAAAATCGCTAATTCGAACAAAATGCTTGCCTCTTTAGAATCGAAGCACCGCGGCCATGCAAAAAATAATGGTTTAATATTTTAGAGGAAGCCGATGAATAATTATTGACAAACACATTTGATGATACTAAAAGCACACACGCACCAACGAATAAATGATGATGTGTCTAGGCTTACAAATGGTGAGCGTTGAAACTTGACATCTGATGACATTGAAGTATATATTTTATGAGATCAGAGGCGTAATTTTTTTCAATTCGTTCAAGGGTGTGGAGGGTTTTTCGCTAGGATAGTGTGTTCATTACTGCCAATTATTGTGTTCACTTTGTCCCCACCTTATTTGTGCCATGTCAATTTTTTTTCTCAAGAAGGGAGGGTTTCATAAAAACATGAGTCCGTCATTCACAATGTCAAAATTTTGAAGTCTATTTTCGCATGGCTTGTTTCATCACAGGTAATAATAACGTATCACGTTTCACGTCCCAATACCACTATGTAATTACGAGACACGCCACAGTGGAAGGCTCCGGAATTTGAGACCATCTGGTGTTGTTTAACTTGCACTGCAATCGCACAATACACGGGTTTTCACTATTCTGCCTCCGTCAAAACGCGATCGTCGTGGACGGAATCGAACCCACGACCTTCGGGTCGGCAGGCGAGCTTGTAACCACTGCAGTGCCACGGTGTACCTTGTGTGCCAGGTGAGTAACTTGAACCCCCTTCGTTAGAGCAATATATACTGCGTGTCGACAAGAATACTTAGCTGGCATGTAGCAGTCACAGGCGTGTGCAGAGTTCTGTGTTAGGAGCAGTGATGGGCAAAGCTCCACCGCAGCCCGCCGCAATGGTCAAGTACGAACAAAAGAAAGCTTCGCGATAGATACAAAAATTGCAGGAATCCTTAAGCTTTGCCTCTAAAGTTGAACGCGATAGTGATATCCTGTCCTTAGTGCGTACTTCACACAGTTAGTGCATGCTTTTTATAGCCCGTTGTTACCGGTCACATTGTAGTAATCCACAATTTGTTATATAATTCTATTTAATTAAATTGTGGATTACTACAATGTGATCGACAAAGTTGAAAGTGGCTTGCGTCAGTGAAGCTTCCGCATATGGCGACATTCTGGGTAATGGGCATAGAATGCTTCAAACCAGGAGCAGTTAGGCTCGTGAATTTTTTTCGAACTTGCTATGCACCCTCTATACATGGTCCCAAGGCAATACGTGCAGTAACGTGTGTGCCTTTTGTAATGGGTCCCCAGCTTTAAACCAAAAAGTCGTTATGATAATCACATGTTCTGACGTCCGATGACAATGAACGCTGGTACCACGCAATATTGCTGTGATGAGTTGCACTGTGAAGCCTGTATACAGCATGAGTGTGTGTCATGCATGAATGTCATTTTCACTGCATTTCCAAGCAGACGTGTGGCTGTGCGGTGAAGCACCTGATTATCACGCAACTGCTGTTGGTTCGGTACTCACTCGGACCCGGAAACTTTCATTATTAATTATATTTGCCCTTTCATTGATTTTGCTATCGTGCACGAGACGATTATATTTTGCTTAAAACTGACGACGCCGACACCAGAATTTCTGCGAAACGTGCTCTCTAACGCTTTCGCGTTAAAATTAAGTTGGCACGATGACGTGCTACTCACAACGGCCGGCTATTGGTCCGTAGCTTTCCGGTCGTATATAGAAAGGAAGTAACCAGTTCTTGGAATGCATTATCGTGGGCCTTCGGCGCCCATTATCTTAAAAAAAAACAGCGTGGCTGTAACGGTGGGCATTGAATAATGACAATGCAGGTCAGACTTGGGAAAGGTACGGGGCAGCCTAGGCACGCTACTTGTGGATTAGCAAGGAAAGTGGGGGGGAAGGAGCAGTGACATTTCCTTGTTGACGACTTCTCAACTCTACAAGTCTTCGTCTAACAAGTTTCTTGTTCGTTTGAATTTCTTCGACTAACATCTACGTTATAACTAGCGCGCTCGGCCTGCAGCATCTTCATATTCCAATTTCGACATGTTCCTGTTACGTGCTCCACTTTTTTTTCTTTTTTTTTTTCAATTTATAACGCATATCGACAGTGAAGACTTCCAAGCTTGCTTCCAATAGACTTAGCGTGCCTGAAGAGTTCGCTCTCCTCGTCTCCGAAGTGCTCAGAATTTGGAAGTGCACGCACGTTTAAAATGTTCAACTTAGCGTGCGCGGGGTCTTCGCAAGAGTACAGGTTGTGAAACGCTCTTCTGATCGGCATAAAAAAAATGCGAACGAATAGAGACGTAGGGCACGAAGATAACAGATATTAGGCGTCGATTGTTCTTTAAGCTCATTTAGCGAAAGCGCTTTTTTTAATTGGATTATCTTCACTCCCTTAATAATACCATGGAATAATTGCCGAGAGGAAGAGTGGTGCATCTATTTCTCACCCTCTCTCTCTTTTCTTGCTAGTACTAGTCCTTGTCTTTCTGAAATACGATTTTATGCATTCAGTATACCGAGATATAACCAAAAGAAAATATACGCCTTCAGGTTGGGGGCGCTCAAGACAGCATCACTAAAACAAGATTATCTGGGGTGAAGCACTTCAATGCTGACTTTAGCTAATGGGTATGGACGGCTACTCCTGAGGTACGATTCTATATTCCGGTTGAGCGGAAACCTTTCATCAGGAGCCTCCTACTGATTTGATTATTTTATTGCAATACACACTAGACACGGAAGTGTTGAACGCTAGGCAATGATAATACTGTTCAGTATGAAGACTCTTTCGCTTTTGAGCGAAGCGGAAAGATCATATTTCTAGCCGCTTTTGTTGGAGGAGTTTCCATATAGAGCGCTGAATGTTTTATGACCCTTACCTGAAATTGTCATGCTCAACAGAAGAATGAAAGAAGTGAAACAAATTTAGCAGTTTCGTAAATATACGCGCAACGCAGATGTCACCATTGTCTTGTTCACTTGATAAGCACGTAATATTAAAGAAATCAGGCCAACAATCCGCGTTGACTTAAAACTTTAAAAAGAAAAACGCCTCAGGAGTCCCCATGTGAATGCCTTGCAATGTAGACGCCATCTTTCATCGCAATTCGTAAATTCCGAAAGGCTGACACATTTTTGTAGAAAAATATTGAGTCACGAAGAATAAGAAAAATGTTAAGCTTCAGGCACCAGGTTTAATTTACAAAAAAAGGCCTAAAAGAACGAAATAAAAAAAATGAGAGAGTACAGATAAGCAACAAAAAAGGAGTGTCAAATTTACGAACTTCGGACATGTGAATACAAACAACTACGTCGAAGAGGAACACAGCTTTCATTTCAATTTATGCGCTGCAGCTCCTCAAAGTATTCGTTACCCGGGTCCAAACAACAAACATCTGAAGCGATTGATGGTGTGGTGTAGGTTCATAGAGTTAATTTCTGTACAGCGGAAACTGCAAACGATCTAGGTTACTGCACGACTGCAGAACTTTCAGCTGCAAAGTCACGCATACTTGACATGCACTTCTGGGTTGTAACTTGGCTATTTTGTTGTGTGTTTCAAATCATATATAACGTAGGATGGACTGTTCTCTAAAATAGTAGTAGTAGTAGCAGCAACAGTAGTAGTAGTCGTAGTAGTAGTAGTAGTAGTAGTAGTAGTAGTAGTAATGGCTGCAGCTGTAGGAGAATAAAGGGAAATTACAACTACGACAACAACAGGGACCATGGTGGGTCGAGGTAGCTGTTCCTTTTACGAGCGCGGGTTCTAAAATTGTCACGCAAAACCTCTCAATAAGTATTTGCTTTTCCTCGTCGTTCCCGCTTAGGGATGAAGAACAAAATGTTCGACGCTTTGCCAAAAAAAAAAAAGAATGAGGCGGAAAAAATAATAAGAAGAAAACGGGAAACAGTCACGCGCGGTGATTGAATTACCGCGCTCGGTGGCACGGGCGTTTCGTATTTCTCGTCGAAAACCATTCGGCGGAGGCCACGCCGTCGTAATCCGAACGACGGTTCGCAGCCATGCACATCTAGAGCAGGCGTACACGCGAGAGACTTTACATAACTTCTGGCCCACACCGATCCCCAAACTCCTCTTTTCGATACCTCTATTTGACGGCGCTGCTTTCCTTTATGGCGCAGTCACAATCCAATCCGGTCAACTTACGGCTCCTTCTCCATATCACCCTCTCTTTCCCTTACACACTCTCTCTCTCTCTATATATATATATCCTCGAATGGCCGTGTAGAGACGATGCCGAGTGGAGGCGCCAAAGCTCATAAATAGCTTGGCTATACGTGTTGTATAGGCTGCCGTCGCGTTCATCGATATAAATGCCCCTCTTGTCCTTCACGAGTACTCACTGAGGCATATTATGTTTCTCTTTTATGCTTCTCTCTTATTTTCAATCATTCCGAGTAAGAAGCAGTTCATGGTGAAGCGAAACAAAACAGATCCGCGCACACAACGATACGTAACGCTATGTAAAAAAAAGAAAGGTTATGACCGAAGAAAACGATTTCAGGAAAGAGAAAGACAAAGAATATTGGTCAGTGTTTTTTTTTTTGTTTCTGTAAAGTAGAGGGCGAAAAATCGGGATGGTTTGGCATAGCGGCAGAATCTGGGCGTATACAGTGCAGTGCCCGCTTTGCTCCCGATTCAGAAAAAAAAATCACGCGTGCAACAAAAAAAAAACAAAAAACAATGGCGGATATTTATATTGATACGTTTCCCTAGCTGCCATTTCTCGGACGCGCCCTCCCCCGAACATGTCGGTGTATACGGACACAGCGCGCTCGCGTGAATGTCTATTTTGCTCGAGAAAAACGGCAAAAAAAAACGTGTAAGACGGGAGAAAGGGTGGGAAAAGGAAAAGCCAAACGAATGATGATGCGAGTCCGAGAGAAGCAAACGCGGAAGCAAGCGAGACCGGACTCGTGAAAGAATGCCGTCGCACAAACAAACAAGCTATTAAAGAAGAGAATAGGGCAGGAACACCCTAGAAAAGTCGTTCGAGAATAGGTTCTTCACCCTCACCCTCTCCACTCCTTGCTTTCGCAAGTTCTCTCTCCCTCTCTCAGCACAGTTGCGAACGCCTTGCTCCCGGAGATGGTTCCTCGGAGAAATGCGGTCGTTTTCCCTCAGTCACGGGCCTTTTTTATTGAGTCACCGCAATATATTTTAAGGCGTCGTTAAAGAAAACTGGTCGCTGCTAGCTGGGCCATGGCTTGCTTTCCTATTGTACCACCCGCGCGGCGACGGTTTTGTTTCATTTTCTCACAAACAGCCGTCCATTTTGTTTGTTTTTTTCTGGTCGAGATTTTCGGGTTATATGGCCTGTTTCGCATCAGTTTTAATCTCCACCGCCCCCCCCCCCCCCCAAGCACCCATCTTCCCTAAGTGTTTCTCCCCACGTTTTTCTTAAATTCGCTTCAGTTGTTTAGTGAGATTGGTGTTGAAAAAAAAAGGGAAAAAAAGAAATAGTATAGTGAGAATGAAGAGAGGTGAGAGCAATTTAGTTTCATCTGCCGCGGCCTACTTACTCGAATAAATGGCTTTAAACGTTCGGATAGTTTCTAAAAGAGCGTAGCTGCTCCTTCCTAGGTCATGCTTATGATTTTTGGTTGATCCTTATTTATTAATGTCGAGATAGATAACTATTAGGACGCCTTTGTGCCACGTTGGAACACACGCACAGTTGAAGAAACTCGGGCATTGGTCTCTCTCTTTCTCTCCCAGAAACACCGTCATTATAAGTGTTACATAGAGCTGCATGCAAGTAGCTTCCTGTGCATTTCGACCCGAAAATGATTTAGTAAAAACTTTCTATTTTTTTCCCTTAGCCTAATGGTGGGAATGCGTGAAGCTGTCTAAGGAGTAACATTACACTGTTCTGACAACCATAGGAGCGCACATGCTGTTTTGTTGTGTACGTGGTGGGGGGGGGGGGGGTGGTCAAAATTTTACCACTACCCCTCTTTACGAAATCTGTAACTCATATCAAGCCTTACTCGAATAAGAGAACATACGAGGTCATAAATGGCAGACGCAGTGATCAAGCACGGTGTAACAAGAAGAACGACTTTACTGCACAACAGCTAGACAGATCTCAAGAAACAGATTGGCGACGATTGCAAACCAGAACTTGTCGCTGTCCAGTACACCTAAACAGTAAATTTCTAACAGTACTCACAAGCGATCTGTAACCTTTTCAAGCATGAACGCGTGGATATTGCGTATATTTTATGGTAATGCACACAGGTCGCGGTAAGTACAATATCTGAGGACCGCGCGTTCTCGAAGAGCGATGGCTCAGTGCGCTGACTAGCGCAGATCTTCGCGACCAACTGTGGGCAATCCAGCGGGCTCGGACAGCGGTAGAAGGGCTATGCCTCACCACACATTATGCTCGGTTGGCAACCTTGCAGCTGCTTTTTTTACATAAAGTTTTTTTTTTCTCATCCTTCCGTCCAAGAAAGAAGGCATACAGATACAGGTGGAGATGAAAAGGTCGGAGAGTGGAGAGGACTGTAATCTGTGGGCAGACAGCAGCGTTAGCACTTGTAGAATAAAACCGGGAAATGCCGTTTTATCCGAGTGCAGCTTAGAAGCTCGAGCGAAGGAGCGAGAGGTGTGTGGAGAAGGAGAGCGAGAAAGAACCTTCTCGGACGCAATATAGAGTGAGGCCGCTTCCGCGGTTCAAGACGTTCCACTGATTTGCATGTCCGCAAACAGGCTCCTTTTTGATTGTAAACAGGGACCGGCTGCCCCGAAGGCAGGAGTCGATAAAGATGAAGAGAGAGATATAGATAAAAAAAACGTGGGTGGGCGACAGCCACTGCTGTATGTTTCAAGTGCGAGAGCCCAGCCCTGGTTTCTTCCTGGTGTCTCCTGAAGCCCCACGGTTTAGGGCCCTTTCCTGCCAAGCTGAGAAGGTCTCATTGCGCGTGCGTTTTTGCACGCTACACACACGCTCTCTATCTATCTATCTCTATCTATCTATCTATCTATCTATCTATCTATCTATCTATCTATCTATCTATCTATCTATCTATCTATCTATCTAGCCGCCAATGACTTTTAGCTCTCCTAGCCGTTTGGATAGTGGTATCGATACCAAACTTGGTATGGGAAAACATGACTATATGACGAGCATATTTGACTAGTCATAACACGAAAATCATGACAGGTATGACATGAATGTCATGATTCACATTTCATGGTATTGCTGCTCTTACGGTGCTTTCGTTCACATGACATGTTGAAAATTGGTATGGTATGAGATGATTGCATGAGGAACACAAGTGACAGACGCTAACGTGAAAATCATGACATGCGTGTCATGTAACAACATGACTACATGCCACACTCATGATGCACTCTCCGCAATTTCGCTAGCGTCACATATATCAAATTCGGTATTACGGTACGTGAATGGATGACAATGGTATCTGACTGGTGCAAACAAGATAATGATGTGATGCGTCTCATATAACAACATGACTACATGCCACGCTCATAATGCGCTGGCAGCCGTTTCGCTAGCTTCACATATACGAAATTCGCTATTACGGGGCGTGAATGGAGGACAAAATTATGAGACTGGCGCAAACATGATAAACATGAGATGTGTGTCATGTAACAACATGACTACATGCCACGCTCATTTTGCACTCGCGGCCGATTCGCTAGCGTCACATACACCAAATTTGGTATTACAGTACGTGAGTGGATGACGAAGGTATGCGACCGGTGCAAACATGATAATCATGGGATCCTTGTCATGTAACAACATGACTACATGCTACGCTCATAATGCGCTCGCGACCGTTTCGCTAGCGTCACATATACCAAATTTGGTATTACAGTACATGAATGCATGACAAAGGTATGTGACTGGTGCAAACATGATAATGATCAGATGCGTGTCATGTGAAAACATAACTACATGGCACAGCCAAGGCGCCAATACACTTCGACGAGACACGGCATCTCTGATATACGTACTGTGTTTCGGACGTTCAACCTGACATATCAATAAATTATTCATTAAGTACTTTTCCAATCGCTTCCCTCCACTAGCGACCATAACAGGAGTTATGTGGCCATTTATCAGTACCTATCATCACTTCGTACCTTATCAGTACCTATATCACTTCGGCGACTTTGCGCATATCTATCTATCTATCTATCTATCTATCTATCTATCTATCTATCTATCTATCTATCTATCTATCTATCTATCTATCTATCTATCTATCTATCTATCTATCTATCTATCTATTTATCTATCTATCTATCTATCTATTTATCTGTCTGTCTGTCTGTCTGTCTGTCTATCTATCTATCTATCTATCTATCTATCTATCTATCTATCTATCTATCTATCTATCATTCTCTTGCGTACACGCTCGCAAATGTAATGACATAATCACGTATGCAAAGACCCGTTTCTTTCTGTAAGTGAACGACAAGAAATATAACCGTCCAAACACTCCATACAGGTGGTTAACTAGCGAAGCCGAAACGCGGTTTATCACGAGCTGATATCTGTCGAAGGGTCTTCCGTTGCAGCTTTAGAATCCTCTATCACCGTGCTCAACAGAGGCGTTGTTCAAGCTTAGTGTTTGCTGACACAAGTTAAAAAAATGATTAAATATAGTTTTTTTTTTTGCAGAACAATAGTGGACTGCGATATACTTCCAGATTCAGTCATTATGAGGCCAAATTTTGTTATGTATATGGAAGAGTATAATTTTTGCTAGATTTCATGTTTTCGTCCTGCTGATGTCTCATTTTAGTGTATACGAGTGTTATTAATTATTGTGCAACTTTTGTCTCTTGTCGCCGTTCAATCTTTATTGTAGCGTATTAGTTCCTGATTCCACCACTTCGTGTATTAAGCTATACTTGCAATTAATTTTTTATGTCTACTACCCCATCTGCCTGGGTCAAGTTGGCCTGCGGTATATTAAAATAAAGTAAATAAATAAATCGACATCGTCTGAATGCAGAAAGAAAGAGCACGTTATTTTTCAGCAGAACGTGCCCTAGCTGGTTTTGAGGCCAAATTTGCCGATAAAAAGTACGCGCGCGGAAGAAGAATAGGACGACAATACGAGGGCATACACGTGGTTCTGTCTGCTCGATGCCATACTTTACTCTCTCCCTTATTTCTTTCCATCCTCCTCACCCTCACTTTACCACCTCCACGCTGTACGTGGCTACGCTATACATGGTATTGACAGTGTGACGTCATACATGCTTATGCAATACTTTACCTCGCCCTCCCCCCTCATTGCCCACCTCACTCTGATTTCCCTTTCCCATCCCGTTGTGACTGCAATTTGTATTTAAGAGGTACAGCGAGAGCCCAACGTTGCAAAGCTGCGGTACGCACATGCATTTGGATGTCGACCTATCCTGGTCTTCTGCTCGCGTGCTTTCCAGCGGCTAATATACCGTTATTCTTTCCCACGTGGCGTTTCCCGTCATTTGGACACAATTCAGGACAACACCAGCAGTCTTTTCACGTGACGCCACGATGGAATAAACTCTCTATTGGTCCCTATGCAAGCGACAACAGTTGTGAAGGGACCTTTTTGAAGCAACCCCAGAGTGCAACACAGGCGTGCGGAGCACTGTGGGGAAAGGGCGTACGCCGAGCAAGTCGGCTGTTAGGTCACCTGCTGCTGGTCTGCCCCGCGGGATCGGTCGGACTTCGAAACGAAAAGGACACGTCGCCTCTTCTTGAATGATTTTGCATCGTAAGTACTGCGCCCAACCGGGCGCATCTGCGTGTATCTCTACGCATGATCGGTATTACCTATAGCTGATGAGCATCTAATGTGGCAGTTCAGCAGCATCACGTGCCGATGCCGTCAAAATGTACTTAAATATGCGCCGGAACACCAAATTCACCTTTATTCAACGACGATTACCTGCAATGGACTGACATGAACGATACGTGTACATTTGCTCGAGATAGGTTTCCGCTTGAGCATTTAGTGACATGAACACTATTGGGCTTGCCAACAGCACTCAGTGAGGTAATCTAGTATTGGTCCTTATTATGTGTATACATATCCACAAAGTGGTGGCATGTGAGGAAACACAATAAATCCCCTTCATTAGGCGTTTGCAGCATGCAACGTCTTCGGCTGTAGTGCGAGCAAATGGAGATAAAAGCTTATCTTTTGCATCCCGCGGTATGAGCCACGCACACGCTGTCTAATCAATGTATCTTATATTTTGCGAAATGCCGACTGCACTCTCACTCACAACCTCCAAATATCAGAGCATCACCTTGTGCTAGCGTAAAGTGCCAGTGTACGTTGATTACAATGTATACACGATTTCACAAATTGCATTGACCGCTCGTGGAATCCGTCTAAAAAACCGAGTTGTATCTTTTTTTTGTTTAATTTATACCATATAGTGTGCTGGCTCAAGAAAAAAGCAATAACAATAATGAGGCTTCGATACCACTTAGTTGGTCCGACAGTGGCACGCGGGAACAGTAGACAGTTGGAAATTGTAAAGAGGCCGTCAGAGCTAAACGCAAAAGTGGTAAATAATAATTGCTGGGGTTTAACATGCCAAAACCACGATATGATTATAAGGGAAGCCGTAGCGGATGGCTCCGAAAATTTAAATCACCTGGGCTTCTTTACATGAACCTAAATCTCAAATAATGAATGGTAATCTGCTACAGACCCTCGAGAGGAAGGTATATTACAGCTGCATCTTGCCAGTACTTACCTACAGAGCAGAAACCTGGAGGCCTGCAAATAGGGATCAGCTTTAATCGAGGACTGTGCTGCGAGATAGGGAAAGGAAAATGTTAGGTGTAACCTTAAGAGACAAGAAGATAGCAGAGTGGGTTATAGGGGAAATCAAAAAAGAAGAAATGGACATGGGCCGGGCATGTAGCACGTAGGCAGGATAACCACTGGTCATTAAAGGTAACTGATTGGATTCCCAGAGAAGGCAAACGCACGAAGGGAAGACAGAAAGTTAGGTTGTCCGAGTAGAATAAAACGTTCGCAGGTATAGCGTTTCAATGAAAAGCACATCATCACAAAGATGATGACGATGATGATGATGATGATGATGATGATGATGATGATGATGATGATGTCTGAGCAACGGTAAACGAGCACTTTCGCCTCAATCTAAAATGCAGCCATAGCGCCTTTGATTTGATGTCGCAGAACACAGAAGTTCACAACTGATTTATGTAAGAGCTCACCTTGTCGTATACGCGCCTGATCTGACAAGCACTGCCACGGCGTGTAGGCAGAAAGCTAGAAGCATGCGGCCCGCGCGCTCGGCTTGGCGACTATCGCGGCGTATGCACGCTTCTCCCATGAGTGCTTGCGCGGCCGTTGATGGTGTTGGTGTGCATGAAGGTCTATTGTGTATCCTACCCTGCTTTGCCATGCAGGGTAGAGCCATCGCGCGCTCGCTCTGCCTTGTCTCGCATAACTGTCGTGTGCGATTAACGTATTTACCTTCAATTTGTGCGTTTTCGACAGCTCACGTGGAGATTACAGCGAGTACCCTAAAAACACGAAAGATAGGCTCAACGCTTTTTGCTGACATTTTCAACGTGTTTTGTGAAGAAATAAGTGGTGTCCTCACTACTTATTTACGATACAATACAATACAGTACAATAGCACCTGTAGCTTGGATAGGGAAGGCGAGATAAAAACCATTCTCTCTTTGAAATTGCGCGAAGGATTTTGTGAAGATTAATGTCGTGTTTTTTTTTTACGTCGTCTTAATATGCAGCTTACTTGTAAAATGATGGGCTCGGTTGTTCCGTTGTTATTCAAGTGTCACAGTGAAGAACATATCAGGTGGTCATAATTCTTGGGTACAACACTTGGTGTACTTAATCCTCAGCTGTTTTTTTAGGCAGCTATAAGCGAAAGTGAAAGAGAAAACTTCTCTTCGTCATACGCGCCTGGGGATGTTTACGTCTGCATGCCCCAATGAAAAGCAGAAAATGAATTCAGGCGTCGTGCTAAATCGCAAAGCAACCAAGAGAAAAAAAGTAAGGTAGGTGGCATCGTAAAAAAACGCGCTTAATCGAACGATAAAGTCAATTAATTATTTAATCATCCAATCAAGCAATCAATCAATTTGATCACACTTCAAGTGGGAGATGCAGAGGGTACTCGAAGAAAACTCAGATGAGCTTGATGAGGCCTCTAAGCCATACGTGGTTGAGGAGCGCAGTGCACGTTAATGCACATAATACTGCACATAAGTTAATTCACATAACTAAACAATTTTGTATGTGAAATACTTTGCCCACATTTAAGACAGGATGATTGGCCAGCTGCATATATAATCGCGACTTTAGTTTTACGCATTCTGACAAATAGCTTGCCAGAAATAGTGCAGCCATTTTAATTAAAGGAGGCATTCAGTTTGGTTTTTAAGATTCTATTGTAATTCCATTTGGTTAAGTTAGGGTTAAGATAGGACTTTGCTACATTTAGGTTAGTGTCAAACAAGTTTAAGTATATTTGAGCGCACGTTAAAGAACTCCAGGTGGTCAAAATTTCCGGAGTCCTCCACTACGGCGTCCCTCATAATCATATGGTGGTTTTGGGACGTTAAACCCCACATATTAATCAATCAAACAAGTTTAAGTAATGGTCAGAGAAACGAGGAAAAAAAGTAAGGCAAGGAGGTTAGGTAATGGTCAGGTGTACGTTACATTAAATGGGGTTACTTTTCATTCATCCTATAGCCACACGCAACAACTCTGTCGCGGAATGCGTAAAATTAGTTCCTGTACCTAGCTATCTCACCAATTCAACTTACCTGCTCCACTTCATTCCGCTGAATCGCGGCAAGTCGATAATCGGGTGGAAGTAAAGCATCGATTGACAAGTATTACATTAAGCACCTTAAAAATTACATTAACAGCGGGCACTGATATTAAATTACGAGGGAGTTAGATGCAAAAAAAAAAAGAGGGAGAAGGCGAAAGTTTCTCTTGAAAACCCATTTCATCTCCTTCGAAAATTGTCTTTAGGGGACAATATTATAATACAGGGATAAAACACGTTAATTTATTTAGCTTTAATATAGTTGGAGCAAAGCGCGAGTCCACCAATCACTTAAATTGATTGCACCGGGTGTCAAACGAAGCGCCCCGAACATCCACTGCTGGCCAAAATCGAATCGTGCCCTGCGCGCGTTATATGTGAACGTATTTATGTTGGATATTTCATGACTTCTTTGCGCAAACACGTACACGGACACATGGAAAAGAGGCAAACAACACGGGCGCAACTCCACCGATGGGGGGGCGTGTGGGCTACGTGAAGATATAAGTACAGTTCGTTGTTCAAAGAGTTGCGCCCGTGTTGTTTGCCTCTTTTCCTTGTGTCCGTGTACGTGTTTGCGCAAAGAAGTCATGAATGAGTACCAACTCGCCCAACTTTCAGTACTGTTGGATATTTGCATACGACGCCTGTATTTCAAAGAAGTTTCACGCACGGGCGTTAATTCGTGGTAGGAAAATTTCTTTCGCTAGTAGAGAATGCTCGGGTTCGATTCCAACTCTAACACTGGTTTTTGGTGCGATCACGCTGAAGATGTTGCGCTGCATGAAAACGCGGCGTAGGCGTCAGCGTTCTTGTTCGCGAGCGAAAAACAGATAGAAGTCAGTGTTAGAGACAGAATAGAATTCACGTTTTTCTACGTGGCCTTACAGTATTCTGTCACCGAGGCACACCAGTACCCTGTATACACTAGGCTAATCACGATAACATGGTTAACCAAATTCATCAAATGTAGCCTCTGTTCTTTCGAAAAAGCAGATTTATTTTTTTTTATTTATTTGAATACCTCTCAATATCGTACGCGTTACAGAGAGGGGTTACTAATGCATGCACAGTATAACCATAGTTAGGCTCGCTATATGATCACCGAGCCTAGCGTTGGTCAACCTGAGTTAGTCAAAACGTCCATGTTATGTCTGAAGTGATCATTGCGCAATACCAGCTAACATTAATTTATCATCTCAGTCACTTTCTTCAAGATCTCCACATTATACCGGGGCCTTCCCGTCCCCAGCACCCCAGGTAAAGCAATAAACTGCCCCCCTCCCCGTCTCACCCAGAGATTTTTTTTCAGTTTTTTTTTTCTTTATTTCTTCCTAAAGTGTAGAAATCGATGAGACCGTATACGTGTCGCAGACTCGTTAGCGTGATTTCACGAAACGAAAAAAAAGTGAATAGAAAAAAAATCTCGCACGGATAACTAGGTGAACTCGAGTTGACACAAGGCATGCGGTTATATTTACGTACTCGAGTAACGGGAGCGTACACGCAACTCGAAAACCACTTATTTACCTACGTGACAGATTTTCCGATCGGACCTGGCAACTACAGCGTTCGTATTGCTACATTTATCGGATACACGTTTCAGCTCGTGTTGTAAGCTCCTCGAAGCGCGCGCTTTGGCGCCACCACGCACGGAGCAGCCGAGTTTCTAGCGAAAAAAATGCCTTCAATATTACGGTAGACCTTTCAGCAATTTCCAGGCTTTGGACTTCCGAAACCAGTCGCTTACTGTAACGCCTTCACCGTGGCTTTCGCGGCATAGAAAACGTAAAGAAGAAAACGTGATGCCGCGTGGTATACCGCAGGTACATGTTGCCAAATTCGCGGAATCCGGCGTGCCTATATACCTGCACGCCTGCTTGGCTGTTGGAAAAGCTGGGGCGCAAAAGTGTGTGCCCCGCGTTTTCCAATTCCACTTTTGCCTACTCCACGCATCCTAATCGCAGCGCGCACCACGGCCATTCGTCAAAAAAATGCTCGTTCCTGTACATATATATACAAGCCATCGTTGCGTGGTTGCTCGCGAAGTGGTGACAGCAAGCGAGGCACGTTATCCGCAATCCCTCACGACAGAACAGCTGGGCGCGAAATGAAGACAACGCTTCGATCTCTCGCGACTTCTCGACGAATGGTGGTAGTGGTTAGAAGATGAGAAAAGGCACCTAATTTCTGCAGCCCGGTCGTGAGCACGGCGCAGTGCCTGCGGGGAAGGGAAAAGGGAGAAAAGTGGAAAGAAGCGGAAAGATTAATTGAGCAGTGGAACGGTCCTCATCAACAGAAGCAGCAGTCCAGAAGCAAGGGTAGAGGTGGCAAGCGGAGAGTTGAAGGGGAAAACGAAAAAGAAAGAAAGAAAAAGAGTTCCTGCGCGCGTCGACCGATGAACCTGGCCCCGCGTGGCTAGTGAATAACCAACAGTAGGTGGCGCGTCGAGCGTTAGCATAGTCAAGTAGTCCGAATATCAAATCAAACCAGGAATCTGGTTTCTAGGAATCACCAGGTTTCTAGGAATCATATATACGTCATGAGTATACGCAAGCGAATGGTGCATAGCACCGTCTGTTCTGTTTCGCTCGCATGTTGCTGCGCTGTTCTCGCCAAACGTACGCGGTGCGCCCTTTGTACGATACGCAAACTTTAGCAGAAAAGAAGAAACTCAACCGTCGGTGCACGTTTGCCTCGGGACACGTTATTGCCGCAAAGTCACCGCCACCTGTTTGTCGCTCTCTTGTCTCGCGGCGACTGTCTGCGTCCGTGTACGTAAACCTATTACTCATAATAAACGCCGGTCTTTTCTTAGCTACTACTACTTACGGCTACTAATGCATATACGTGAGCAATTGGTTTTCTCTCTCTCTTTCTCATTTCGGTCGCGCACAAAAAGCTGTGCCACAAACAGGGCCGCTGCATGTTCAGCTTTCGGGGTAAACTTGTACACACAAGCGCACCGCAGGAGGGAAACGCAGATGCCAATGGCACGCCGCCACAAATGCTCGCCGAGGACTCTGTATACATTGCCAGCCCCGCAAACGCGACGAGGAGGAGAATGGAAGGAAGGAACACGTATGACGAGAAACAGAAGAATTTGAGGTTCGCGACGTTATTTATGGCGCGGGGAAATAAGGAAAAACTACGGGGGACTGGCTAGAAAGAAAGGTTGGTCGAGGTGGGGACAATCCTGCGCTGGACGATTGAAAGTCTGACATGGACGGTACTATGGGTCTCCCACGGAGACGCCACTGCCCAACAACGCCGCCAGATGCCTCTTATGAAGAAGACTCGTGTATGTAGAACGCCACGGGTGGCCTAGAAAAATAATGGAACTGCCGTTGCGTAATGGTGCCGTTTTGGAGACGTCTACGTAGCCGGCGTGTCGTGGCGACTCGAAATGCCCCGCTGGAATCAATTACCCTCCTGGTGTATCCTTGCGGTAACTAGCCAGTGTTTGTGTGTGTATGTGTGTGTGTGTGTGTGTGTGTGTGTGTGTGTGTGTGTGTGTGTGTGTGTGTGTGTGTGTGTGTGTGTGTGTGTGTGTGTGTGTGTGTGTGTGTGTGTGTGTGTGTGTGTGTGTGTGTGTGTGCGTGCGTGCGTGCGTGCGTGTGTGTGTGTGTGTGTGTGTGTGTGTGTGTGTGCGTGTGTGTGTGTGTGTGTGTGTGTGTGTGTGTGTGTGTGTGTGCAGATGCTACCCAGCGGTCAGCCTTAATAATTAAAAGAAAGGGAACGCGTTAAGACGCCTATGGCGGCAGGGATAGACACTTCACAGTAGTGCGACAATTGCGCGTGTGCACTTTCGTTAAGTGTCACAAATGTCTGTCGCGTGTCGTTAAAACCGGCGCGTCGGCCTTAACGAGTCATCCACAAGCTTGCTTGACTCGTGGTTTGCCTCCTACACCTGAGGGCGTCTTAAACCATAGAACCGTAGTTAATAGCCTCTTTCATGTTTCATACGAATATGTGTACGAATGTATGTGCAATGAAGGAGCCGTGGCGCGAGGCGCTCTGAGAATAAAGATACTCTGTATCTCTGTCTAGCAAAAATTAGCCTTAGGCAGCGCGGTTATAAACCACTGCGACTGTCCTCATAAAATCGCGACTGCGCCGTCAAGGTGAGAGACAAAGGAAAGGTCACCGGGTTGGGGAGAGGAGGAGGGGGTAATGCCACGTTCATTGCAGGGTCTGGCTATCCGGCTAATGGTTAGCGCCGACTCCACTGGCTGACCCTCTACAGCACTTTCGAGCATGGGGTGTGTGTGCCCCTACGATAGTCGAGGCGATAGTCTTGGCACTGCACATCAGCTGTTGTAAATGGAACCGCGTGTATTCACTGAAGCACTGTGGTCTACTCACGCTAGAAAATGGCGAAATGGTATAGGCGGAATGCGTGAGTAGCAACTACTTCGCTGCATTTTAGGTGGACTGAATGACGAAAGCCTTCGGATGCATTAGTCATGGGGATAGCACGGTGGCAATAAAACGAGTATCTCCAGACGGCGATACCCTGACCACACCTAAATTTAAGCATCACGCTTCCGCAAAAACTTGATTTATATGTGGGGTTTAACGTTGCAAAACCACCATATGGTTATGAGAGACGCCGTAGTGGAGGGCTCCAGAAATTTCGACCACCTGGGGTTCTTTAACGTGCCTCCAAATCTGAGCACATGGGCCTACAACGCCGCAAAAACGTTTGCCCATTGTAAAATAATTCATACATTTCAGTCACTCCACATTGTTTGTATACCGCTTGTTTTGTCTTGCAGATGGTGTTGAGTGGGGAAAAATGCCACTCAAAATTCGTTTCTTTTGTCTCTATCTCTTTTTTTTTTTGGGGGGGGGGGGGTTTGGGGCTCGACACAACTACTTTTTCATTTCGTGATTAAACTTTAAGGAGCTAATTACAACGCTCTACTCAGTAATTATATTTGTTCCCCGACAGGAAACTCGATGCCCGGCTCTTGTGCCTACGGAAAATGAAGCTGCAAAATCGATACAAGCAAGACAAACATGAAAGAAGTACTAGACAAAATTCATAGAAACCGCCGTGTACTTTTAGCGAGACTACATGAGGGGAAATAAAATTCTAAAGAATCTTTTTTTTTTAAGGTGGAGACAGGGAGGACTGTGGAGGTTGCTTTTGTATTCTCTGCATTAAGGTGAGCTCAATTTTTCTTCCCAACTCAGTACTTCGTATCGACCGATCGACTCCCTTGTGGGCAAACGCGTCGTCGTACGAAGAAGAGAGTAATTAGGAAAACAATGGGCAATCATAAGGAACAAAGACTCGGGCAGAGACCTGCTGTGCAGCTAAATGGCGTTAACTAGTATAGTTCGTTACTTTATTTTGTTTCGAATTTGTTTTGCAACACAGCTCTTAGGCCCCCGTCTCTGCGGTGAGCGGCTTCGCCTTTGCTGTGTCCGTGTGGCGTAACCGATAGACATCAAAAACTAAAATGAGAAAGAAATACCCAAGATCAATCGGGATTTGACCCCAGGGCCCTGCGTTGCAGTTGAGTGTCCTTCCTCACAGCCATGGTGGAGTTTTGAATTCATTTGACAGAAAGACCCTATACAAGTGTCTTTTCAGGCAGGTATATGGCGTAAACCAATTTTAATTCAGCGTGGAAAAAAAATAACAAGCAGTCATCACACAACACTAATTGCGCGACGTGTGTGCTTTAATGCTCCTCACCCGCTGAAAAGTGCTCCGACATAATTCTTCGTTGTCATCAGCTACATGCAACATCAGCACAGCGCACACAATACTTAACAGCTGTCTAGCGGGCACCTCGCTTAGCCGCAGAAAGACGAATAATGGCGCAGTGGGTGCTGTTCTACTACACAAAAATTATGACTTGTGGCGGAGTGGATACGCTGCCGAAAGCCAAAAATTCAGACAAAGATGGTCTTGCCGCAATACAAAGCAGAATCGTAATCGTCGGGTGATTTTTTTTTTTTGTTTCGAAGTGTTAACAGCGCATAGCAAGAAAGTGTTAACAGCACTTTTTGCCTTTGTTGTCTCGTCCTTTCCTAATCGTTCTTTGCGCTGTTAACATTTTTTTTAAATGAGTCTCCACCGACTAGTCCAAGCGTCAACTCTATAAGCCTGATTTTTTTTTCGTATTGCTTTTTTTTTTTCGTGATCGGTATCGAGCATGTTGCGATTCTTAACGGACTTAACATGAAAAAGCGACGTCAAGCGTACACTTCGCGGAAAGCTTCGTAGAGCTTAGAACAACAATATTTGATCAGTCTCCCGCCATACTGTAATTACGTTGGTATAACTGAAGCTACGTCTGATCTATAAGCAGGTAACCTGTATATATTGAAGGACGGTAGAAATTAATACTGGTGACTTTCTGAAACGTTCGAGAAATTATGTGAAACACTTTTCTAAACCACACTCTCAAGTTGTCTCAAAACGTGCCACCTCACGTCATCCTCGCCCCGCCGCCGTGGTCTAGTACCTAAAGGTACTCGGCTGCTGACCCGCAAGTCGCGGGATCAAATCCCGGCTGCGTCGGCTGCATTTTCGATGGGGGCGAAAATGCTGTAGGCCCGTGTGCTCAGATTTGGGTGCACGTTAAGGAACACCAGGTGGCCGAAATTTCTGGAGCACTACACTACGGCGTCTCTGATAGTGATATCAAGGATTCGGGACGTTAAGCCCCACATATCAATCAATCAATCAATCAATCAACCATTACGTCATCCTCGACGTTGTGATGACCTAAAAGGGGGGGAAGGCAAGGAGGTTACCAGGTTGCACTCGGTTCACTACCCAACACTGGAGAAAGATTCGGGGGACAAAAAAGAATAGAGAAAGCAAGGAAGAAAGCAAGGACAACGGATACGCTCACACGTATAGCAGTGGTTTGCTACTGAGAGCCGTTACAGAGTTCGGTTCGACTGCGACTGTCTCAGATAATATCCGTGACAGCAATCTATGATGTTAATAAAGCCTCGCAAGGACTGGCTCCAAGGTATCTAGGACTCGCAGGGCACTTCGAGCTGACGTGGTTACGCAAGCTTCACAACTTCAATGAGCCGTAAGGCTAAAAGTATAGGGACGTCAATCAGTAGAGAAATAGTCGAAGTGTTCACCATGTTTAAACTCCGTTCCACGAAGAAAGCCCGAGCTTGAAATGATTCAAGACAACGACAAGTCATTGCTATCCTGAAATTCATGAAACAAGTGTTATCTCGGGCTTAACACGAAAACAATGCTGGATTTTGTGGCATCCTCCATTTAGTGTTATATATATATATATATATATATATATATATATATATATATATATATATATATATATATATATATATATATATATTGTGTGTGTGTGTGTGTGTGTGTGTGTGTGTGTGGGTGAAAAATAACCAGCCGTTCCTGCTCACGGCTGGTTATTTTTCATCCACTTTTCTTTCTTCTTATTTACATTCAATTGGTTCTAATAACTTCCCCTGTACATTCCTTGGCATTACTGTCTGTTAGATCTCATTAATATTGTGTTAAAACACGGAAAAACGAGCCCTTAGGTAAACACTTTTTTTTCCTTTTATATATATATATATATATATATATATATATATATATATATATATATATATATATTCCTTCTTTCTCTGTTGTGCTTCTCTCCCCTTCGCATACGAGGGAGGCGTATCTTTCGAAAATGCTTACTGCCGAAGCACACACCGATGGTTCATACGTTTTCTTCTTTCTCCGCCGCACACTATGCACAACCGTAAGACGACACATCGTTGGCTCGCTTAAAACTTGGCCCGGGGGTCGTTCCGAACATGTGCGCGAGCCCTCTCCCTCCTCCTCCCCCCTTTAGCCCGGGCGCGTGGTTATAACGTTTATAGGTTTGCCCGCTGGCGCATCCACAGGGCTGGAGCGGATTCTTTTACTGCTACGCATCAAGCCGGCTGTAAATATGGCGCCGGATGAATTATTTATGCCGGCAACCTTCTCCTCGATGGCATTAGGTTGGCCCGCGCATGCGCGCTCGTTCGCCTCGTGGGCAAACTTAAGGGCGGAAGGTATACGCATTCGAGAGAGAGAGGAAACGAGATGTACGCCGTAAGCATATAACAGTTGCATTTCGTTATTCTTTACACTATACACGCAGTTTTTGTTAGTTCGCGCACTGGTATTTCGAAAACTCGAAAAAAAAAAGAAACTGCTATTGGCTTAACGGCTGCTTGCACGCCCTTGAAAGTATTGCGAAAGTTTGTACATCGGGCTTCTGAAAGGAAACGGTATTTCTCTTGCATGCATGTTCGTGTGGTCGCCTATAACGAGTTTGGTTTAAAATTCGTTGCGCTGGCTGCACCGCGTGATGCGGCGGCTTTCTGTTGGTTCCCTGCGGCATGAATAGTTAACTAATTATCGGTACGCGCATCATCAAACATACTTTTTTTTTGTCTCCTTAATACCGGGCTTTCAGGTCACAACGCTGAACCTATGCGTCTCCCGACCACCTTCTCAGAGTGCCGCGTCAGAGAAGGCGGCGGAATCGTAAAAATCGAGCTGCAAGAGCTACTACCTTGGCTTTCGTTTGTCCGTGCTTTTGTCTATAATCCTCGCGCGAAGCAACGGAGTGGAACTGCGTCGAATCATAAGACGCGGAGTGGCATGTCTCGAAAATGCGAATGACCATTCGCAAGGCGAGCATAGACTTCCCCAACGAACAAGAAAAAATGCAGTGAAGCAGCTAGAAAAAGTTTTGGGTGGGCCGTAGCGAATCATAATGCTAGTAATTTGCAACAGAGCATTGTGATACGGCTAGTTTTAAACTTTATTGTCATTTTTTTTTACTCCGGCGCTATTATTACTTCGCATCATCAAGTACGTGCAACACAGTGAAATATCTGAGTCCCTGAACTGAATAACAAGTTCAGGGTTCCCTTATGCGTTTATCTAAGGCGACTCGAAGATGAAAACTGTCTTCCTCTTCTATGTCTTCTCACATGATTGCATTGAACCACTTCCACCCACTCCCGAAGGATTTCTGCATCGATCATGGTTTCGCACGGCCTCCGTGATCGGAAGCCTTGGAAGCTCTCTGCAGTCACGTGGTTTTGCAGCGCCCATGGAATCGGCCCGCCTTTGACTAAGCTATAGACGATGCTGTCTTGTAATTACGTCATCATGTGTAGTCGGGTTATGTGACGTCATAGCGATGTAACTATGTCACAAATTTTGGTGACCTGTAACGTTATGATGACGTCGTTGGGTAGCGTCATCGCATGAATGAATGAATAAACTTTATTTAAAGTGAGTCCGTATGTTTCTTTCAGGTGTGGTTAGGGGGGAGGGGGAGGTGATTGACATTTGTCCTGTTGTACCTTCAATAATTAATTAATTCATTCATTCATTAAGTTATTAATACTGTCAGCCCTGTTGTAGGGCTATTACAGTGGTGAAAGGTACCTTATAATGCTTCCAGGCACTCGATCACACAGAAGAAAAAAAAATAATTTTTGAGAAAACAGTACCTTATGACAAATCGCACTCTTGATTATCAATAACACTAATAATTGTGTTAGTACATTGTATTAGTACAACCTTCGTTCGATGATGATGGTAGGGGCTCAAGTTCTGAGTCCCAAAAGCTGGACGGCCGCAAAGCTGGTCGGTCAGCTCGTCACTGGTCATGGCGATTTTTTTTTTCTTGCATCGCTATTGTTGACACCTACGACCACTTTTCGCATTTGATAAAGCATTTAAGGCTTTTGCTTCAAAAAATAAAGAAACTAAAATTGGGTGTTTACAATGACACGTTCTCGTCTCTGTGCACTCAACAACTACCGAACGGAAGCCTCACGTAAAGATTAGTAACGCGAAACGGTCGAGCGAACCCCACTGTTTACACGGAGTCGAGCCCCGTTACTCAACGGGTGAACAGAATCTCCTAGAAGCCCTACACTGCACGAAACTAGAGCAAACTGAGTGGGTCAGACGTTTTTTAGCAAGCTCAACGCCACTCGATCAGAAACAGCGTTTGAGAGCGAATTGTTCGTGACTGCTTGCTTGATGCGGCCACATAAAGATATCGTGAGAACGGGGTAAACAAATGGCGTTTATACCTCTCTCGATGTTTTGCATTAAATCCCGTCAGTTACTGGATAAAAGGTGGGCGCAACACAAGCGCAGGTTTCGGCACATCAGGACAGCTGGAGCCGATGTCTTGAAACACGGGAAATGTCTAGCTCAGCAACGCTCTCTCAATCAGTGCGTGTGTATTGTGGCACCGTTCTACGCAACCGACTTCGTATAAGACTCAACAATACAGGGCAACGTTTCGTAACGGTTTGTTCGAGAGCTCTCGCATTGTCGAACAATGAAAAATTATACAATGTCAGCAGAGTATGCAAAACGAACGCCTCGTCACCCCCTGCCGCTTTTTGTGTAGTCACGTGAGTGAGTGAGTTGATTGATTGATTGATTGATTGATTGATATGTGGTGTTTAACGTCTTAAAACCACCATATGATTATGAGAGACGGCGTAGTAGAGGGCTCCGGAAATTTCGACCACTTGGGGTTCTTGAACGTGTACCCAAAACTGAGCACACGGGCCTACAACATTTCCGCCTCCATCGAAAATGCAGCCGCCGCAGCCCGGATTCGATCCAGCGACCTGCGGGTCAGCAGCCGAGTACCTTAGCCACTAAACCTCCTTGGCGGGGCAGTGAGTGAGTGAGTGAGTGAGTGAGTGAGTGAGTGAGTGAGTGAGCGAGTGAGCGAGCGAGCGAGCGAGTCATCTACATTGTTGTAAGGTATGGTAGTCAACACCTAGCCTAACATGTCTCGAACTAACAGTGCTTGCACAGTACTGGTGAACATGGTACGCTTCTCGCAAAGTATACAAGTCTTTTGTTTTGTTTTTTTTTAATCCGTATTTGTCCACTGTCGTCGGGATTATGCCTCTAGCACATGTTACTGGTGGTTTTTTTTCTACTATTTTAGTTTAGCAATTGCATCTGACAAAAAGTGAGCAATTAGCTGGTTCTAAGAGCTCGGTTGAATTCCTCTAAAACTAATCACTTTATAACGATGATACCCAAAACTAGACGTGATAAATCCGGGCTTAATCTTCACCAGAGAGACTTTACAGCCTACCAAAACAGCTACAATAGAGTGTAGCTGCTTTACTTCATTTATTTTTTCTTTCGTCTTACGCATACCACGCGTTGTTCTCCTTTGCAAAGCCAAAGCGGTGTCGCCAATATCATAACAACGCATGCACGCCATAAGCGTGAAAAATTGAAAGTCCCGGGATATTAAGCTTTGGCGTCCAATCAAGTCACGCCTAATCCTGCCGTTAGTGCGCCTTCAGTCACCACGCATGCGCACCACACACATGCACACGACACTTTCGCTTATAGGCCAACTCCGACGATTTTTTTTCCATGTCAAGGTTATGGTGTTTCTATGTTCTTGAGACACTCTTGTCACGAGCCCCACGGCTGAAATGGTCAGGAGAGGGAAAGAAATAAACGTTTATTTAGAAAACAGTGTTCCGAGAGAGGCCCGGTGTCACCCTAAGGTGGGAGGGTTTCCTAGTTAAGAACCCTCTGGCTTCGACTGCCCTCTTGGCCCTGGCAACGAGTTGTCGCTGGTCTTTGAGGTCCCCGAGGACGAGCTTGGCCTCCCACGTTTCCATTAGGTGGTCGTCGTTTATTCTTGGGGCTTGGTTCCGCTCCAGTTGCACGTCGTGGTTAGCATGACACTGGCATTCCAGGAAGTTCGAAAATAATTTTTAATAAGCAAAAAATGTGCAACACCGAAACCGAAACCCAACCGAGCGTAGCCCTGTCTGCGTATGACGCACTGTTTGGTAGAGCCGGAGGCCGTATACTGGTTCCGCCGGCGCGGAGTAAGAAAACTGTGAAAGCCAGTCCAGCGAAGCACCAGCCAAACATGTGCACCACAAAGGAAGGAAGAAAGCATTCCCGTGCTATATCCGTGCCAAACACCACCGCCGTCACCTTGCGGAAAGCAAAAGAAACGCCGTAGCGGCCAATGTAGCGATGCCATTGGCTGCGTCACTTCCGTTGATATGCCAAACATGACGTCACACAGACAGTGTTGCCAATTATTCTGGCAAAGGAGGTGAGCTTTTCGGGGCAATCTTTAAAATTGATTTGCAAACGATCATGCATCCCTCAAACCTGTGATTTGTCATAAAGGGCAAAAATGTGCAAAGGAACACACCCAGTGAATTTCATTGAGATTCATTGACCTTGAAAATCGCCGGAGTTAACGCAAGCTAACTACTCCGGTCTTGCCTCCTTTCTTACCTGTGATTTGTTACACACACACACACACACACACACACACGCATATATATATATATATATATATATATATATATATATATTGTGGGGTCTCGGCGAGGCGAACGCGCGCACCGCCACGCCACGCTCTCGGAGTGAACGGACACAGTGGACACGATCGGTACCAAGCACACCACATACATACATTTATTAACCAATTTAGACGACGATATCGTCCGCCGAATGATACAACAATTTCAATTAATACTAAACCATACAAACAACGTAATGCCAGGACACACTAAACACACAATAACATGATAAACACACACTAACACACCCAACACACTAGCACATACCCAAGGCGGCGTCGCCAACACCTGACTTTACACGTGGGACCCCGGCGCGAAGCCCGCGGTGCCGAGCACCGGGGACCCGCGCTACAGACAACCGTTCGCGGCAGCCGCCACGCGCAGAAGAGGCTCGCTCAACGCTCGCCCACCACCAAGGCCCGCCTTCCGCCAGGGGCCACCACCGGCGCTACCACTCTACCAACAGTGGTACTCAAAGCGAACACAACGCCATCTATCGCCCGGTGGTGGTCACCACCGAAATAACGCCCTGGGGCGAGACACGTGCGCCAAGCGGCGCAGACAACTTTACAGGGGGGGGGGTGTCAGCACCCCCACATTCCCCCAACCTTAAATCAAACCATATCCCGAAATCGAAAATTAGCTACACAAGCTTTAACAAAAAAATGATATCGCACGACCATAATGTCCTTGCACCACGACACCGCCGCTGGTCGACACTGCTGCACTGTCCGGCTAGACTTCACCTCAGTACCGGCCCCGCAACAGCAACGTTGCCGTCGGCACGACGATCCGTCGCTTGCGCCGACACGTCTTCCAGTTGCGACCAGCACTCGCGAGGGCGCCGGACTGCAGGCAGTAGCGCAGGTCCCAGGCATCTCCATCGCCCGACCTCACGACCGCATTCCTGGCCAACGACGCTGACGATGTGCAGGACAGCCGGCCGTGGATGACAACCCTCCCGCTGAATACATCAACAAAAAACAAAACTCGAAAGAAACAAAGGAGCGCGGCCCAGGGGAGGGAGCTTCAGGCTTTTCGGCCACGTGGTACGGTGGTCAGTACTGCTAGCTAATACATCGGTGGCAGCCGAGACGCCCATCAAAATAAAACAAAAATCACTTTTCCTAACTCGTGCTCACAAGAAAAAAAGTGAGGGAAGCGGAGTGCGACACCTCAACGCCACGATCCACCTAGTTGTGCCACGTGCGACAGGCGGCTGCGTAGAGCCTTAGGCCTAGTGAGTCGCACGGCAACAACCGGCATCCACCCAGCACCCAGCCTAGGCGCAGAAGAGGCAGCCGCGAGGAGACGTCCACTCTGTAAGGTGGCCCTATCGCTCGCCGCACACAGCAGCTTACCGAGCGATCGGCGTCCACCGCCCCGGGCGGTGTCACGACGCCCCGGCGTCGAGCCGCAATACAAGTCAGCAACGACGCCCGGCTCCCTGAGCCCAAAGAGATAGAAGAAGCTATTCACAGAAAATCGGACCACCCACGAGGCTTCCGTACTCACTCGCTTCGGGCCTGGCCTACAAACCACGTGCTCTAGGCCTTGCTCACCCCAGGATGCGGACCGCATGGCTCTCGTCCTAATTCAACAACGTTTGTGAAAACTAACAACAAAAAATAACAACACTTGCGAGCAAAAAAAATAAATAGAAAGTCAACTTGCCGACAAATTGAAACACGTTACAAAACCAATCTCCTCGCTTCTCAACAAAGCACACCACCGACGCTAGCAAAGAAGTCCCCCTTAGGCCTACTCTACTCCGGCTCTAACAAAATCCCTGTACCGAACCGCAAGAACTGTCGTCCGACACTCCAAGAGCTCCACGTTGGGCAGCCAGTGTGGGGTCTCGGCGAGGCGAACGCGCGCACCGCCACGCCACGCTCTTGGAGTGACGGACACAGTGAACACGGTCGGAACAAAGCACACCACATACATACATTTATTAACCAATTTAGACGACGATATCGTCCGCCGAATGATACAACAATTTCAATTAATACTAAACCATACAAACAACGTAATGCCAGGACACACTAAACACACAATAACATGATAAACACACACTAACACACCCAACACACTAGCACATACCCAAGGCGGCGTCGCCAACACCTGACTTTACACGTGGGACCCCCGGCGCGAAGCCCGCGGTGCCGAGCACCGGGGACCCGCGCTACAGACAACCGTTCGCGGCAGCCGCCACGCGCAGAAGAGGCTCGCTCAACGCTCGCCCACCACCAAGGCCCGCCTTCCGCCAGGGGCCACCACCGGCGCTACCACTCTACCAACAGTGGTACTCAAAGCGAACACAACGCCATCTATCGCCCGGTGGTGGTCACCACCGAAATAACGCCCTGGGGCGAGACACGTGCGCCAAGCGGCGCAGACAACTTTACAGGGGGGGGGGGGTGTCAGCACCCCCACAATATATATATATATATATATATATATATATATATATATATATATATATATATATATATATATATATATATATATATATATATATTAGGATCTAACAGACAATACTGCCAAGGAAATTATAAAGTTATTAGACTGAATTATATTGTAAATGTTGAGAAGGAAAAGTGGGTGAAAAGATAACTTGCCGTGGGTCGGAATATTGTGACAAACACGGAGAAACGAGCCCTTAGATATACACTTCTTATATATATATATATATATATATATATATATATATATATATATATATATATATATATATATATATATATATATATATATATATATATATATATATGTTGTTTGCGGCAGGAATCATGGCAACTATGTTTTGCCGCAGATAGAAACAGAGGGGGGAGAGAAAGAAAGGAATAAAGGAAGAAAACAAACGAGTACCGCAGCTAGAAAAAGAGGTGTGACGCAAGAGAAACGCCTAGCATGGTAAACAGATATCGCTCTCCCAGAGCAACGCAACTCGCAAGCACAGGACGGGAGGTCCGGACTGAGTGTTGAGCCCACCTCGATGTTGCAAAAGAGGCATCAAGTTAGAGAGGGAAATAAAAAAGAGACATAATGGGTAGTGGGGTAGGATGCCGTGGGCTGCTCACTGTTTGTTCGAGAGGAGACAGTAAGAGAGAGTGCGTGTGTGTGTGATCACTTGGCGGAAAGCCCTAGCCTTGACAGAGAAGGAGGCCAGCAGTGGCCCACTTGTAGCCGACACCGGAGATGGGCTGTTTAATTGCTTTATCGTGTACTTCGTCGACCGGCACCATTGCAAGCCTGCATGGCACACTCGATACAGCTCCTGCGTGTTGGCGCGTATGCGATGCGTGTAGTTAGAAGGTGAAGCTGTGGGTTGGAGAGGACTAACGTACACTGCTTTTTTTTTCTGACGCACCATTCCGTGTGCTCTCGCAATGGAGATCTCTATTTGTCGACGTCCAGCTTCCTAATAAACCCAATCGTCGACACAGCCAAAAACCTACGCTGGGTCTCGTGCCAGCATCGCTTCAAGTCCGTGCCCTCCTCTCTCATGCCCAAATCGGTAAACGAGTGAGGACAGGAAGGGAAGACAAACGAACGTCCAAACAGGAAAAAAAAAAGAGAATCTCACTGGGAAGCGGCAATAGTGTATCAGAACGCGGCTACAGTGCAGTGAAAAGAGAGATTCGCACATGTAGGCCATCTTCAAGGACTCTACTTCCACTTCGAGTTCTTTTTGTAGGGCAGCGTGTTCTTGCCTCCGATAGTTACCATGAAATATGTAATATGTACACCAGTTCCTGACCCTTCAGTGGCGTTCGCAGACTAGATGATCGAAGTACATCAAGTTCCGCATGAAGCTTAAAATCTAATAATTATTCATTAAATAATCTCCGCAATTTTGTAGCCACAAAGGGTATCTTAGCCCCCCCACCCCACCCCTCAATGCGAATTTCTGACGCGGTGGGGTGTTTTACTGAAAACAGATAATGAACCTCGGTGTTTTTTGAGGCCTTTAACAAGTAACCCCCCTCCCCCGCTCCCAAAAAACATTTCTGGCTACGGGTCTGAGTCTTTGTATTTTTTACTGATGTTCTTGTTTTTCTCAGAGACCCTGGAAAATAGGGAAGAGAATACCATGCTTGCATTGACGCTTCTAGCCTCACCCTGTTTTCCCCCACGCAGTATTTTGCACGTGCCTATGCGTCAAAGAAATAAGAGCAATAACACAGTTCTTTCATCCTCGAGACAACAACTTTTGCGCTCGTCAGATGTGAGAGTGGTCGAATATTGAGTGCAATGGGAAAAGGTAACAAAAAGCTAAATTCTCTCATCGACTTCTGAGGTGCTAGCAACAGCAGACTGCGCGCTCTTGCGTCGACCCTCGCGTGATACGTAATAGCTCCGTCGAAGAACGCGGCGCTTCTCCGGGAAGCAGGCCGGCAGGCACAGGGCAGACAAAGAGCTTGACGATCGAGCATCTCTAGAGACTCTCCTGTGACAACATCCAGTGGCACGTCTTTTCTTTCTTTTGCCGTTTACCGGTATCGGGGCCGCTAGTGAGGCGTAAGAGGGACGGCAAAAAGCGGACTGAACGAGGGAACATCAGCCCATTAGGAAATCAGTGCCATGCGTTTCCGGCGAGGCCTTAAGCGCGGAGCGCAGAACTGTGCAGTTTTGTTGTTTCTCTCTCTCTCTCGTCTCTTCTCTCTTTCTCATACCAGGCCTTGCAGCGTGTTTGAAAGCTGCACGCCGTACATTTATACGCGGTTTCCAGTGCAATGCTGCGTGCGTGCGTTTATGTTCGCATGATTGCGGGCTGCAGTCTTCGCCTTACTGTACACAGGCAACGGCTTGTGTGTTGTTGCTGCCGCCCATGGCGCTACCCTCGCGTCCGCAGCTGGAGCCTTTTCGTGTCTTATCTCTCTTTCCCTTTCTTTCCGCCGCGACGAATTATAAACGGTCTGTTCTTCGTTCACGCGTGTAAGCAGCCGCTGTTGGCCCTGTGCAGCGTCCGCAACGCGACGCTTCGGAGAATTTCGCTGCCGCTATGTCGCCGCAATTGGAGAGGAACACGACGGTGAAACGCTTTCGGCGTAATTAGCATTTCTAGCATTTGCGGCACCCAGCGAGTCATTTAGCGGCTAATGCATGCCTGGTGCCTATCACCGTGGGCTGCGAATTTAACATGTGCGGAAGCCGCAATAATCTCAAAACAAGTAACGAGTACCCAAATCACTCGTCATTCTATCGAGGTGTTTTCGCTGGATCAGAACATATGCATGGCCATTTACTGCCTTATTAAGTGGCACACTATATTACTCCAAGACATCAGACGTCGTCTGTTCTTTCTTGTATGAGTAAGGAAATTTTCGCCTATTTAAAAACTATAGCGCCAAATGACTTCACGGATGGCATACTAAATTTTACAAACTATCCGACACTTTCCGCTCAAAGCATTAGGTGCCCGGTTCGGTAGGTTTGACTACGAACGTGTCTCTCTTCAATCAATACTCGTCTTGTATGAAGTCAAGAAGCTGTGATTCTCCAACAGCGGAGTTTACCCGGACGAACGAGAAATTAGAGTCTACTTATTAATCAATTGAGTAAAACATTAAGTTTATAAAGAAACAGTTCAATTTAAATTAACAACCTCACCTATCTTTGTCCCCAACGACGCATCGAACAGTTAACCGATGAAAAGGAGCAGAAAGTCGTGTGTTTCTCCTCCCGTGGCAATAAGTGCAATGGCTTATAGCCAATTTCTCTGATATCTCTAATTTTTCCAAGATCTCTTGGCTGCCGATGCATCAAGTTAGCCTGCTTCTGTGCCTACTGCATCTCATTCGAACAAAAACATTCTTGCTCCTTTCTCATCCCCGTCGCTTACCCTTACACGCGTAAAACTCCGTTTTTCCATCCTGCAACATTTTAACCTGATGCGCGAGCCTCCGTCCTGAAAAGCCTGAGAACGGTACAAGCTTTACTTTACTCCAGTTCGACCGCCGCCTGTTGACGTCGTTGGACTAAACTCTCCCGGGAATATGAAGCAACTACGGACGCGCGTCTTGGGCAACTACGTTACAGGTCGATGCAAAGATTAAAGAGAGCGGAAAGGGGAGCTTAAAAAAAAGTAAAAGAGAAAAAAGAAAAAAAACATGGTGGTTCTCCAATAGCGTTGCTACGTGTACGTGTTCTTGTTTCCTTTTCAAGCGAGCAAAGAGGGACGCCACCGTTGCGCGCCCATAAAAGATCGAGTTCCTTGCCAGCCGTAAAGCTGTCTTCTTTCTCGGCTTTTAAGTCGTATGTGAAGCAAACTTTACGACAAGACTAACTGCTACAAGGGGCTGAGTGGGTGTATGGGCAGGAACCGGAGCCGGTTGGGGGCCTGTAGGGACCAGGCTAGATTACGGAAGAACGACGTAAGACAGGAACTCGCATTCGAATAGGGGATAGCCTGGCCCTATGGAAATGGTAGCTTAGACCTCGACGATAGGAATGTGGCCGTTTTTAACCTACGCTTCTTTCCCGGGAATGACGAAGTTTAGTTACACGAAGCACTCGAAGAAAGGGTTAGCCTTTGAGATGAAAATGTGCCAGGACGTCGTTGATGAGATGCTACATGAACAGTTCTAAGGTGAGAACAGTGGTGGATCTCGAGGTTGGGGAGGGGGTGACCACTTTCCTCCCTTACTTCGGTGCTCGTAGTCCACATCCTATCACCAATTGAGTGAAACCGCTGTGAGCACACACTAACAGTATTTATGCTATGAAGAGGTTTTTTCTAATAGTAAAAATAAAAAAGAAGTCATGACCACGTCCCCCGTCTTTGGTGTAACTTTGGGTGACCCCCCCCCCCCCACACACACACCCTGAAATGACTGGCTGGATCCACTCCTGGGCGAGAAGATAAGACGGCGTGGCACGTTCGCTTTTTGAAAAGCTCCGTTTCAGCGATGAATGCTGTCTGCCATGTTGTCTGTAGCGATGAGTAGACGCTGTCCTCTAATTGCTATTGACGTGCCCTTACGTCAAACACCGGTGCTTCGCATCTCTCCAGTTTTAAATAGTAACTCTAGGAAAGAACATCATCAGTACAAAAGCTATGCCTGGGAAAATTCTTTCACAGTTTTTTTTCTTCTTTCTTTTCCCAGTTAACATTCCTTAGGACCAATGTACGTTCATATGGTTTACGGGATCGCGCAATAAATCAAAACTCTCAGGACTTCGTCACTGAAGAACCTGAAAGCTAGGTTCACACGCTGTTTCTAAAATCATTTGGTTTACAAACAGCCATATACACATGAGGCATTGCTTTTAAAATGACAGCGCTTCGGCTGTCACCGCGGAATGCCTGCCTCACAAAATTACTACCACCTCGCCCACCGGGTGAAAGGAGTCCTGTAGATGTAAGAGCACTGCGAACAAATTTGACATAATTGGGAAAGTCGGAAATAAAATGTAGATAGCGACTCGGCTTCACTGGGTTTTGCATTTAACGCACTGTGTTTGGAAGTTTGTCAGCATTGCCAAATCTATCTATCTATCTATCTATCTATCTATCTATCTATCTATCTATCTATCTATCTATCTATCTATCTATCTATCTATCTATCTATCTATCTATCTAGCCACTTACGACTTTTAGCTCTCCTGGCCGTTTCGATAATGGTATCGATGCCAAACTTGATATGACATAACATCACTGTATGAAAAACATATTTCACTAGTCCTAACATGAAAATCATCACATGTATGTCATGAATGTCACGATTTATATTTCATGGTCCTCCTACTCTTGCGGTGGTTTCGGTCACAAGGAATGTTGCAAAACTGGTATGGTATGGCATGATTCACATACTTCCGCTTCATATGACGCCGTCGCATCTTATGAAGTCAATGAACAGCACACAATTTTCAGCACGATTTCCTGTGTCCGGGATAATCTTTGGCAACGCGTCAGCTTTCACATTGCCCCGAGGACCAAACATTCCAAAAAATTCGTTGCCACTTCCCAGTTAATGGCTAAAAAAGAAGAAAGAGACCATGATCGCAAACGACTTGGTTCGCAAAGGTGTATGATCCGAGGTCAACAAAACCATCAATTTCATCATTCTTGCTGACAGCCAAGCATTCTGACAGATTCAGTTCATCTACAAAGATTCCACCATGTCGATGGCAAGGTTCAATATCTTTGGCTTTTTTTAGCACAAGCAGGTCTATATTGCTACATGCATGTTGATATTTTGTGGGACGATGTGCGTGTGTGCCTGACGAATAGGAAGAAAGGTGCTCTCCGCTCGTTCACCGGTGAACCGGTCACGCCATTACTGCTGGTTTTAAGTAAATCTCTTCCACAGCACCGGTCACGCCATTACAGCTGGTTTTAAGTAAATCTCTTCCACAGCCTCGTCGATATAGTGTCGTGTCTTATTCGTAACAATATTAAACCTAAAGGCGCCTTTGCATTTTCTCACATACTTCCGCAAGCACGAAGGACTCGGCACTACCCTCAGTTTGTGCGCACGAATGTGTTCGTAGAACCACGAACACTCGACTGGCGTCGCGGTACGACGCATATAAGGTGTTGCTCAGTCAGGTACCGTTAGTTTTATTATTCAATTCTACAGCGCATCACTATAAAACAGGTGTCACTGGAAACAAGGCGCCCACATTCAGTACACTCTACTCGGCGACAGCGTCTCTTGGCATTGAAGCAAAAGCTACAGAGACAAATCGTGTGCATCCCACCGCCAGTGAATGTAGTTCCACAATAGCGCCCGTAATAAATGCGAAGCATTTCTTAGCAAACTTCGGCGACCTTGAGCATATCTATCTATCTATCTATCTATCTATCTATCTATCTATCTATCTATCTATCTATCTATCTATCTAGCCGCTACGACTTTTAGCTCTCCAGGCCGTTTCGATGATGGTATCGATACCAAACTTGATATGGCATAACATGACTGTATGAAAACATAATTCACTTGACATAACATGAAAATTATGACATGTATGTCATGAATGTCATGATTTATATTTCATAGTCCTGCAACTCTTGCGGTGGTTTTGGGTCACATCGCATGCTGCAAAACTGGTATGGTATGGCATGGTCGCATGGCGAACACAAGCGACAGATCCTAACATGAAAATTATGACATGCGTGTCATGTTACAACATGACTACATGCCACGCTCCTGACGTGCTCGTGGCCATTTCTCTAGCGTCACATATACCAAATTTGGTATTACAATACGTGAATGGATGACGAAGGTATGTGAGCGGTGCAAACATGATAATCATGAGATGCGTGTCATGCGAGAACATGACCACATGTCACAGTCAAGGCATCAATACATTTCGACGTGACGCGGTGCGCGTGCTCGCCGGCGTTCATTTCTTCGCGTCACGCCGGCGTTGCCACGCCCGGTGCCGTTCCAGCCATATACTCGCAGGTGCATGCCGCACTGCGTTACTTTGACGCATGCGCGTTTAGTGCGCCTGCTGCGTCCCTCCGTCACGAAAGAGGGAGACGCCGTGCTGTCTGGGTAACGCATCCGCGCGAAATGCAGCATGTCGCATTTCGTGCCGGTTGCTGTCGCACCGTGCCGACGAACGCTGGTCGCGCTTGGCGTCAGATTATAGAGTTGTCGCGTTTTGCTTAACGTAGCGTCGCTGTGCCGAACGTGCGCACGTGTCAACGCTACATTGGATTATATTGGGCCCTTCGTGATACACTCGCGGCCACTTTGCTAGCTCCACATATACCGAATTTGGTGTTACGTGAGGTCAATGGATGATGTAATATTTGACTGGTGCAAACATTATAATCCTAACACGCGTGTCATGTAAGAACATGACAACATACCCTGCCCATAGCGTGTTCACGTCCGTTTCACTAGCTGCACATATACTAAATTTGGTGTCACGTGACATGAATACATGATGAAGGCAGACGACACATCCAAACGTGATAATCATGACACGAAAGTCATGTACGGCATCATTTACCTCCACCTCGTAACGTTGGGCTGATTTTAAAGTGACATCAACATTTCTCATTCACGCTTCGCATATCATCGATTCCCACTGTACGCAGAATTCGCCAATTTTTTTTTCGTTGATATGTTGATATAATGTTGGAAAAAGCCCCCTACTCGCCATCGACTGATATTATGCATATCGTGAGATAAAGGTTCGTCGGTACTGCAAAACACATTAATTTTGGCTTAGCATCCGTGTCATAAGAACCAAAACAAAATTTACGAAGACGCTCAAGTTTTTTATCTCAAACCAGAAACTTAAATGGGGATTCGTGTCGTGAATTCATCTATTTAAGCCACCTCCTTGTGAAATATCGTGCAATCGTGCATGGCATCTAATGTATTGTTTTCGCGGGCCATTTATAACGCCCATAATGCCGCTGGACGGCTTTAAGCTCTCCCACAGTAGAGTACCTAGTTCTCTATATCGTTAACCACTTCTAAACAGAACGGCTTCTCACGGGACGGCTTATGCTCTCCCATAGTAGAGTACTTGGTACTCTAAATCGTTACCCACTTCTTATAACCCCCCCCCCCCCCCCCCCCGGGACGGCGGAAGGGCTCAATGCTCTCCCATAGTTGAGTACGAAGTACTCGAAATCGTTAAGCAATTTTTTAAAAAGAGTGATAGCCTACTTATGTGAGGCACACGGGACGTCTTTTTGCTCTCACAGAGTAGAGTATCAGGTACTGTGAATCGTTAACAACTTTTTAAGTGCGAAGCATTTCTTAGCGACTTTGAGCGTATCTATCTATCTATCTATCTATCTATCTATCTATCTATCTATCTATCTATCTATCTATCTATCTATCTATCTATCTATCTATCTATCTATCTATCTATCTGTCTGTCTATCTATCTATCTATCTGTCTATCTATCTATCTATCTATCTATCTATCTATCTATCTATCTATCTATCTATCTATCTATCTATCTATCCGCCAATGACTTTTAGCTCTCCTAGCCGTTTGGATAGTGTTATCGATACCAAACTTGGTATGGCATAACATGACTATATGACGAGCATATTTGACTAGTCATAACACGAAAATCCTGACAGGTATGACATGAATGTCATGATTTACATTTCATGGTCCTGCAGCTCTTGCGACGGTTTCGTTCACAGGACATGTTGAAAAATTGGTATGGCATGAGATGATTACATGGGGAACACAAGTGACAGACCCTAACGTGAAAATCATGACATGCGTGTCATGTAACAACATGACTACATGCCACGCTCACAATGCACTCTCCGCAATTTCGCTAGCGTCACATATACCAAATTTGGTATTACGGTACGTGAATGGATGACAATGGTATCTGACTGGTGCAAACAAGATAATCATGTGATGCGTGTCATGTAACAACATGACTACATGCCACGCTCATAATGCGCTGGCGGCCGTTTCGCTAGATTCACATATACGAAATTTGATATTCCGGGGCGTGAATGGATGACAAAGGTATGAGACTGGTGAAAACATGATAAACATGAGATGTGTGTCATGTAACAACATCACTACATGCTACGCTCATTATGCACTCGCGGCCGTTTCGCTAGCTTCACATACGCCAAATTTGGTATTATGTGACGTCAATGGATGACGAAGGTATGTGACTGGTGCGAACATGATAATGATCAGATGCATGTCATGTGAGAACATGACTACATGGCACAGTCAAGGCACCAATGCACTCCGAGACCCGGCGCGCGTTCGTTTCGCCGCGTCACGCCGGCGTTGCCACGCTAGGCGCCGGTCCTGCCATATACTGGCAGGCGCGCAGTGCGTTGCTTTGACGCATGCGCGTTTCTGCGCGTCCGGCGTCCGTCCGTCTCAAAAAGAGGCAGACACAGTGCTGTCTGGGTAACGCATCGGCGCCAAATGCAGCATGTCGCATTTTGCGCCAGTTGCCGTCGGGCCGCGATGACGGACGCTGGTCGTGCCGGTCGCGGTTGGCATCAGATTATAGAGTGCTCGAGTTTTGCTAACGTAACATCGCTGTGTCCAGCGTGCGCGCGTGTCAACGTTGCGTTCGAGTATATTGGAGCCTTCATGATGCGCTTGAGGCCATTTCGCTATCTCCACTTATACCAAATATGGTGCTACGTAATGTCAATGCATGACGAATGTATATGACGGGTGCAAATGTGATAATCATGAGACGCGTGCATGTCATGTAAGAACAAGACAACATACCACGCTCATAGCATTCTCGCGGCCGTTTCGCTAGCTCCACATATACTAAATTCGACATCACGTGACGTGAATGAATGACCAAGGTAAACAAAACATCCAAACATGATGATCATGACACGGAAGTCGTGTATGGCATAATTTACCTTCACCTCTTGACGTTGTGGTGATTTGAAAGTGTCATGTCAACCTTTCTGATTCGTGCTTCGCATTCATCGATTCCTACTGTACGTGGGATCTGCCAATTTTTCTTCTGCTGATACGTGCCATAAAAATTGAAAAAATCCCCTACTGGTCATCGATTCATAATATGCATATTATCAGATAAAGGTTTGTTGTTATTTTCAAAAATATGGTTTTTGACTCAGCAGCCGTGTCACAAAAACATAAACAAAACTTACAAATACGCTGAAGTTTTTTTATCTATCACCAGAGACACAAACGGGGATTTGTACAGTGAATTAATCTATTTGAACCACTCCATTGACAACTATCAAGTGATCGTACTTCGAGATATGAATGGATAGTCTGTCCGGGGATGGCTTTAAGCTCTCCCATAGTACAGTACCAAGTACTGTAATTCGCTAACCACTTCTTCTAAACACACAGTCTGCATCAAACTTCTAGATAAGATCGACAGATGTAGTTCAATACGTGGATTCCTCCTTCCTGGCCTGAGTGAAGTTAAAGTGGCAGCCTATGCCGACGATATTTCACTTTTGGGGGCGAAGCTCCTTTAAGCGGCACCCGTTCGTCCCTCGTAGTCGTAGTGTGTAACCAAGGTAAATTTTAACCTGCAAGGTGGTGCCGGTGGTAGATTTCTCCTGTGCTTTGTTGAACAATAAAAAGTTCGCGGCGTGCGCGTTACCTAAAAGCCGAATGCTCCTGTCTCTCATTCCCCGTTAGCAGCCATTGGCATATAGATTGAGCACTATCTGACTAGAAAGGGTTGCTACGTTATACTCGCTGGGTGTAACCTTCTTAGTTTTAGAAAGGTTTAGCGAGCGTTGAGCCGCAGTGCCATGAATACAGTGAACTAGTATATACTATGAACTCGAGGTGCTTAAAGGTGGGAAGTAGACCCGAAGCGCAAGCCGTAAGAAAGTGTGCGTGTGCCTCCTCTCGTTTAGTGCTTGGAATGTCCGATGGATTGCGGTGCTTCTATATGGGGAATATATGATGAAAAGATGCGAGATGGTGGTACTTGGAGTGTTGAATAGGTGGACGAATGGACGCACAGACAGATGCATGGATGGACGCATGAACGGGCGCAGGTGCGGATGCATGGACGAACGCAGGGACGGACGCACGAACATACGCATGGACGGGCGTATTGACGCACGGACGGTCACACAGACGCACGCATGGACGGACGGCAGCAAGAACGAATGGACGGACGAGTGCTTCGCCCCACTCTCCATCATTCACTCCGTGGATATGCTACCATTTTTTTCTCAGGAATATGAATAGCTACAGGTCTTTCTTGCAACTCTTTCACACCTACAGCAGCCTCTCGGGAGCACAACTCAACCCAGATAAGAAGAAAACAATGCTATTTGATAGCTTCGCTGAACAGTTTCTCCATGGAGTCCATTGGGTAGACGGAGTAAAGTTTCTGGGGTTGACCCTTCTTGCGTCCGGTGAAGTAGCCCGTACCACCTGTAATGAAATTAAGCGCAAAGTGGATAAACGTATTGAGATTGCGAGGACTTTTCATTTACCTTTTACTGAACGTTCGAATCTCATCAAGACAAGCATAGCAGCTTCCCTTTTTTATGTAGCAAAAATTGCGTGGCCACCTCGACGAGTTTTGTTAAGAGTAGACCGCATGTGGCTCCTTCTTCTGGGATGGCCATGCGGAAAGCGTCGCCATTCACTAGTTCGCCTACCAACAAAAATGGGAGGTTTTAGCATTCCGGACTTTGAAGCTATGTGTCGTGTGTAGGCCTTGAGAACCACCTGGTAACTCATCTTAAATATGACATTTATTTATTATTTATTTATTTGAATATACTGCAGCCCTAATGTGGGGCTATAGCAGGAGTGGATGAGTTATACAAAACTAATACAAAGAGAGCAACAACAATAAAACAACAATAAAACCAAAATACAAAAGAAAACATCACTATGGTATTGTAAACACGATCTTTACTATTTTCTAAATGGGCAATAGCGGCATCAATGAAATTTTGTAAAGATAGTGAACGAATACTGCGCGGTAGGGAATTCCAGAGGTCTATAGTACGTGGGAAAAAACTAAATTTGAATGTGTTAGTACGAGCAAATAAAGGCTTTATTTTCTAGATGTGGGAGCTGCGGGTGCAAGATTCTTCCATAAATGCAATGTAGTTACCACCAAAGATGCCAGGAGAGGAGTTGATGACTGTATATAATAGTTTTAAAGATTCTATGCATTAACGAGAATGTAATGGTACAATGTTCAGTGATTGTAGAGCCTGAGTTGGTGAGAAGTTGTGGCTGTAGTTACTGCATATGAAGCGGATGGCCTTACGTTGAACGCTATCGAGGATTTTTAGGTCACCTTGTTTGTGAGGGTACCAAACGACAGATGCGTATTTTAGAATGGGGCGAATCAACGTTTTATACAGAAGTAATTTGGTATCACGGGGGGATTTAGCCAAAGTACGGCGCAAATAGCCTATCTTTTTTAGAGCTTTCACGCTGATATATTCAATGTGGTTGGTCCAGAAAAGATTGTTTGTCAGAATCACACCCAAATATTTATATTGTGAGACCCTTTTGAGTTGTATATCATCCAAGTAATAATCAAACAAAAACGGATTCTGTGAATTGGTAAATGACATGACGACTGTTTTAATGCAATTGACGTTCATCTGCCATGTTTCACACCAAGAGCTGAAAGAAATGAGGGATTGTGAAAGACGGTGATGATCTTCCGCAGAAATAATTGGTTCGGATAATACGCAATCATCAGCATAAAGTCTTATTTTAGATGATGTGCAGTGAGGTAAATCGTTAATGTATATGAGGAATAATAACGGGCCTAGTACAGTTACCTGAGGAACACCTGACGTGACGTCAACAAGGGATGAATCCACTGAGTTGAAGGAAACAAATTGTGAGCGATAATGAAGGAAACTGGTGATCCAAGAAACAAGACGGGAATTATTGAGTATGGTATCTAATTTCACTAGCGACTTAGAATGAAGAACAGAGTCAAAAGCTTTAGAGAAGTCAATGAATATGGCATCTATTTGATTTCCTATGTATAGGTTAAAGGCGACGTTATGAACAAAATCGACTAATTGTGCAACCGTGCTGTAGCCTAGACGGAAACCGTGCTGAGCAGACGTTAGACGATAGTTATAGCGCGAGAACAAAACGACGACTCAGAGACAAAAAGGACACGAAAGACACGAGCGCCTTCTTGTCTCTGTGTCGTCGTTTTGTTCTCGCGCTATAACTATCGTCATGCTATACCAACTCGCCCAAGCTGCCACACAGACGTTAGAATTTCATTGGAGTCGATGAATTCATTGATATGCATGTGAATAATGTGTTCCAACATCTTGCATGACTGTGGTGTAAGAGATATTGGCCTGTAATTAGATAAGAGCTGTTTATCACCAGATTTATACAAAGGCAGAAATTTCGCTGTTTTCTATGAAGATGGTACTTCACCACAGTCTAGGGATTTCTGGAAAATTACAGTGAGGTAATGGCTGTCCATGCGGAGTATCTCACAAGAAAGGAATTCGGTATACCGTCAGAACCGGAACATTTCTTGGTGCGAGATTCAAGATTAAGTTCAATACACCTTCAGTGCTTATTACAATATCACCTATTTTATTGGTTTGTACGTCATGATTAAAAATTGGAACAACATGATTGTCGAGGGTGAAAACTGACTGAAAATATAAGTTAGCATTAGAAACTACTACGGGGTCGTTTGTAATGGTGTCATTAATCTTGAAAGAGCAACTGGTTGTTGTACTAGGCAAGACTGAAGTCCAGAGCCTGCGAGGATTGGATTAATAAAGGAAGTTGCACAGAAAAGTAGAAGTCTTTAGCGTTTTTTGTGCAAACGCGAAGTTCCGCCTTGGCTTTCTCAAAGGAAGCTTGAAGCTCAGGGTTAGCATGTCTGGTTTTACGCAGTCTGGCAATACGGCGAAATAAATGCAATATATCCCTGTTAATCCAAGGCAGATTGTTATTCACCTTTTTTGTTTTTAATGGAATGTAATTATTGATGCAGAATTTCACTAATGTCTCAAAATAACCAGCAACACTGTTGACAGGAGACGCAGTGCTAAATGACAAGGAATGGTCAAAGTTATCCGCCAGAGTATCAGAGATAGACGTATCATCAGCTTTGTTGAAATCCCGAAATGTAGAGTAGCTGTAACGTTCATGCGGGATAGGAAAATTTATGTGTACTAGGACGGCGTCATGGTCCAAAATTCCTTCTAATATATCGTATTTAAAGCCTAAGTTAGCAAGACTGTCACTGATAAAGACTAGGTCGAGTATAGAGTTCTGCCGCGTGTTCTTTTCAACTAATTGTATCAGGCTATGGGACGAGGAAAATGAAACTAGAATAATGAGATGTGTGTCGGAGGAAGAAGAAGAAGTGGATCTGTTCAGTCGCTGTACAAAAAAATCGTCGCTGTTCAGTACAAAAAAATCTACAAAGTATAAATGTGAACATTAGAAATGTAATTGAGACTAATGACTCGAATTGTCATGTTATTATTGAGTATGATGATATATTCCCCCAAAACGCCAAATTACAATCCCTCAAATTTTTAAATAACATTTATTAGATTACTTGGAGCATGCAGAAACTAAAAATATAATAGCCACAGATGCTTCCGTAAATAATCAAAAGGCAGGTGTAGGCATTGCCTCTGATTTGCTTGACTGGTCCTTTTCAGTGAGACTGCCTGATTTTACTCCAGTTTTTGAAGCGGAGCTCTTGGCGATTATTTTAGCTCTTCGAAAACTTCCATCAAATCAAAACAACGCAGTCATAATGACGGATTCTCTTTCAGTTTGTGCAGCTCTGACAGCTTCAGAGAACTCTCGAATTCTAAGCACATTCAAAACATTAGTACCCCCGCAGTTGAGACTCCTGAGATTACTATGGGTTCCGGGACACTGTGGATTAAGATTAAATGAATTGGCCGATTCCTTAGCACGAGCCGCACTTGATGGGCCAGTTTTGTCCATTCTGCCAGATGTTGAATATATCACGGCAATAAGATATTGAAAATTAGCAATCTCTACTGATACGATAGAAAAAGTAACTACATGGACAGACTATAACCACCTCATGTTTCCATGGCAACCCCACTGGAGTCAGTCCAGAAAGCTCGAAGTCTTAATTACTAAATTTTGATGTCGTGTCCCCCCCCCCCTAAACCTGTATCTACACAGAGCTGGTCAGACAACATCACCCCTCTGCGCATTCTGCGGAGAAATGGAATCACTAGATCATTATTTTTTGTATTGTCACCGCTACGAGATACTTAGAAAAAGGTTACTAGTTATGCCATTTCGGAAAAGAGGCCTTAGATTGACGGCGGAAACGGCGCTAAGCTTTGGCGCCTCAGCTTTGGGACATTGCCACAGGGATGCTTTCAATGCCGTTTGCGATTATATTCAGGCAACCAAGCGTATACCTTTGTGATCTTCAATCAAAAAAATATTTATTACTCCCCAGGGCAGAGTGAAGTAAACGCAGCTGAGTGGTAATCATAACACCTCAAATCTCAAAATTGCTCAACTTGATTTTTTTTTCGTTTGCTCTTTTTATGTTGTTTTTATTTTTACATTAGTCTTATTATAATACCAATTCATTACACATAGTTAAAATGATCACAGAAAAACTGCACTACACTTTCTTGGCCAATCCCCCTGAGTGGGTATGAGCCAACCTCCCAGGGAAACAAAACAAAACAAAACAGTCGCTGTTTCTGTGCACTGTTCAATTTCTGCTGTTTTCTTGGACTATTACGCTGACATCCATTTCTTCGCGGTGTGCCAACAAGACGCCGGGTGAAGACTTCGAGGGCTCGGCGCCCTACAGGTACGAGGTTCCTTTATCAAAGACTTGGCTAGTACGCGACCACTACGGTGGTTGGTAGTCATCGCCACGAGCCTTATGCTCGTCAAAGTGCGTTAAACCACATGAGTGATACTGCAGGACACAATGAAAAGCCTGGGGGCTTACACGTGCGCCCAAGCATCATAAAGCCGGCACGTTTGCAAATTCACAACCGCGAAATAGCTCCAGCGAGCACAGCAGCAATGGAAGACGATGAAGCTGAGAGCAAGAAGCTTCGCTTAGAAGAGAATCCTCTCGACGATAAAACGTCAACTTATTACCTAAGTGATGAAGAATACATGGGCGAAGATGAATCATTTACGTTGGTTACTTATAAAAAGAAACGAGCAGAGGGTATCCCAGTTGTCTTTCGTCCAACAGCTGAAGGTGCTAGCTTCTGGGAAGTGAACCCCAATCGAGTGTCAGCTGAAGTAGTTTCCGCTGCTAAAGAAAAAGTGCAGTCATTCAGAACGACCAGAGATGGAAGTTTCAGTGTCAGCGTTGCTTCCTTAAGTTCAGCCAAGCGTCTTCTGATGCTTTCAAATGTAGGTGGTCTGGAAGTTAAGCCTTTCATCCCAGAGTCATACACTCGGAACGTTGGGAAAGTAAAACATGTTCCTCTGCAGTATTCAGATGAACAACTCCTAGAGTACTTGAGAGATGCAGGGGTTATATCGGCGCGACGGCAAATAAAATGCTGCCGCCAAGAAGATGGAGGAGTAACGACGCGTCCACTTCACTCAGTGATCCTGACTTTTCGAGATGACCACCCGATTCCAGGAAGAATCTACTTAGGATTCATCAGTCACGAAGTGGAAGAATATCTTGGTCCAGCACTTCGGTGCTATAACTGCCAGCTATTCGGACACATGGCGAAAAGTTGCCGTAACACACGCCGGTGTAAGATCTGCTCAGAAGAACACCATCATAAGGAGTGCAAGTCTGTTCTTCAGCCTAAGTGTGCAAACTGTGCAGGTAATCACGCTGCCTCATATTCAGGCTGCCCGCAAAGTAAAGCTGCTGCAAAAATGCGTCGGCATGAGCTCATCCATGGCAGAAAACCGCGCCCCTATGAACCATCTCCAAACCTTGAGATTGTTCATCCTGTACGTGATCCACCTCAGCGGCTACCGCAACAACAGCCGACAAGCACGCCAAGAGAACCGCCAAGAGAGCCGCCAAGAGCACACTCGAGAGACCACTCACGAGAAGTACCTTCAAGTAACCCAACCTACGCGTCAAAGCTGCGAACGCCCACGGGACTTAGAAGTGTGGCAGCTTGGGCTAGTTGGTATGGCATGACGATAGTTATAGCGCGAGAACAAAACGACGACACATAGACAAGAAGGACTTTCGTGTCCTTCTTGTCTCTGTGTCGTCGTTTTGTTCTCGCGCTATAACTATCGTCATGCCCACGGGACCTCTGCCGGAAAGTAGCAAAACCGACAGTGCCAGTGTTCGCCCCAACTACAACATCGAAACGTCACGTCATTCTCAACAGGCCTCAGAAAATCAACCATTCAATGGAGACCGTGCCTCTGCATCAGTCATGCAATTGATTCTGCCAATGCTTTTCGCAGCACTTAAGGCAATCCTGTCTGCTCTACCGGAAGCAAACAACCTGCCAGAAGTAAAAGCCCTGCTGCCTCTGGAAGCACTACTGTGTCAACAGTCCGGGTCAAACTTGCGACAAGTAACATATGAATAAGCGCTACAAAGATGTCTCCATATACCAGTGGAATGCCAATAGTCTTCGAAGGAAGTGTGCTGACTTCCGTAAGCTCCTTTTGCAGTATAACTTTCCAATACTTTGCATCCAAGAGGCAGGAATGAATGATGATTTATGCCTCTCCAACTACGTGATATATAAGTCATCTCGTCGAAGTGGTCCTAGCAGAGTACATTTGTGCGTCAGAAAGGACCTACCTTCTCATCAAGTTCACTCAAGTTATTCGGACTTCCCGGAATTCGTCGCTTGCAAAGTATCTTTTGGTGAGCAGTGCGTTACAGTGATCAATTTTTACCTACAACCTTCAAGCCGCATTTCGGTGGAAGAGCTAACAAATATCTTCAACATTTCTAACTCATATACGTTTATATGCGGAGACTTTAATGCGCACAACATAATCTGGGGTAGTGATCGATGTGATGCACGTGGGAACATTGTTGAGTGTGCCGCAGACAAATGCAATTTGACAATTTTAAATGACGGCTCCCCAACTTTTCTCCGAGGGCATAATTACTCTAGTTGCATCGATGTAACCTTGTGTTCCCAAGATCTAGTGAATGGTGTGGTGTGGACAACGGATGTAGAAACACGTGGGAGTGACCATTTTCCCATTCTAATAAATCACCCCTACTTGCGAAAAGACGACACCAGACGCTACAGCAAACTGACGAACTGGAAAGCTTTTCGGCACCACCTAACAAACCAAAATAGTGAACTCACGACAGTTGAAAGCTTTACTGAATTTCTGCAAGATAATTCGAATAAATGTACAAAGAAAGTCCCGATTCCAAAAGACTATGCTGCAGTCGATGGAGAGTATGAACATCTAAGAGCCATCAGACGCCGTTCAGAAAGGGCACATCGACGCAGCGGAAGTTTAGAAGCATACAAAAATGCACAGAAAAGCCACAGTGTAATGCGCAGACGGCTAGAAAATTTAGGTAAACGACGCTGGCGTGATTTCTGTGGCACGCTCTCTCCCCACACACCTGTTCCAAGAATTTGGCTTCTAATTCGAGCACTTAGTGGCCCTGTATCACAGAGCTTCCCATTTCGTGCTCTTGCTGTAGCCTTGGACAAACCGGAAGCTGTGGTAGCAGATGAATTTTGTCAACTTATTAGTAGGCCCGCCGCATCACAATGCGCCTTATTTGATAATTCTGTCGCGTTAGCCAGCCAGAAAATTAATGCTTGCTTTTGGGCCCAGCATCCTCAACTAGACCCTGTATTTACGTTAAGGGAGCTGCATTGTGCTACAGCATCATGTCGTCAAAAATCGGCCTCTGGACTGGATGGCTTTACGTGCAATATGCTAAAGAACCTTGGGCCCACAGGCACAACTATTCTCTTAGATATTTACAATAATTTATGGACGCAAGAAATTGAACCCGAGCTGCTTGCATCATTCCGATCTTAAAACCGGCTAAGACGCCCTTGAACCTTGAATCCTTCCGTCCAATCAGTCTGACAAGCTGTATATGTAAGGTAATGAAAAAAAATTATTGATGCGCGACTTCAATGGTGGTGCAACAGAACTGGTGTATTCTCCAACTACTTGATAGGTTTTAGGAAACAGAGATGCACAATGGATGCAATACTGGACTTAGTAACGTATGTGGAGCATGAACGCGCCTGCGGTAGTTTGATGGTCGCAGTGTTCTTGGACATCAAAAGGGCATTTGACACAGTCAGTCACACTCATGTTCTGCTGAGTATGTTGGAACACGGACTGTTCGGCAGGTCTTTGCGGTGGGTATCCAAATTTTTATCAGGCCGTAAAATATTCATTCAGACGAGCGAAGGAAAAAGTGCAGAACACGACGTCAGACAGGGAGTGCTACAAGGAAGCGTACTCAGCCCTCTTCTTTTCAACTGTGTTATGGCTGATTTAGCTAAAAGACTGCCTTCCAGGTTGAAATACTCTTTATATGCAGATGATATGTGCATTTGGGCATCTGGCACGGACATACGGTTAATTCAGATTGCATTACAAGACGGAATAAATATTATCAACAACTTTTTAAAAGAAAGAGGAATGATTCTATCGCACGCAAAGACAGCTGTATTGCCCTTCACCCGTAAGAAGTTAAAGAACCTCAATCTCAATTTAGAAGAAGTACTAATGATTGTGACACAGCATCGGTTTCTCGGAGTAATACTTGATAGGCAGCTATCATGGGCACCTCACATAAAGAAACTCGAAAACGAGGTGAATACGCTAGTGAATATACTCCGCAGAATCGCTGGGACATCATGGGGCGGATCTGTATCATCCATGCTCGCTGTTCACAATGCTTTAATACGACAAAAAGTTGCATACTCTGCAGCAGTGTTACACGGCCTTTCCCGCACTTCAGAGGAGCGACTTCAAAGACTATTAGCTAGGGGACTGCGCGTCTGCATAGGTGTTCCACGAGCGACTTCCAGCAGCCTTGTCATAGCAGAGACTCGACAACCACCCTTTCCAGTCATGAGAACAATCGAAACATGCCGCCATTTTTTTCGCTTACAGACGCAACACAGGGACCACCCATTGGCACTGGAGATTTTACTAAGAGATAAAAGCAATGCTCATAACCATGTACAGAGTAATGTACATATATTACCCAGAAATGAATTTTGGAGCTCAGAAATGGACTATCCTCCATGGCTGCTTGTAATACCAAGCATTGAATTCTCAGTGGAGGGCATTATCAGAAAGAGAGACATGTTCATCCAAGCTGCTCAACAACTAGCGCTTTATCAGATACACATGCGGTATCCAGGGTACATACATATTTACACAGATGGCTCAAGTACTACAACGTCTTCAACATCGGCATTTATCATACCACAGCTCAATATTCAGGAATCGTCTAAATTATGCCGCATGACATCATCTACAACATCTGAGCTCTTCGCTATTCTGTATGCTCTAAAGTTTCTAAACTCGGTAGCAGACGCTAGAAAATGGGTACTTTTCAGTCACTCACAGGCCGCATTAAGATCACTCTGCAGTACAAACAGGACAGTAATAGGTGATAGTATGACATACGAAACGCTGAAGGAGCTCACCAAAGCAAAGAAGGCGCAACATGAGATCAAATTTCAGTGGATACCTGGCCACTGCAACATTCCTGGAAACACAGCTGCCGATGAAGCAGCACGACAGATTCGCTCAGCATCGTTACAGCTTTGAAAACACTCAAAAAGCATAAAGATCTTGTATTTGTGTCGCTTTACTATTTTTTATGCAGTATCTAGGCCCTCAAACGACATGTTGTTGTGTGCTGGGTGCCAGGGAAGCGTGAGATCGCTGGAAACGTGGCAGCAGACCAGCTAGCGGCGTCTGCGCACGACCACGCACCCGTCAATACACCCATGGCCGTCCCTTCGCTTGACATGAAACCTTTCTTACGACGGGAGCTCAGGGCGTGCTGGAAGCGCCTATGGGAAACGGACAACAAACTACATGTTATTAAATCAATACTTGGAAATTGGCCATTAGCGTCCAGATCATGCTACACACAAGTTACATTTACAAGGCTGCAGATAGGACACACACACACTACACATTCATACCTTTTGTCTGACCATGACCAACCCATCTGTGAGAGGTGTGGAGATCCACTTACGGTACTCCACATCCTAGTTCAGTGTAGTGATTTAGATGGTTTAAGGAAAACACACTTTTTATTTCCCTACGGAAAGCGGCTACCACTACATCCTGTCATGCTCATCGATGGGGATCTGCTTTTTAAACTTCAGTCACTTCCTACGTTTTTTAAAAGATGTACATAGTTTTGATCCCATATACTCAGGTGATCCGTAGCTCGATCCCTGTACAGAGGTCGCGGCTGCGATGCCCCTCACCACCCACACTGCCATTTATTCGAGCCCCACGCGTTTCACGTCACCGCTATGAGTTTAATATGTTTGAATTTCAACCCGCCTCCGGGCGCGGAATTTCGGGCCCCTTTACAGCCACGCAACGCTGTCAATGTTCGTATCTTTTTAATATCAGTTCGATAGCGTACCATTGCTTTTCATTCATCAGCAATTACGACACTAGACAACCAAATCAAAATTTAGAATTTTCTGCAAAATTTAGATAACTGGTGTAGGAAATGGAAAATGGCAAAAAATTATTCTATATTTACATACACACACATCAGCAAAAAGAAAACAATCCATTCCTTTTTGTACAGCATTGGTGAAAACTTGTTGGTAAATACGACCCAGTTCAAGTACCTTGGGGTAACAATTATGCAAAAATTAACATGGAATGAGCATATAGATAACGTTTGCACGAAAGCCTATCAAAAGTTATATCTATTGATAAAGAAGCTGCAGGATGCATCATGTGACGTAAAACATATTGCATACACCACCTTCATTAGGACAGTACTGGAATATTCATACGTTGTTTGGAGTTCCCGTCAAGTTACTCTTAAGAAGCTGGAAAGAATACAGAGACTAGCGGCACGCTTTATTTGTCCAACGTAACGAAGGAAGGAATCAGGCACACTGATGTTACGGAGATGCAACCTAGATCCTCTTGAACTACGTAGAAATAAATATAGGCTGAAAATATTGTTCCAAATAATGTACGATCAACTGAAGATAGATAAGCTCAAATATTTACATTTTCTAGGCAAAAGAAATCCCCGAATTAACCACGATTGCATCATAAAACCGTACCGAACAAATACTGACACATTTCGATATTCTTTTTTTTTTTCAAATGTCATAGAAATGTGGAACAAACTGCCGAACGAAATTGTTGTTTTAAAAAATGTCACTGACTTCGAAAATGCTGTAGAAGCGCATTTACGTGATTGCTAAATTATTTTTTTCGGTGCTAAGTGATGTAAGCGACTTCATGTGCATAGCAAATATTTTGAAAAGTGACTGATTTCTGAATTGTTCTTGAATTGTTATTTTGAATGTTGATTTGTTAAGAGAATACCAGTTTTCATTGTGAGTTGTCAAGGTATTAAGAAACTATGAACATTGTACATTCTTTGGGTATGTCCTCTCTGTTCTGACCCTCTATGAGGGCTGACAGTACTACCAAATAAATAAATAAATAAATAAAACAAAATATTTCATGGCGCTTCTTGACCATCACATGGCACTTGCGACACCATATATCATCACCATCACATTTTTTTTTCTTTTGTTATTTGCAGCTCCTCTAAATGTGACTTGCATAGATCATGTCTTTGAGGTGTCTGCTGCTTCAGTTTCTTGCACTTAGACCTTCAGCAAAGGTGAACTTTGCTCTGGAGATTACAGCGCCGATTCAGGGCACAGAATCCGCAGGTCTACTTTTGGCCCCATCTCTTGGAGGCTCGCGTAACATAAGCTTTGTTAATGCTGAGCATATCGCTTTCTCGTCATACTTTGCATAGAAAGCCTGCAAAAAAAGGATACACCCAAAAGGGCGATGCCACCTTACAAGTACTAAGGCATCCCTCTCACGAAGATGCGGACTAAGAAAGACAACAGGACGATACGCGGGACAGTACATCGTCCAGTCGTCCTTCTTATTGTCGTTTTTGTGCGCCACACATTTTCATGATGTATCACCACCAAGTGTATTATTACATCCTGTTATTTTAACCCTACATAGGTTCCCCGATAGTTCTGATACGGTGATATAAAAACTGGCTGTGGTATATCGATATAAACTACCAGAAAATTATAGTTGCCGTCTATTCCGCCCGAGAATGGCACCCTCTGCCTTTCAGAACGACATTGATTTTCTTTGTTACATGTGAAAAATTTTATCAAAATCAGGCCAGTAGCTTACTGAAAAAAAAAGTGGGACATATATGTCCCAATGACTCGTGAGAGTGTTTTCAAAAAGTAGGAAAACACTGTATCATAAAGGCACCATCTCGCGATTGTGTGAACATTTATTTTGGTATGCAAAGGCCAAAGCAAGTGGCGAAGATGTGAAGAGGAAAATTGTGTGATCATTTCAACAGATTACCACCTGCAGTTGCACCTCTTATGAGCCTTGCCTTAAAATGCTGGGGCCTGCTCTGTAAAGCTTACTTCACCGCAAGCATAAAGCACTATTTAGGTACATTTGGCTGTCCTTGCTTATGGCGTAAATTTTCGAGTACAGATGTCCCTGAACGTATGCCTACTTTTCAAGAGGTATACAATATCAAGAAAATATTTTGTAGCATCAATATCCGCAATCGCGATGAGGAATGAGCAGGACAGTTTCGATGCATTTATCAATCAAGTTACTACGCAACTTTACAAAACCCCACAATGACTGGACGCTAACATTAACATTGGCTCTCTCAAAAACCTGAAAAGGGGTAAATCATCCGACATTTTTATTGATAGGTTTTCTGCAGACGGAAAAGTGGTATATATGTGTTCTGCAGTTGCACAAATGGTTAATGTGCTCTTATGTCTGCAGGAAGACGAAAATTCAGAAGCTATCATAAAAAAACTGACCAAAATCCAATGCCACTTTAACACTACATCTACCCTTTGAAAACACTACATCTACCCTTTTTCTCAAGATTACGAAGCCTTTGGTACGATATGAGTGATTTAACACTGCGCTAATTGCAATGGGTGATGTGGGAGAAACTTTTTCCTGCAGACGGAAAAATGGGACGTAAGTGTTCCGCAGTAACACAAAAGGTTAATGTGGTCTGATGCTTCCAAGCTCAGCAAGGGTTAAAACAAAGTTCCAAGCGCTTCTCTAGGTGCAGCATCATGCTCTCTGGGTGCTATTTGTAGCTATGTATAACACATCTACACTCAGTGACAACTTTTCTTGACAGCTTTGTGGAAGCTACAGAACTCAAGCGCATACTTGCTACCATGCCAAAAAATAGTACCAAGTTCACTGATAACTTTCTCATTTGCTTTGCTGAAATAAATTCTGCCTTAATTATTATGAGGCTCAAACAGTTGCAGGAAGTTATACGCCACTTTGCAAGAATGCCTCTCCCCCTCCCCCTTTTTTTAATTCTTAGCACCACCTTTTCAGCATGCCCATTTTTCAAAGTAAACATGACGTCCATGGAGTAGTGGGTCAGCGCGTGGCTGCAAACGCGCTTTTTACTTCTCCAGGAAAAATATACTCGTAATATGCAGCACTGAAATGTAGAGTGAGCCATCGAAATATTTGTCCCATTCACATTTTCATGTGTATAATTCTGGAAATGTGTTAACGAGGCCCAAGACGTACTTGCGGGGCTAGTTGGTAAGCCATTACGGCATATGGCAGCACACACCAGGTTACAGAACGAACACGCACACAAAGGGACGACACTCGGCACTTGTGTCGTCCCTTTGTGTGCGCGTTTCTTGTGTAGCCTGGTGTGCACTGCCATAGGCCTTAATGAGGCGTGCGAGCGAAATTAAAATCATCCAAAAACTTGGAAGTGTTTGTTGCTAGTCTAGTTGGTACATCATTATGAGGGAAAATTCTAGATGCCTAAAACACCACGAGAACGAAGCACACCCTGTGCTTTGTTGTTTCTCTTGTGGTGTTTTAGGTGTGTAGAATTTTCCCTCATCCGAAAACTGCCTAACTTGCAGAGCAACATGCCCCGTTGCGGTGGTCTTGTGGCCAATGTACTCGGTGGCTGCATTTTTGATGGAAGCAAAAATGCTGTAGGTCCTGTGTACAGATTTGGGTGCACGTTAAAGATCCCCAGGTGGTTGAAAGTTCCGGAGCCCTCCACTACAGCGTCTCTCATAATCATATGGTGGTTTCGGGACGTTAAACCGCACTTATCTATCAATTTGCAGAGCAACACAAATGTGCAGAAGCCCTGCCTCCATAGTCTGTGCTCCAACATCAAGATAAGTTGTCGCTGAGTATATATAACAGCCAAATTTCAATGTTGCTCCTCAATACTGGTGTGATCGCAGTGCATATACTTTTCAAGTGCAAAAGTGAGCATGAAACCTATCTCTGGAAAAGCTGGTGCGACCATAGATGTGGAAAAGATGTTACATGAGCACACAAAACTCTCTGTAATTACATGAATGATCTTTTACCAAGTTTAAAAAAAGACTTCTTTAATGAAGAGGCGATGTTTCGTAGACACACGGCACCAAGAACCTCTATTTAGTGTTTTTTTTTCTAAGCAAGCTACCAAAAGCATGGAAATACTTTTGACAAACGGAACCAGGCAAGACAAAATTACATATCTCGGCCTCCTATATATGTTCCTTAAACAACAACTGTAGCTGTTGCTTTTTGCATGCATCCAGGTCTCTTTGGCTACTGGCGTTGGTAACCGGCGCAGTGCCACATTACTTGAGACCACACATTTGATGTGCTCTGCATCTCCATGTAATATACCCGACGCATTCGACCTGCTTAAAGAGTTTACAGGGAAATAGCCTTTAAAGGGTTCTTTACGTCTTCTACGAGATATAAATTTGTTTATAAGCCTAGCTAAGAGAATAATAAACATTTGCTACAGAAGTAAAGAGAGGATAGAAAAGACAGTTACGAGGCTCACTTTTTTTTTCTTTTCCCTTTCATAACCAGATAAATGAACATATGCTAATTTATCCATAAGTTAAATTCATAACTGGTGGTGCCCACTGGTTTTGCAGCTACTTTTTTATGGTCGTGAAAAAGAGCGACGAACCCTGTTTCCAAAAAGAGGGATTGCTCTCAGTCTTGTGTCTGAGGATGAATCTCTTTTACGGAGGAAGGCTGCGTGGCAGAGGTGTGAGTGAAGGTTGGATTGTGAAACTTAACACTGGCTACAACCGTAAGTTGACAAACTCACTTAAGAATCAACTTGCCTAGACAGTCTGGTTGAGTAATATTTAGGCAAGTGTAAGTCCAAGTGAGTCTTGTTGAGGGCAGTTGTAAGTCCAAGTGAGTCTTGTTGAGGGCTCATGTGCACTGGCACCGTGACAATGGAAGGGAAGTTATGCTAAACACCACCCGAGTTTCACGCTCCGCAATGAGCCTGATGAACGCGTGAACCACAAGACTCGATGCCACGACAACAGCGCCGTCTGCGAGATACGTCATTCAGCAGACGACAATTTCCAGCGTCCTGTTTGCACTAAGAATCAAAAAGCAAGCGATGAAAAACTATACAATAAGAAATAAGAGACACTTGCGAAACGCTACGTGTCCAGTGGGTGGGCATCTGTTTTCCAGGCGGTTGTGCTACATCACTTCTGTACCAATTGACAAGGGTTACGGTAATTTTCCCATCACCTTGAAATCCTGGCAGCAAAAGTAGCCTTGTGCAAGTACGGTCGGACGATGTGAGCTCACGCGCGTTTTTCTGTCTCGTCCAACCGTGTTCTGTGGCAGTGCCAACTGTAACTTACGTCTGAAATGACGTAACATCACCGCGTCGTTTGCCAGCGCGCACGGGCTGGTGGGATCGCACCACGCTCCACCGTCAACCTCCGCGGTGCCATGGTGGCGTGCACTCCTCTCATGGCCGGCCCAGCCGAACATGCCCCCCCCCCCCCATGCTTGGTGCCCAGACCAGAGTGTTAAGACCATGGCCCAGACGAACGTACGGCACCACATGAGTGCTCAGAAAACGTCACCAGTGCCGCCAGCCAAAGATGCCACGAGTGAGCTCCACCTTTTATCACCGGCCCGTGGTTCTATCAAATGAATTCAGCATTAATTCTGCTTAGAACTTCAAGTATATTCACACACATTATGCACTAGCATTGATGCACCACCTCAATATTTATTGATTAGAGACATGAGTTAGGGAAAAGGTGCCATGACCTCCCACCGAAAACTGTTTCACTAGGAGCTCTTGGTAAAAATATGTCTCGTCAGTTACATATTTAAATCACTGTTAACTAGTATGTAAACGGGCGAGACCAAAAGGCATGTCGCAAAGCCCCAATCATAAGAGATATTGGCGGTAGAGAGCATTGACACCATAACCAAGAAGCTCGTTTTACACTAACAGACTCTTGAGTTGGCTCACTCAGGCCAAGCCACGAGTCAGAGTGAGCTCGAAGTTTTTTGTCAACCTGCGGCTGCAGCACGTGGCCGCAGTCAATGCTTCCGTGAGGACGATATTTGCACCCGCGTGGGGCTGCGATGTTCAACGCGTAGCAGAAAGCGCTCAGTGAGACGCTTGCCAGAGCCTGCTGTCTGACTACTCATTCCTTTCTGGCATAAGCTGGTCCATATGTTGCCTACAGCCATATTGGCCCCAAAATTATTGGTTGATATTCACTCCCAAAGTCAAGTTGCTCACCCCATCCCAACCTTATTTGATTTCTATGGAGCCATATCTATTGAAAGGGAATCATGCCAAAACCGGGTACAAGAAGGTGCCAATTTCTTTCATTTTTTTAGGAAAATTATTTTCAAAAAATATATTGCAATAGTATTGAAAGTTTGGCAACAGTATTGAAAGTTTGGTACGGATGTATTTTAAATTACAACGCAAAAACAACCAAGACGGAAGACAGGAAGGGTACAAACGAGTGCTGGGGGACACCTTCAAGAAGGGACACCTGCAGCGCTCGTTTGTGTACCTTCTGTCTTCGTCGCTTTCGCACTGTAATTGAAAATGCATCTATGTAATATCTATACAAAAACAGCTATATGTGTATACAGTAATAGGTGCTTATTTATGCTGTGTCACGCCATCCTTTAATTAAAGCGAATCAGTGTAAAGGCATACTCTTTAGGGATTCCCGGCATTTTATGAAAGAATATTGTTTCGGAATCGTATTTTCTCGCAGCAATTACACGCAATGTCCACTCTCTGTGCAATTTCTGTAAACAGATAGTTTCTGTAAACAACTTCGTGCTTTCTTTTTGTCCTATATCAGTATTTTTACTGTAAAAACTCCTTTCCTTAGAAAGTATTCACAGAAATGAACATCAGGGCTTCTGCGGGATGTTTTTATAAAGCACTGATAGCCATATTGACCATTTGCACAAATCTCCAAGCTGCCTTTCCTGCAAAGTTGTTTTCCGACCAAAAGGTCTCGTTCTCAGACTGCTTTTCTCACTCATTTTGTTTTTGCCTTACCCCCCTCTCTTCTTTACGAATGACAGGTGCCTCACCCACCATGCGATCCGAGGGTTCGTTCGAAGTGGGACAACCACTCAGTAATTGTTAGGAGGGAAATTCGTTTTGTCACACGCGTGCCTTCACCGGAATAGAAGTGGTAAAAGCACAGTGAGCAAAAAAAGCAGTCTGGCCACGGGAGTTTTTTTTTTTCTTTTGGTTGGAAAATAACCTTGCAGGAAAGCCGCCTTGCAGATTTCTGCAAATGGTCAATTTATAAAGAGTATGCGGACACTGTCCTACCTAGTACACAAGCGAGACGCATCCATTAGGGGGCAACTCTGTAACTTCTTGCCCCCTATACTATATGATAGACTGTGCTTTGCTTTATGCTCTCTACTCCTCTTAAGATCGCTACTCACCCTTGCTTCTTTTTCCCACCCTTACTGTATGCGAAGCTATGCTGAGAGCTGCTTGGCACATATCCACTTTGCGGAACTTCTCGCTGAAAGAGCCCTGTAGCTGTAACAAAAATTGCGAGGCCTCCGTGGAACACGCAGCAGACTGTCACAGAAAAGGGGGGCTTTTTTAAAAGTTATTGTAGAGTCTTTTGGGGCAACTAATACAAGTACGCATGCTAGGTACCAACTACGCCAATTTTTTTTTTTTTTTTTGGTGCAGAAAACCATGGACAAGCTAGTGCCCAGTTTTCACTAGGTAATGCCCGATTCTTTCTTTTTTGATAGTTCTAGAACACCAAAGTATTACAATCCGTTTAGATCATGATTGCCTGGCAGGTAAATGCTCACAAAAATAGAGCGAAAGAATAAGCAATTATGATCGAGTAAAACAGACTGGATGCTGATGTGCAGGCTCTTAGAAACCTGCTTAAACTGGTGGAGCTGTTTTTTGGCCTTCGTTTCTGTTGTCGGGGCATGCAAACAAATGTTTTTCGTCCTCTCTACCCCAGCTGAACAAACTTGTATCAGTGCATGCACATGACCCTGTTTACATGACAGTGTGTTCACCTTTGCAGCTTGCAGATGTTGGACAGTTGATGGTGCTAAAAGAATGCCAATATCTTCCTTTTACATTTCGCAACTATCCTTGAACGCACAATTTCTATCCAGAAGTAGCATGTACCTTAGTCATTTGGCCATGTTCCTGAAATGCTAATAGAAATTACAGTGTGAAAATATGATTCGGTTTTTCTATTTATAAATATTTAGACAGTATGTTGAGCTTCTAATATTTCCTATAGGTATCTCAAACCATTTATTACTAGTGAATGTATTTTTAAACATATTTAAATATGGTTTCAAACTAAGCACAAGTGCCTGAATAGGTGATACCTTGTGAAGTGATTACCAGTACGATAAATTTAGTGGCTGCTCAGGCCAAATGTTACAATTCACCTGCTCTATACGAATATAGCAGACATCAATGACCGACGAATTTGCAGGGTTCACGACGGAGGCTATCGTCATTCACCTCTCTTGCCGTGTTCTTGGGCTGCTTTCTAGGTGGTGCTGGTTACTTACATCAGTGGTATTTTGATATAAACATTGCAAGAGTACGCTATTTTGCATAGCGTACTCTTGCGCTATGCATAATATGCGTCGTCTGCGCCTTGCAGACGACGAAAAGAGCGCGCTTTCTGGGCATGCTTTGCAACTCGGCTGCGCCGTATGGCGCTGACACACAAAAATGTCGCGGCTCGCACCTGCTTTAGCCAGCTGCACGCCTCGCTTTAGTCCTTGAAGCTATTTTGCATGAATGTGTTAATGCGAAATTGCGTACAAACACTTTACTATTCTGTGCAGAAGTTATGCGGAATGCTAGCTAGAACAGCAATAGTTCGTTTTGGCCTCCGAAATGTGCCACGTGCTGCTTAATGCAGAACCTGTGGGCTGAACGTCAACTTGCAGTCAGCGGCCCCGCCGTGGTGGTCTATAGGCTAAGGTACTCGGCTGCTCACCCGCAGGTCGCGGGATCGAATCCCGCCTGCAGCGGCTGCATTTCTGTTGGAGGCGTAAATGTTGTAGGCCCGTGTGCTCAGATTTGGGGGCACGTTAAAGAACCCATGTGGTCGAAATTTCCGGAGCCCTGTACTACGGCGTCTCTCATAATCATATGGTGGCTTTGGGACGTTAAACATATCAACTTGCAGTCAGCGGTTTAGATGAGCAATAACTAAGCGGTGAGCGCGCTCAACTTGCACATCCTCTCACTTGCGTGGGTTGAGTTTCCGGTAGAATGGAGAGAACATTTATATCTCCACAATAGGCGGAGAGTTTTTGAATTCCCAATGAGGGCGAAGCACCCGACTTGCTGTTCCACATTTCTCCCCCACCTCACACACAAAAATAAAAGCAAATGTCTGTTACATAAAAGAATTACACCATCTCCCACAAAGAGAACCATGCGAAGCAGCGCATGGGCCGGCTTAAGGCTTCGTTCATCACCGGCACCTGTCTGGTGTTATCGAGTCTTATTTCTCCCAAAGTCTTGAAGAACGTGGATTCATCGCTCGTCTCTCGTTCCCCGACACCATTACGTGGTTGCTGAGACAGTGTGAGATGGAATCTAGCCACTCTTACACGTGTTGGATGCGGGGTTCGCAGAATTCCACCGCTGCTTGTGGTTGTTGAGCTAACGGAGACTTTGCCTTCACCGGCACCGGGGGCTCGGGAGGAAGACACCGATCATGAATAGAACTAATGCAGAAAACTTTACAGAGGTTTATTTTACATCATTTACAAGCAATATTTCGCCACATGATGAACGACTAGACGAAGAGTTCGTCCTACATTGTGACGACCCCGTCGCAGGCTCTCGCAGGAGTCCCCCCCCACCCCCACCCCCTCGGCTTAGATGTGAGAACGGCTTTAAACATTGCTGTACGCACAAACAAATGACACACGCCATTTTCGACGGTGCCGCCCACACTCGCCCAGGTCAACGTCTTTGATCGGGGCGTATACCCATCACACCGCACCTCCGGCACCAAGGTGTCTCTTCCCTGGAATGCGAATGCCACTAGGCAACGTTACGCTTTTATTCTGGTAACTTTTCTTCAAGTAGTCGCGAGTCATTTTGTTGTGAACTTTGCCGGCTCGGAAGACCAAAACAGGGGCTTTCAGCAGGCCAGCAACTCCTCGGCGGCTCGTTTGAAGTACCGCGAACACCCCTTTCTCCATAGTTCAGGCGCCGATCCTAACAGCCACTTGCGTGCCTGCACGTTCCGACACCAGGGTACAACGCGTAGGGTTCATCGCGCACCTGCAGAATCTCGTTCCCAGACATCATCACATCAATCACATCATTGCCGAGAAATCGAAATGGGATCTAGAAGCCGCATCGTCTTACCCTGCACCTTACACAGGCCGGAACGCGCTAGTGCATGGGCGTGTTCTGGCAGTGCTTAATTGGGTCAGCTTTTGCGCATGCGTAGTAAGGGTGGTCACGCCTCACACCGGGTTGAACTCCACCCTAAGCTGCTTCGCATCTAAAATTACACCATCTCCTACTAAAGAGAACTAGTTGAGGATGCGAATCAGCGCTGGTTTTCACTTGTGTTTTCATTTGTATGTTTTATTTGAGCATGTGTTGTGTACCGTTTATGTTATAGTCCCATTTGTGTGTATTACCGTGTGTGGACACCCACCGCTGTTAACACCCACCGCTGTTAGGAGAGTGCAACGACGCGAGCGAGCGCAGCATTTTATACCAGCGCAAAGCTGTGGCGGAGAGATGAACTGGAGGAAAACCCCTCTCCTCGCGCGCACGCGAGGAGAGGGGGAATGTTGATGCATGCACAGTAGGGGAGCGGATGGCCTCCGAGAAACGGACACAATTTCTTTGTCCAGTCGCCAAACTCCCTATTTGTCGCTGGATTCGTATTTGAAAAAGCCTAAAAAGAAAAGGAGCGGGCATAAAGAGTACTGTTGAAGTAGCTGAGATGACTAAGATACCATTGGCGATGAATAAGAGTGTAAGCCAAGCTTTCAAAAGTATCCCGGGTCAGCACATGGGGGGGGGGGGGGGGCTCTGCTTTTATGAATCAGCCCGAGCCCCTCAGTAGCTCAGTTCTCCCCCCCCCCCCTACTCTCCGCCGATAATCTACACACACTGACAATGACAAAGCTGCACGCGCGCTACATGTGCACTGATGATTGCATCGGTGATGACAGAGGGTTGAAATGATGCAATGGGCAGACACCAGGCCAACCAAATTTTCACTGCTTACCTGCTGTGTCAGCAAAGTTGGCAAAGTTTGGTGAACCCGAGCAACGATCAGCTTTTTGTATTGCAAGGAAGGCGATGCCGAGCGATTCATTCCGAACTGATAGGCAGCTGTTGGCCATTGTCATCAAAGGCCAACAACAGCAGAGCTTCGTTTAGCCATAAAACCGTTATAATTGAATGTCGTATACCCGTGAAGAAATATTGGCTGGCACTGGTACAGTTGATTTGTTAGCAGCCTTCAAACAGCTTGCGACACACGCTTTTTACACGTCGTGGCAAGGTCCAGGCATACAGCCTACAAAACATTTTAGCTCCCCTTTTATCTTGGAGGTCACTTTTGTCACTTTGTTTGTGGTGTCACTTTTGTCAAGCAATGAGTTTTCTTTTTCAGTTTCGGTATGAAAGACCACTGTATTTACTACCTTTTCGCTATGTGATGGCCTTTCAGTAAAGGGAAATCTCTTAACGTAATGGCTGCTGAAATGGAACAACTGCTTTTAACATGATTGGTTTCGTACCTAAATGCTTCAACCCACCTTAGTCTTTAAGAAAATAGAACTCCTATTAAATAGAACATGTTTTCCTGGTCCACAGCACATTTATATTTTGATTTGGAACTCCTCTACATCTACATTAAACTGAAATTAAGCCCAATATACAATCCAGTTGCAGACAAACTAAAACTCTCTATTAAAGGCAAAATAAAAGAAAAAATTCTGACTGCATTTTTGCATTAGCCTTGCACAAGATACTGTATCTGTAAACATGAGGATGTATAGATGGCGCCATATGGCACGGCCAAGCGTGACAAGCACTGAATTATTATTGCAGAAAAATTATTGCATTCTACTTCTCAGCCGGTCAATACTTTCAGCACCAGCTTAAAGATAATGAGTGTCTTTTATAAACTTTTTGTCAAGAGCATGAGGTGAAAGCAGAAGTGTTTATAATTGTGGTAGTACAAAGCATCACAAGAAGTCGGTGCCATTGTCTAGCAACACGAATATTCTGTAAACCCCTTTGCATACACCGGCCAAGTTAAGGGGGCACGTGACAATGGGAATTGTAAGTTTGTTCAAAATGTTCAGTTTCTCAATTAATTTTTTTCAGCAATCCTGAGACCATGTTTTACATCATAGTGTAATATTAGATTAAAATAAGTAGTAGAAGTTGAGAAACAAGCATTTTACAGGGAGGCTGTCGTCAAAGGCTATGTGAAATATGGACATAGCAAAAAGGAAATTTGCAGCTTTCCCTTGGCACAGTGCCACCATATTGGCATCATCATGAAGAGGACAGATTGAAGCTCAAGATAGCCACAAAGATGCATTTCTCCAATGAAAAATAAAGCCAGCTTCCTTCCGAGTTTCGTTTTATCAGCCTCTAGCTCCAATGTCGTTGAGCTCCATTTTCTCAGGTTTCATTTTTTGAGCAGTTGTTGTCGGTCATCCCTGTGTCGTTTCACAGCAAATTAAGCTATAGCCATTCCGTTTCCTGCACTTGGATTCTGACACATTGGTGAGTGCCATAAAGCTGTCCATATTTGTGTGCACATCATAGACTTTTTTTAATTGGCTTTTTGTAGAAGTTAAGACCATATGTCCAGAACATTTGAGAAAAAAATTTTGTGTGCTTACTCAAATATTAAAAATTTACCAATAACATTACGGCACAAAATGGACTCTTGTAAATATCCTTATGCAAAAATTTTGATGAACTTGTGTCTAATTATCCAATTAATTTTGGGATGACAATGAGAGTATATCAAGTACTGTGACTCGAAAGTTATATTAGATAGCTCAAAACCGATTTCAGTTATAATATCAGCACAACAATTGACATCTGCATGCCGACTTTCATCCCTTTAGCTTCATAAATAAAAACCATTTTCATTGCCCCGTCCCCCCTTAAGAACTTCTAGTACAGTCAAAAACCCCCTTTACAAGAGACACTGATGTAAGAGGCAAATGGGTATAATAGACACCAGTGAGCCTGCATCAAAATAGGTGTTGATAAGAAAATGCGTATGTGGTACCCTGCTTCTAAGAAACACCTCATACGAAAGACAAGAATTGCTCTCTTATAAAGGGGTTCAATTGTACAGAAAAACTTCGCACATTGTACAAAGGACCACCAGAAAAAGCAAAAAGTACAAGTGTTCACCGTGAAATAATACGTTTTATTATAAATATACTCAGCAACTAAAGTAAAACCATCAACCTAAGGGTGACTTCCGAACAGCAACACACAGACGAAGCAATGTTGCAGGTACGCAAGAGAGAAGCAGGATGAGGCTACAAGTACGTCATGCGTTTGGTGCAGTCCCACACAAAAAGCACACATCTGAGATGCAAAATGTGAAAAAAAATCTCTGCGGTACGTCGATGTATTTAACCTCTGAGGGAAAGTGAAAATTAATGGGGGACGAGCAAAAGGGACAGATGCTCTTCAAGCAGCCTCAAAATAAAGGCACTCACCACGAGCCTAGCTACAAGAAGTACTGATAAATAAAGTACATTTGGAGTGACAATAATACATAAAACAAAGTTGCAGTTAACTTTAGTACTAGTACACTTTATTTCTCTCTCTCTCTTTGCTACAAAGCTTGGAGCTATCACAAGAAACCAGGTGTGAGTATTTTCCGAGCAGGGTGCTCATAATTGTAGTAACTACAATGCGAAGAAGGAAATATGAGATGAAAAAATATGAGACGCTCAGAAAACGCACAAGAAAAAGTAGTGCACAAATGCGAGGATGTGTAGGTCACAACACGCTTTTGCAGTGTGGTTGGTGCCGAGAAGCTGTGTTGTGCTGCACTACAGGACGATCCTCCATTATGTCATAATTATGCAAACACACACGGCTTTGTTTCACGATCTAGGCTCACGAAGAAAAAAAAGGAAAACGTTATTGTATGCATGTTGTACATAGTATCGTAGACATCTGAGGCTATGGGCCTGACTTGCTCGTGCACGATAGCTACGGGTGAAAGTTGAGGGCTATTCTGTCCCATACCTGTGTCAGCTTAGCAACACGTCGAGGCATAAGGCAGTTATTATGCTTGCCACAAATCTTTTTAAAACACATCGCTTCGCGCCTTGCTGTCATGCAAAGGCAGCAAGGCCACACACACACTTGCACGCACACAATGTAAACAACACGCCAAGAAGAGTCTTCCCCGCGACAAACAGTTTGAGAGATACAGTGCATCACGAGTCGCTTTGGTTATTACATGAGACAACCGTCTTCGGGACCTCTTCAGGGTGCAGGAAAAAAAAAAGATAATATGCAATGAAAGTCATTTAAAACAAGTACCGCCAGTGGCAGCTGCCGACAGCATCAGTGCAACGTGCTGGAAAAAGAGCTGCTATGTTCCTCAAAAGCGTGCTCTCGACAGACACTTTGGTCTGCGTACTCAAAGCTCCCACCAGTCTCTTTATTTCTTCACATGAAATCACAGTTGAGAATACGTTCTGGTGGCGGTGCAAAAAAGAAGAAAAAAGAACATCAGTGAAACGTAAAAGGATGTTGGAAGGAGCAACGCAGGCAGTCAGACAAGAGAAAATGTATGTTCTACACTACGTGTGACATCGCCCGCTGCTGCCTGTGATGCGTACGACAAGGCTTCCGAAAATGCTGGCCGAAATGGCTCGTTGTCTACCGACGGCTACTGCCGTATACACAAACGCTTTTCAGCTCACATGTATTCCACCACACAGCCGAACCGAGCACAGCACCACCCCTGGACTGAAGATGCTTCTTCAGTAATTGCCATCAAACCTCGATAAAATGCACGGACTGCTTTTGTCAAGGGAGAATGCTACCATCAACCTTCTCGTGTTGAGGCTCAGTGACGAGAGGCAAAGCATCCCGGGATATGCGGATTAATTTCCAAAACTGTAAAGCTACTCGGAAAAACTGCTACTCTTCTTGGCCAGCAGCGGTTACCGTTTTTTTTTTTTTTTTTTGTAAAACTTGATAAGGGTCCTAAAGTCTGCCTGTAGACATGATGTGTATGCCACACACTCGAAGAGGAAAATGTCCTTCAACAAAACAGCAGACAACTGCGAGTAAACACTATTTGCGGGGACATTTTGTGCTGTTCCACACTATCGCTTAACACTATAATCCACTGGTAGCAAATATCGCTATGTATATATATAATATGTATATATATATATGTAGTGCTAACTACATTTGCATTGGAAGGGCCTTCCAAAAAACATGCTCCCACAACCGAATGATATACAGTGCAATGTGGTAACGTTAACGTTACAAAACTGCACCCTAAGGTCATATGTCAAACTAGGAACGCAAAGTGAACACAGGCATCAAAAGAAAAAAAATACAACTAAAGAGGCAGTTGCAGCAGCTAGGCAGCTACCCTTGCTCACAGGAACATGCACGATTACACACACACAGATGCACGGACTTGCACAACCACGCACAAGTGCGTCAGCGCCACGAAAGTGCTGCTACAAAAATGCACCACGCTTTAAAACAGGAGAAAAAGTGAGAAAAAAATATTTTAAAACTCTTCCAAAAGAGAGAGAGTGGTTGAGATGCAGGGCCCCAAATTATGCACAGCACGGCCGCGAAGACTTCCATTGTTCTTAGCAGCAGCACGATGACCGGGGTTGGCATATGCCGGATGTTGTTGGAGGGTTCTGTAAGACCCAAGCCAGACGACACTAGCAATGTGTCGGCTCCGCTCAGGAGGGCTACTTTTCGGCCATCAGGCCAGGTCTGTGATGCGGGCAGAGTCGGAGTTCTTGTCTGTGCCACCATCGCTGTGGCTGGTTCCCTCGTAGTCGTCGTAGGCATTCCATGGTCCTTTGCTGTCCTGGATCGGGAGGATGCTCAGGGAGGAGCGGGAGGAGGTGCTGCTTGGAGAGCGCGTCGACGAGCACAAAGCCAGTCGCTGCAGGGCATCTTCTTCCTCTGTTCCTTTTGGCTCTGTGAAAGGATGGAATGAAAAAAGAAAACAGTACCCTTTAGAGAGCAATTGTGAGTGGCTTCTCTATCCATCCTAGTGTCCTCAATCCTCATGCATGCTTTTTATGATCCATTTTACCACATCTATGATCCATTTTACCACATCTGCACAACTGTAAGTTAATCCGTTCTATTTGGATTTAAAATCCAAATTTAGTGAGTAGACTTACATTCAATGCGAGAACCAGTACTACCAAACTTAATGTTGTAGTGCAAAGTTCGTAAGATCAAAGGAAAGAGATGAAAGTGAAGAGAGACAGTAGGCACTGCAAGGCAGCTGTCAACACTTGGAAGAAACTTTCCTCTTAAACTTTTGCAGAGCCGCTGTTCACTTTCAGGAGTGCCAATTCTAACTGGAAGGGCTGCTCTTCCATCAATGATTGATCAATCTTATGAGAGTCTTGATCGTTGATAGAAAAGCAGCAGCAGCAACTCTCCTAACGACGAACAGCAGTGATTCGTTTGTGAGTGAATTCAAGGTTAGCAGGGCCAAGATGCCAGGACATCGAAGTTTGACAAAAAGGGCTGACTTGATAATGAATGAGCAGTGTAGTTAGTCCATCAACAGCGTAACTACACTTTAACAATAAAATGCAATTACACATGTTTTTCTTTTTTTTTCAGATTTTGAGGTCAAACTACATTAGAGTCAACTTACAATCGCGTAAATATGCCATACTGTAAGTAATGGAAACTTCTTGGCTGTAATCTTCAAGTGAAGCATTCTCTTGGGAGTAAACCTTGATCAGAGAGACACTTTTTGAGTCAGAACAAGGAAAGGTTTTTCAGAGCTAAAGTTGGGAAGCAACCTCTAGAGTGATGTAGGCTATGCCATACAGACTATCATACATAACTGATAATAACTATGAGCGCCTGTATATGGAGTGCATGACAGCCGGAAGTGACCGCTGCTGGATGACTAAAGCGGGCCTTGCCAGCGATGCTGTGCTCGTGGATCACCGAGGCTTGTACCTGCATTCCTGATGAGTTTGTTTGCTGTTTCTTGAAAAAGTGCTCCATCTCAAACGTCCTCAAAGGCACTGACGACGAGGCGCTGTGGGAGGGCATATCTGACAAGGGAACTTTGGATTAGAGCTCGTTAGATGACGATGAATAATTAAGTATAAAATAAATGTATTTTATGTTTTTCTCGGTCTATAGACTGTTTAATGGAGAGAAGAATCCCTTTCTTTCTGGGCTGTGGCACAGGAGTACAAAAGCTGATGTCACAACTTCGGCCCTGCATTTTTGGGGGGTCACGCATGTTAACAACAGCCTAAAGGGCATTATGGCAATGCCCAGGGAGCCTTCATTAAAAAGGTGTATATTTGGGTGAAAACTTTTTGTTCTCTCATTTGCTATGCCCGAAGTGCACCTCTGACTATATTCGGGTCCGACCTGCACACGGGTTTTAACGGCAACTTTTATTTCCAAAATTGAACAACTGTTAGCGGCTTCCTTTTCTTCCCCAACACCGTCGTGACGCAATTCTCGTACAAGCACAGTGACACCAAGATAAAAAGCGTGTTGAAACAATGGCTTCCATGAACGCAACACGAACGCTAACACTAGCAGCTATCTACCGTCAACAAGGTATCCGACAACGCCGAGATACAGGCGTGGTATTGAGGAGCAGCAGCTTATGCCTTATTTTATGATATTCTTGCGATATACTAGTCGTGGCTGGCTGATCCTTTTGGCAACGCAGTCGAACCGTCACTCTGACCGATGACTGCACTGGCGAAGCGTGAAAGAAACGAAAAGCATTGGCATCGAAAAAGTCGTCATTCTGCTACGATGGCACCCAGCTGGAACATGGACAGCTGAACGATTCAGCCAACAGAGCTTCCACTTCAAATTCTCTGTGACTAAGAAGCAAGGTAGTGGCAAAGTCAGGCCAGTCTCATCGTTGTAGCTATCAAGCAATGGCTGGCCCCATGCAAGAGCAGCGATGTCTGGTGGTGCCAACACGCGATTTCGACTTTAGAGACATTTTTTTTGTGTTCTAAAAAAATGTGCCAAAATGTTTGATAATGTTTACTGCGTGACATTAAATAGTTGAGCTTGGAATTGTATTGTCAAATTTTGTTGAAGCAGAATGGCAGAAGAAAACGGGCTTGTTGTGCCGAGAAAATTTATGCATCGACTCCCATGGTTTGCTGCCAAAGAAATGAGAATTCAATGAACTGGAAATTTCATTGAAGCAACGTTCATCTGTAAGTGGCAATAACTTAATTTTGGAGAAACCAATCGAAAGAACTGTTAAAGAGGGAATGAATTGTCTGCCATGCAAGTGTGCTGTAAGAATTAAGAATTGTTTATGTCGTTACTGTAACCCCCCTGCTGTAACGCCTTTGGGCAATGCGGGGTAACCTTTGAATAAAGAAGAATAAAGAACAAAGAAAAAAACTACCATTTGCCACAGCCACCGCACATGAAACCATGGAGATTACAAAGCTCCAAAGGTAGACTGTTAATGCAACGATAGATTAAAGTTAATTGAAGTTGTAACAATCCACGAAGCCTTCAGCATTCCTCTCGTACACTGATGACTACAGTGAAGTGGACTTTGGCACTCAGTTTTCTATTCGCCTCAAGCCAAGCTTTGACGTGAGTGTTAGCGGCAGCCTGTTGCACCATCCCCTATTGATTACTTGGCGTGCATCATAAAAACATAAGCCAGTCCTTTTGACAGCAATAAATGTTTGGCATGTGTATCATGGTTTGAAAACTGATTTTACTTGGTCTTGGATGATAAACTTCAGGTGATACAAATATTTTCTCCGCCTTTTGAAATTCGCATCACCTAGATTCTACTGTATACTACAATGCAAGAGTACTGTCTGTGCACACTTCATACATCCAGGAGTGTTGCAAGATACAATTAAACCTTGATGTTAATGTTAGCATGCTACTTTTCATGTATTGAAACTTCGTTGTATCAAAGGTCTACCCTTCATTCAAAGTGTAATCAAATGATATTCAATTTTACATGAAAGGTGCCGCAAATTGTTTGGAATAACAGGGCAGTACAAAGCAAAACCTCATTTTAAAAACGTAAAAACAAAACAATGTTGAACCTGAGATCCGGGGACCGTGACTTGGTGCTGCACTGGCGAAGTCCTCTTCACAACGACCAAATGTCACTTGTAAAGCTGAAAGAGATGCAAGTCCAGACACTGTGGAAATGAAGCTACCAAGTGACCTAGTGAAGCTATCATGCCCACTCCAGTGATGAAATTAACTTTTCACTTTTTGGACTAGATTTCGGAGCAGAAAAATGCTAGCTTAGCACAGCTACTGATGTTCTAGGTGCGGATGGCAAAATACGCCACGTAACTCCTGGAGTTTAAAGCATTGCCGAAGCGTGACACAAGTCACGTTATTTGTTATGGCAGGTAGTATTTCACAAATGACGGTCAAACGTAAATTGCTAGAAACAAACGCTTAAGGGGGGGCGCGGCAAGTAAAGTGCCGATTTTGGTCAAAATATGCGATTTTCTGATTTATTTTTTTTCGTAATCTTCAGACCTTCAACTTCCTTGTTCTAAAATATTACAGCGAAACGTGCGCTACAAATCCCGCAAATAGTGTTTTTGCCGAGGCTAGTCGCCAAAAAGTGCGAAAAAAAAGCCCCTGAAACGGTGTTGTTCACGCCGCACAAACGCGCCAAGTTGTTGACCGTGGGCCGCCATTTTGGTAGCTTTGGAAAGAGGAGAAAGCCGGCTTCCCGATGGTCGCAGTCTCGTATTTCGCCGAGTGAAAATAAAAGCGCGAGGAGCAAGTAAAAAAACGAAAACGAAGAACGGCAATTGGCTGCGCGGGTCACGTGGTAGCAGGCGCGACCTCTTACTGGTCAAAGCTGCGCCGCGCACCTTGGCAACCTTGGAAGCGCGAGCGCATCTGCGGCCGCCGTGTCGAGAATCATCCGGCGTGCGCTTCGTTTTTTGCCAGTTTGCTGTTTTTGTGATAGTTCGCGTGCTTTTTTTACCAAGCTTTGTTACATCGGTGGTCTCTTCTGAGTGCTTGCTCATACTGCGGTGCTATGTTGCCGCAAAAAAAGTTCCGGAGCGTCCACAAGTACGGCAAGCGTCGGAAAGCTTGGAACAAAGGGCAGACGACTGCGGCTGCCGTCCCAGTCGCAGTTCCGGACGGAGCATGCTCTTCGAGCGTCACGGAGCCTCTACTCAGACCCTTCGCTGATTGTTGTGAGGCCGAGAGTGTGGAAGGTGCCACATCGTCGTATGTCAGACCGCCGGATGCCGTCGACCGTGATGGACGCTCTCGCGAACCCGATTGCGGTGGCACCGCGTCGGCAGCCGTTGCAACTCCGGGCGTGCGCGCGTCGAACATTCTATCGCGAGTTTCGGCCCAGATTCCGAGCAGTGAAGAAATCGCGCAGCGGGCGCAGACAAGGCGGGATGTTTTGGATGCCGTAGCATCGAAGTCCGCTTCAAAGCGGAAGCTCGAGCTTCTGAACGAAGGCTGCGACGAAAATGACGGCGGTAAGGACTCCACATTCTTCATTGTAAATAAGAAGATGCTGAACGGTCTGCTTTCGTCAGTAAAGTGCAACAAGTGCGACGAAGGGTCGATACGCCTCGAGACTACGCACTGCCTTGGACTCGCGGCGAGGATGGAACTTTTTTGTGACAATTGTGGCAGAGTGAACAGTGCGTGGTCGTCCCCGAGGTGCTCCGGGCAACAAAAAACGAACCCCTTTGAGGTAAACGTGCGTGCTTTGAGGGCTGTGCAGTCAGTTGGCAGGAAACAATCTGCCATAAATGACATTTTTTCTGCGATGGACATTTCGCATCGAGCACTGCACCACAAGTCCTACCAGAGACTGCAAAGGAAGTACAGCCACCCTGCCACCACATCAGCTGCCACCCGCATTGAAGCAGAAAGTGCACAGAAGGTGCATGACATTTACAAGGACCTAGGAGGAGTGCCAGGCAACATTGACGTCATTTACGACGGCACGTGGATGACGAGGGGGCACAGAAGTCATATTGGCGTGGGCTGTGTAATCGAGCTGTACACAGGCTTGGTCTTGGACCACTGTGTCCTGTCCAACTACTGCCAAGGCTGTGCTGTTGGCCCCAAGCCTGGTGACGACAACTATGAGGAGTGGCTTGAGAAACACAAGCCACAGTGCCAAAAGAACACCGATGCTAATGCAGGCCAAATGGAAGTAGAAGCAGCTAGGATCATGTTTGAAAGATCGTTTACCAAGTACAAGCTTCGATACATCAATGTGCTCTGCGACGGTGACAGCCGTACGTACCTTGCCCTCACGCAAGACAAGGTGTATGGCTACATGGTGATTAAGAAACAGGAGTGTGTGAACCATGTGAAAAAAAGAATGGGCACTTCCTTGCGCAACCTTCTTGATGAGCACAAATCCAAAGGCCGAGGACTGAGCATGGGTGGCAAAGGCCGGCTGACGCAGGGCCTGATAAAGAAGTTGACGAATTATTATGGCTGGGCGATTAAGAGCCACCCCAACGATGTTCCTCGCATGGAGAGGGCCATCATGGCCACTTATTACCATGTAACATCCACAGACCAGGATCCACACCACAACCTGTGCCCAAGTGGGACTGACTCCTGGTGCCCGCACAATCAGGCATTGGCCAAGGGAGAGCCGCTGCCGCCTCACAAACATAAACTGCCCCCTCACGTGCGAGTGGCACTGCTGCCAATCTACAAGCGCCTCTCGAACAAAGAGCTCCTTGAAAGGTGTGCGCAGGGAAAAACCCAGAACGCTGTGGAGAGTATGAACAGCCTCATTTGGTCACTCCAGTCCAAGAGCCAGTTCGCCTCCCTTCGAAGTGTGGAAAGTGCAGTTGCAGATGCAGTCTGCCGTTTCAATGGTGGCTGCAAGAGTGCGCTGCAAGAGATCACTGCTCAACTGGGCTTCAATCCAGGAGACTGCTCTTTGCGGCGAGCAGCCGAAAAGGATGCCAAAAGGGTAAAGAGGGCTCAAAAAGCGCATTGTTCCACGACAAAGAAGCGCAAAACTGGGTTGCGCTCTACAGAGGCCAAGGCCACAGCATCTCAGGATTACTGCCCAGGAGGATTCTGAGTGTTTTAGCCATGTTGTGAACTTCCAAACAAGAGTGAACTTTCAAAGTCAGTTTTCTCAACTCTTGATTTTCGCCTATGTGCCTTCGCTAGAACATCTGTCATTTTCTAACAAAGACTGATAGAGTCGTTCCGTTTTTTGCACTAGGCTCAGGAGGCCTTTAGCAGTGCAATAAAGCTTTATCTCTCTTCTTACTCATCATTTAAAATTTTTAGAACACATTTTATAATTACTGCGATGTGTGCGCAAAACAACATCCATGTTTTGGAAATTTATTTATGGTTACAAGAACTAGAAAAATCAACTAATAGCTTCTTTGCACAAGTTGATGCTTTGGGAACATAATAATATGAAAAAATAATTTCATTTAGCAATAATTATCTCTTTAAGTGTGAAGAGCATTAATTAGTATAATTATGCTTGTAACTCAAAAAGTACAAGAGGTATTTGAAAACGGTTTTCATATTTGGAATCCTCACAATCATCCACATACACACACCAAATTTCATCACAAACAGTACATTAATAAAAAAATTAGTTTTACTTGCCACGTCCCCCCTTAAAAAGATAGATGGTAATTCAAAGCACTGTGAAATGAGTTAAACTTGAATCCTGCTATAGCAAAGTCCGCTATGAATCAATTATTACCACAACGAATAACTTCTGTCCATAGAAAACGAGAAAAATGCCTTGTCACAACAAATACTTTTTCTTGACTCCTCCACTTCAACGAAGTTTTCGTGTGTGCTACCACACGAAGAAAAAGAACTTGTCTAGGAGTGCCGCGAAATTTGGCTAGCAACTCAACAATTTCCTCCCGACTTCCATAGAGCCTTGTGTCCACACCGCAACACCAGTATCTTCATTGGAGACACGCTTTCTGACACCGCACGCACCTCCCCCTAAATTTTCCCGGCTATACACCATGATGCTGCTGGTGGGCTTGACAGGTCTGCAGGCCGAATTTAGAACTCCCGTCATGATTTTGATGCAGCGCTCAAAAGAAAACTACTGCCCATCCTCACTAGCCCTACGACTGTGAATGACAACCATATTGTTATTAAAGCACACATTGTAGGGGGTTTCGAGGCTATTCGGGCCACAACCTCGCAGAGAAGACGTGAAGCCCGACCAGGAACCTTCTTTATTGACCGAAACCTGGGCCACAACTGCCCGCTGCCCGCGGCTGCCACGTGCCACTCAGCGCACACCCGATCGTCGTCTTCCTCTTCCTTCTGTCATTGGCAGGCTCGCGGCTGCCACTCCCATACTGCCCCCCCCCCTCCCCTCGGCAAAAGTGGAAAGGGGAACGTGATGCAGTGGTAGCTGCTAGCCCTGGCCACGTCGAACCGCACGTGGAACACAAGACCACATGTCGGCACAGTGGATCTATGTACAGTGGCGAACTCCGCCGTCACCAGAAGACAGACGCACCGGTCTCACTCACGTTAATGACTACGGTCATCGGTGGCAGCATGAGGGGAAGCCAATGCTCCTGGTGCAGATCCGGTCCCATCGAGCTAGCGGGCCCAAGGTAGTCAAAATAGACCTCCTGGCGCTGACATTGTTGCACGGTGCCGTGGTCGTAGTAAACCTCTCGCTGTATCATCTTTTGCTATTGTAGCCGCCCCGACCTCTCACGTCTAAACTCTCACGACATCTAAACTATCGAGCAAAACAGCCATCACAGGCTTTTCTGCTGTAGACAGACTGGTTGTCGCAGCAACCACTTTCTCCTCCATTAGTGGGTCCTTCTCGTGCCGTTGACACACCATCACCAATTCGTCATGCAGCCACTTGACTCTTATGGCACACTCTACCCATGCAGTGTGCACGATCTCTGTGTAGTGAGCCTCTGGTTCACTTTTCATTTCCTGGATGGCAGACGTCTCCTCGGCCATGCGCTGCTTCAGTTGCACTCTTTCTATGGCCAGTTGTTCTATGACACTTGCGTGCTCTTCCTTCATCTTCTCAATCCGCGCTTTGTGTGCCTTCTTCAGAGCCTCCAGCACCAGCCCCAACTGTGCCTTCTGCGAGTTAGCCACCAAGTTGCGCTCGGTCTCGTGCCTTCTGCTAAGCTTCTGCTGCTCTAGCACCCTGCCGCACATATTGGCAGAAGGCACAGAACTTAAGAACCCCCGACCGTCCCTTCCTCCCGACACCCCGAATCCTCAACCACTTGAGCAATGGGAGACCTTGTTATCCAGCCCCGCCCTACCGACTCAGCGTGCACTGACGAACAGGGGCCAGGAGCTGCTGGATACATACGGGTCCCGCAACTAGGGAACCGCCCCATCTGGCGTCTGCGCGCACTACCAACAATGTTGGGCCCAATAAATGGTGATTCATCATCATCTGCTGCTCTTCGTAGCCGGCCTTGACGTCGTGCAGCTCTTGTTGCAGGCTTTTTCTTAGCACCTCAATGTTGGCCCTGTGCTCCGACTTGAGTGCCTCCATCTCTGCGGCATGCCTGAGCTCCAGCCTCCTCTTGATGTTCTCCAACTCCTACGCGTACTCGAGCCTCTGGAAGCCCAGCGTATAGGCGTACTGGTCCACTTCGTGCTTCAGCCGAAGAACGTCCTCGTCTTTCAACTTCACTTCTTCCTGGTACCGTTTCTGGCTCACAGGCAGTTCTTCTACACACCTCCCATGCTCGGCCTTCCTCTCCCGAAGCTTCTCCCCAAGATTCTGCAGCGTGGACTCTTGCTGAGTGTGGACAGCCTCCCCTATGTTTTCTAGCCTTGCCTTCTCCACAGAGAGCAGCTTCTCGTACTCAGCTTGTGTGGACTCAACCTCCCGTCGCAGCGCCGCATTCTCTTTCGCAAGTCGTCTAATTGTAGTGCTCGGGTCGAGTGCCGAGTCTGAGCTGGCGCTCTCAATGCTCTCTGCAATCTCATCCCTTTCCTTCTTTAGTGAGTCGAATGCGCTTTGGAGTGATTAAGTCTTTTTCTGCTCCTCCTCGAGTGCAGAGGAGAGTTTTCAGATTTCCTCGGCGTGCTTGTCGATGAGGGCCGCCATTTTGGTGGAAGCCTTTGCATGCTGTTCATTATCCCCCTCAAGGTCACGAGTGTGCGCCACCTCAATGCCAGACTCCGATTCATCTGGTGTTATTGCCGTGCCCTTGCGTTCCGTTACTCTCAGTTTCTCCCTCTTATTTCTCGTCTTGTTCCTTTTCTCCACGTATGCTGCTTTGTCATCCCGCAACTTGGTGACAGCATTTATGATCACTGCCCTCGCTTGCTCCGCAGGGCTTTGTCGCGTCGCGTCAACGTCCCACCTGGCGTCAGCATGAGCTCCAATGTCAGCAACATCCCATGAACCCTGTGGACACCAAAGGGCCTCTGCCTTGTGTCCATGGAGCTCACCTTCCTCCTCTGCGGCGGTGGATACGATTGGAGTGGACGGCTTGGCAATCTGCTGAGCAAAGCGAGCAAGCTCCTCAAGGGAAGGAAAGGAGCGGCCCAACAGGTGTAGCTGGAGACGGGGGTGGCATCGTCGAATAACATGCGAGACCTTAACTACTTCAGGAGCCGTAGGGTCTGCTCGACGGAAAAGCTCCTGCAAGGCTCGAACATAATCCCGCAGACGCTCATCTGGATGTTGCGTTTGGGCGTCCAGCACACTCCGGATACGGTAATCGTAGGCGACAGGCAGGAACTCTTCCCGGAATGCCGCTACAACCTGGTTCCAGAACTGAAAGGGTGGTTGAAGACGCCGCGACTGGTAGGACACGCCGGAGCACAATGAACTCTGAGAAGCCGCTAACGGCCGGGTATACAAAGAGGCCAGTCAGCACGCTTCTAGTCTGAATGTACACTGAAACCTCAATGTAACAAACCCAAATATAACGAGATACCTTTCATAACAAAGAAATGAAGAATAGTCAATCAATAGATATTGTGTTATAAATATGCCTTCATAACGAACTTGCTTGGTGTAAGATGCAACTTTGTTATAATGAGGTTTGAGTGTAGATACATTTTGTTACGACTGCGAACACAAATGTAGTCATGATAATGTGATCATTAACAACTACAATGCAAGCGAGCATACAATGCGCACTGACTCCAAAGTCCACAATATCCAAATACGCGTTTCTAGAAGGGAAGGTAGCGGTTACCCTGTGGCAATCGTTACGTTTTCGCTCTGCAAAATGGGACAGTCTAGTTCTGCTGGTACATGCTCAATGTATTTGACAGTATTGTTCGAATCACCAGCAGTGATCATCAATGAAATCGCAGTGTAATATTTAATTAACAAGCTTGTGCAGTTAAAAGCAGGTGAAGGCATGCTATGTGATCCCTGCACAGCAAAAGCTTAGCCCGATAATAAAACATTTCTATCAAAATGAGCTGCTGAGAGCTGGTGCTCCGCACAGCCTCCGTGGCTTGCTGGACGGATACTAACCTGCTCCGAGAGTTTTAAACTGAGCAGCACCAAGGCATCTCTCGCATTACATTCTAATTTGACCTCACAAATCGCTTGCTTAGAGCACTGAAACGTCTCACTCTCAAACTTTTGCTGAAGATCCCAAACAGAGGAGTGATGAACGTGTGATGCAAAACAAAAACGAAATACATTTAGCTGGAAAAGAAATTTGTGATAAGAGATTGGTGATAACCCTTGGGCGATAATGCAATCACTTTGTGCCGCATTTCGGGCAGTTGCAACACTATAATCATTGGCGTGGCAAACGTGTTTTCAGACTGGCTTGGCTGAAGGCTTGCCTTGGTTGGAAGCCACCAATGTTGCCAGCTGCAACTTACAAAGTACTGAAGCCTCAGCTAGCAGATAGCAGCGTGGCCAAGTTTGTTATCATTTCTCATCAACATAACAAAAGCAAGCTTTATGCACCCAATTTTGGGAAAAAGTGCCGCTTATTTCATCTGCTGTAGCGAATAGTCCATTGTATTGCAGTCCATTAAAAGCAAACTTCGCTCCCTTAATTTAATACAGAGACCAAACTTAAGGGGAGACGCGGGTCGAAAAGTCGCGTTTTTTTTCCAAATTTCACCTTTTCTGTTTTTTGTTGCTTTATCATCTTTATACATTATATTTTGACATCTGAAAATATCACAGCGAAATAAGCATCAGAAGTCAGTGAAAAACGCGTCTGAGTGAGCGGCAGTGACGCGCGGCATCACGAAATTTACACAAAACGGGCTGCTGTTCGCGTGCTCGCGGGGCCGCGAAGAGAGCTGTCCGCCATATTGCGGCCGCTGGCTCGTGTAGAGTTGTCCTTACTCTCCACGATCCCGGTTCTTGAAGTCTCGTACGTTCACGAAAAATCTAAAAAAAAAAGCAACAAAAACAGTCTTTTCCCGCCGTTTCAAACCGCGCGCCACTAACGCAGGGCCGCCATTGGCTGACAGCACCCGTGTTTTCTTGCCGTAGTTCGCTTCACTGTTTTCCGGAGTTATTTTTCGCTGTTTTCGTGCGATGGCAAGCCCGAAAAAGGCCGTTGCCGACCATCGGAAATACAGAAGTAAGAACAAGTTCAGAGGGAAGCGGCGGAGGACGTACAAGAAAGCCACCGCCAACGAAAATGTCCGCGACGGGCCAGCGGCCGGTAGGCCTAACATCGACCACGGCAACGTCGACCATGGCAACTGCGACGACGAGATCAACGCTGCAGTGAATTTTGTGAGTGCATCGCAGAAAAAGATCGCGTTATTCGAAAACGACGTCAGGCCGAATGCCGATCGTGCCGAAAGCGTAGTGCTGTGCGAGTTGGGTGCATTGACGGCCGTCGTCGCAGGCGCGGCATGCCCCGTTTGTCACGAGAGTAAACTCGCAGTTCGGGCACCGAATAAAAGCGGAAAGGCCTTTCGGCGTTTCTGGAGCTACACTGCGAGAATGCGGAGTGCTCGGAGAGCATCCTTTCGTCCGCGTACTCGTCGAAGCGGGTCGCGTCAGATGGCGGCCGCGGTGCAAGCAGAAGCTACGACAGCGGGAGTTCGCGTGACGCCTTTGCCGTGAACCTGAAAGTGGTGCTTGCAGCGCGTGCCGTCGGTATCGGGCATGAGCAACTTTCACGATTTTGTGCAGTAGTTGGATTGCCAAACCCTATGCACCATAAGACCTTCCATGCTATCGGCAAAAAGATTCACAGTGCGGCAGTGAAGGCTGTCTGTGAAAACATGCAAAGGGCACGCGGCGTCACCAAAGAGGTGGCTGGTAACAGTGACGTGCCAGTCATGTTTGACGGCACATGGCAAAAAAGAGGCCACAAAAGCCACAATGGTGTGGGAACTGTAGTGTCCTTGGACACTGGTTTGTGCCTGGACTATGAAGTGCTTTCCAACTTCTGCCTGGCGTGCAGTTTGCATAACGACATGGGAGGCGATGAAGAAACATGGCAGGCGTTTCATCATCCCGTTTGTGAGAAGAATTGCGACTGTTCTTCGCATGCCATGGAGGCCGAAGCTGCAGTGCGCATTTGGCAGAGGACTGTGGACTATGAGACACCCCTGCGGTTCACCATCTTCCTAAGCGATGGAGACAGCAAGGCCTACAACGGGGTCTGTGATGCCAACGTGTACCCTGACACTCCAATTGAAAAAGAGGAGTGCACCAACCACGTGGCGAAACGTCTGGGCACCGGCCTGCGGAAGCTGCCAACGCCACTTCCACGAGGGGAGAAGCTGAAGGAGACCACCATCCAGAAGCTTCAAACTTACTTTCAGGTGGCCATTGTGAACAATCGGGGAAATGTCCACAAGATGTACACTGCCATATGGGCCTCATGTTTGCACTCGTGCTCAACAGACGGTGCTGGAAGTCACAAGTTCTGTCCTGCAGGCCCAGACTCGTGGTGCAAGCACCGACGTGCTGAGGCGCAGGGCCAGCCTGCACCGTGCCACACCCCCCTCCTGACCAAGGCCCAGGGTTTGGCAGTCCTCCCAATCTACAAGCGTCTCACAGATGCGAAGCTGCTTGCCCGGTGCCTCCACGGCAAGACACAGAACGCGGCCGAGTCCCTGAACAGCAAAATATGGCTGCTGTGTCCAAAGACCCGGTTTGCTTCCCGGACTGCTGTGGAAACAGCCACAGCCATTGCAGTCCTGTGGTTCAACCGGGGCCACGCGAGCTTTGAAAAGGTGCTGGAAGAGCTTGGGGTGCTTCCTTCGGAGGCCCTGGTTACCCTCAGCGACCGCCGAGACAGCATGCGCATGCACAAGATGAATGTGCGTCAGACCGCTGAGGCGAGGGCACACCGTCGCAGTGCAGCCAAGAGGGCCCGGGTGGAAGAGTCCTGCCGCACCAGCCGGGAAGGGAAAACCTACGGTGCTGGAGAGTTTTAGACAACTGATATTCCCTCTGGACATGTGTGTATGTGTTCAGCACAAGTTTCGTGCTACTGCGTTTTTCATTTTTGTAAATACAGACTTTCAAACTTTCAAACGCGTTTTTCTCATTTCGCAATTTTGGCCAATTTGCATTTTTTGCGGGAAGTGTTTCGGGCACTTAGAATGGTCATACGACGACGAAATTTGGCACACACATTGAGGAGAGTGCGTAGGGTGCCGATATCTACTTGAATCAGCACAACCTATCAGCTGTAAATATCTATTAATAAATTTAATGGTGGTCGAGTGGAAAAAAAAGGGTAGTTTGCTACACAGATGTTTTTTTCATAGTTTCAAAGTTGGAGCACAATTTCTAGCTAGATATCGGCACTCTATGGCTAATAGGGAGCAAAAGGAGCCATTGAACAACTCTCTGCATGAACATTTAGTATGCGCGAAAGTTCCCGGAAAACTTATCAAGTTTCACCATTACTTGAAACACAACTCCCAAACTATTGCACTTATGTAAAAACTGATTACAGATTTGGAATCAGGAGGAAAAACTGCATCAGTGGTCCAATTTCTGAAGCTCTAAGTTGAATAACAAAAAAAAAGTGCTTTCGAGGAGCGTCTCCCCTTAAGCCTAAATAATGGTTTGTTGTATCCACAAGTCTGTTGTACACGGGTTTATTATAACAAGCGTAGACTGCATACGCGAGCAAATACTTTTACTCAGTGCGCAGACAAGTATACCTTCGAGTTTGCGCGATTTCAATGCTTGCATTTGGTAGAATCAAAGGACGAGTCATAATCATCAGATAAAGCTGAATTTTGTGGTCTACAGGCAACTGCCGATTTTTCGGACACCCGAATTTTGGACATGCTCGATAATTCGGACATCTTCGCGGCACCGCCACGAGCCCCATAGAATCAATGTATAAGGAAGTCTGAAATTTCGGACGCTCGAATCCCACAGAGTCCAATTTTCCGGACTTTTTGACGCGACGGAAGGTCGGAAACCACCGCTGACCTCCAGTGGAAACCACCACGACTGCGTCACATGCGATTACGATCGCATAAATGAGCGCGCCGGTCTACTGTGGCGGCATCTGTTGCTTGAACTCATTGGTTGTTAGCGGAGAAACACACACAGCCTCCGAGATTCCTAACACTGGCCGTGTTCATCGTGCAAGGGTCCTTCGCTGACAATCGAAACTATCCACCCGGAAATTTTTTGGCGCCAATAAAGTTCCTTTTGCTTTAGCGCTTGTGCTCGTGCATGCCACTCTGGCTTCCCACGCAGCGCTTTCGCGAAGCGTTTCACCATTTCGAACTCGAACTAACCGTCACACACCGATTTGGTCTGGCCACGTTGGCTATCTTGAATGTTTACCAGCGCCACCTTCAGAGTACCCAAGGCACCGTCGCCTGCCATTGTGCCATTTTGTTTACGCAGCCCATATGGTGTTTGGCTAGCCTAGCGCGTGATTGTGCGATCGTGTGAAGTGTGCTCTACGAAGCTAAGCCTAGGTGCTTCGACGCTTGTCAGCAAACTCCTTTGTTCACATCGTGAGGATTTCGCCTGCCTGCGATGGCCCCCACTCCACCTTCGTCGTCCTCGCCGATGGGATCGAAGCGCGGAAAACAGTACCGTCGCTTCACGCGGGAGAAGAAAGCTGCCATAATTAAGTAAGTGAAGAGTGGCCGATCGCAGGCTGACGTGAGCAAGGAGTTCGGCATTTCCAAGCAAACAGTTTGCGATTTCCTGAGGAACAAAGAAAAAATCTTGCAAGCGGCCGAAAAGCCGTCTGGTGCCCAAAAGATTAATGCAAGCCAAGGTGTTCATCCAAAGCTTGAGGACGCTCTCGTCCTGTGGCTTATTTCAATGATTGACAAACGATTGCCAGTCTCGGGCTGCATCTTGAAACAAAAAGCGGAAACTCTCACGCTTCGAGTGGACATCACGGATTTTGAGTTCAGTGATGAATGGCTGAGAAACATTAAGCATCGGAATGACCTCAAATTAAAGAAGATGTGTGGCGAAAGCGGCGCCGTCGATAGTGCAGTTATTGCGCAGTACCGCACTGGAAAACTCCAGTCTTTGTTGCAGCAGTTCTCTGCTGACAACATTTTCAACTGCGAAAAAACTGGCTTGTTTTACAAGCTGCTGCCGGAAAGAACACTCGCTTTTGCTGGTGACGCATGCCATGGTGGCAGGCATAGCAAAGAACGGCTGACCGTTCTTGTCGGCAGGAACATGTCTGGCAGCGAGAAACTTCCTTTGTTAGTACCATAGTTACTCGAATCTAACGCGCACCTTTTTTCCGATCAAGGGGAGACACGGGTATGGGAGGCCGAAAATTTTCCGAAGAACCAATTTTTTGAAGTATTTTTTTTCATAATCATTAAGGTCTAAGGAAGCTGTTCCTAAAATGTTATAGCCCTGTAATGCGTATTTGTCGAGTTATTGGGTCGCAAAGTCAGTTTGATGACCATTTTCGCTTCCGAAATCACCTCAAAAACGGTCCTATTCAACGCGGCAGCACGCGAGAACCGCACCAAGTAGCGCGGCCATTTTCGTCTCATTTTAAAGACGCATTTTTCTATTATCTGTTCCTAGCAGAAGAACGTTTTTCATCTAGCAACAATGCAGCTAACGCGCATAAAGAAAAACTCAATACTCGCACATCATTGATGCGTTTTTGTCACGTGGGGCAGTTCCCGGTTTCCTATTGGACGCGAAGGGATTCGTCTGCTAGACAGCGGCGTGCAAGCCGTCGTTTTGCATAAAGGCCTAACAACGGCTGTGCATTTGGTGCAATGGCAGGCGGTCATCGGAAGTTCCGGAGCGCTCATGCGTTCGAAAAAAAGGCGAAAACGGCGTCCGAGAGCCCGCACCTTATCACCAGCGAGGCCTTCTGCCACCGAAAAGTCGGAAGAGGCAGGCTGTGCCAGCGCTATCACCGCCCAGGCACCCGCGATAGCGGACGCGATAGCCGCGTCCCAAGATCACACGAGAGCTGTGCGCGTCGACACTTCCCTGGTTTCCGACGCTGAAAAAGTGGCCATCGAGTGTCGTGTGAGCGATGTTCTGCAAGATCTTTCATCGAAGTCTGCCACAAAACGCAAGCGGTCTTTTTTTTCGAGACTCGGATGGAGCCGCAACGCCTGGTACGCCGTTCACCGTCGTTACTTAGAGTTGGTCAACGAACTTCTTCAGTGTATGAAGTGAGGTGTGTGTGGCGGGCCTGGCAGAATCTCCAAGGAAGACCGCGAATATGGCATAGCTGCGAAACGTGTTCTCACATGTGACGAGTGCGGTAAACTGAGGACCGTATGGAGCTCGCCGAGAGCAGGGGGGACGCAGCGCACGGCCCCTTCGAAATTAACGTGCTCGCGGTTCGCGCGGCAATGAGCACAGGAAACGGGCAAACTGCGCTCAACGAATTTTTTTCCGCCCTAAATATTTCACGGAGAGGCTTGCACACCAAGACATACCAGGATTATGTGAAATTGAAAATAAACCATGCCGCGCGCGTTATTGATGACTGCGTGAGCACCGTGAAAACGGTGTATTCCGAACTCAACTATGAAAATCCTGGAAATATCGCCGTTTCCTTTGATGGGACTTGGCTGACCAGGGGCCATTCATCCCATATTTGTGTAGGGACCGTGATTGAACTATTCACGGGTTATGTGCTCGACTTCGTCGTCCTATCGAACTTTTGTTTGGGCTGCCAGCTAGGGCCGAAGGAGGACAACCCAAGGTATGCCGAGTGGCTAGCTGGTCACACTTGCCAAAAGAATACCTCCAGTAAGCCAGGACAAATGGAGGTGGAAGCAGCACAAATCTTATTTGGCCGCTCATTGGAGAGACATGAGCTCCGCTACACAACCATGTTGCGTGATAGAGACAGCCGGGCCTTCAACAGTCTGCAGGAGGCACAGGTATATGGCTTCGTGCCAATAGAAAAAGAGGACTGTGTCAACCATGTGCATAAGCGCATGGGCACAGCACTTCGAAACCTCCTGCAAAAACAAAGAGCCGAAGGAAAGCCAAGCTTTGGCGGCAAGGGCAAACTGACAGGCGAGCTGGTCACAAAGCTCACGTCATATTATGGATGGGCTTTACAAAGCAACCAAGGAAGCATTGAGGCCATGAATAATGCTGTCTGGGCAACCTTTTATCACGTAGCATCTACTGATGCAAGCCCTCAGCACTCTCACTGCCCAACTGGTGAAGAGTCATGGTGCAAGTACAACAAGGCTGTTGCCAAGCAGGAGACTCCTCCGAATCATCGCTACAACCTGCCGGAGTATGTGGTTGATGCCTTGCGGCCTATTTACACGTGCCTCTCTGACAAGAAATTGCTGGAGCGTTGTCAGCGAGGCAAAACACAGAACCCAAACGAGAGCCTGCACTCCGTCATCTGGTCGTTCGTGTCCAAAAACAAACACGCGTCGCTTTTCAGCGTTGAAGCTGCTGTAACCGAAGCTGTCGCAAGGTTCAACGCTGGCAAAGGCAGAGCAGATGCCGCCATATTGAAGGAGCTGCACCTGCAGCAGAGTGTTGTGGCCGCTGAAAGATGCTCAGAAAAGGACAGTCGCCGACTAGTGGCATTGGAGAAGAAGCATGAGCATGCTGAAAACTTCAAGCATGCCATGAAAAGAAAGCGCACCAAGGAGAATGATGATGACTACATTCCTGGTGGTTTCTAACATGGTTAATACACCGATTCACACCTTTTCTTGTTAAATATAAGTGCTCAGCATGTTCCTAAAATTCTTTTCTCGTTTTCTCAAAACAACATTTTTCATCAAACCCTGAGCCATTGCCCACAGTATCTTTTGATGTAGCAGTCGGATTTTGATAATTCTTGCAGCTTTTGAAAGCTTATACTTTGATTAGTGCAAGAAAACCAAAAAAATATAATATTTTTGTTTACAATAGTGATTTAATTAGCAACAAACTTCAGCAACAGTTTCAGATTTCTAATGAGTATATTTGTTAAGGCCATAACTCTGGTACCAATGAAGCTAAAAATAAAATTATGGTTTTGTTGCACTCCCTGGCCTTCATGGAGTGCTGTCATATCAAATTTGTAGCAATATTTTATGAGGAAGATGTCAATAGGCTGGGCAGAATGCAAGTTTATGTAACAGTCAATATTTAAAAATCTAAAAGTGATAGCAAAAAACTAATTGCATATTTGTTTTCAGCTGTGAAAAATATATATTGTATTAAAATTTCAGCTGGAAATACTGAAAATTAAAAAAAAAATTTGCAGAGCAGTGTCTCCCCTTAAGCGAGTTCATAAATCGCATGCTTGTTATAATCGAGTACGAAAAAAAGAAAATGAAAACGGTTATTCCATTGCCATCGGCATTTCCAAAATGGCCGCCCCCTACATGCGTCAGCATGGCGCATCGGCCATTTCTGCCTATGTGTTGCCCATGTGCGGCACTTCGTACGTGTGCTAAGGAGTTCGTCATCTTGTAGTGCATTAGCATCGACGGCACGGAAGGGCCGACTCTAAAAACTCGACGAGTGCACCACGATGCTGCTTTTAAAAGAAAAGTCATCGCGTGTGCCGAAACGGACGGAAATCGGGCCGCATCGCGGTCGTTCGGAGTTCCCGAAACGTGCACGCGGGACTGCCGGAAACAAAAGCAGAATATTGTCGACAGCAAAGATTCACGCAAAGGCTTCAGTGGACCACAGCAGGGTTGTGGTTTCCGCAAATTGAAGAGCTGCTCAGCCAGTATGTGATTGAGCAGTGAACGGCACAGCGACTCGTGACAATGACACAGAACTGCTCCAAGTGCAGGCTATGCAGTTAGCCTTAGAAAAAGGGCTAACGGGGAGCCAGTTTAAAGCGAGCAGGTGCTGGCTAACTAACTTTATGAAGAGGAAAGGCTTTTCCCTCCGAGGGCGAACGGGCATATGCAGAAAGATGCCGGAGGAGTACGAAGAAAAGCTTCACAGTTTTCAGAGGTTCGTCCTAAACTTGCGGCACAACAACGGCTACCTGCTTGGGCAAATCGAGAATGCCGATCAGACGCCTCTTTACTTCGACATGCCTGGCACCACAGCGGTCGGGAAGGAAGGGGCGAAGAAAGTTCGCGTGCTGACATTGGGCCACGGTGAAACTCGAGTGACGGCAATGCTCCGTTGCATGTCAGATGGACACAAGCTTCCCCCGTACCTCATATTTAAACAGAAGACGCTGCCGAAAGGAGTCGTTTTCCCGAGTGGTGTGATCGTGCGGGCCAACGAGAAAAATGGGTGCACGTTGCAATCGATGTCTTACTTTTTTTTTTCGTCGTGGAAATCAAGGGCACAGTAGAATCGAGTAAATACGGTAATCGGGAAGCTCAAGAGCCCGAGGTGTTTTAAAGGGGCAACGCTGCCAGTGTTATACGAAGCCAACAAAAAGGCATGGGTAACGCAGCAGTTGTTCGAGAGTTACGTCCTCAGGTTGGACAGGAAGTTTGAACAACAGAACAGACGTGTTCTGCCCTTCGTTGACAACTGCACTGCTCATGGTCAAATCAATAAAATGAAGGCTATCCAGCTGGAATTCATGCCGCCCAACACGACTGCGATCCTCCAACCGATGGACCAAGGCGTTATCTGTAATCTGAAACTTTTGTACCGTTCACGTATACTCAACCGCATGGTGCTGTGCTCGGAAAACGGGAAAGACTACAGCATTGACCTTCGGTCTGCTGTAGGAATGCTTGCGGACGCATGGAAGGCAGTAACGCAAGACACGCTTCGCAACTGCTTTCGCCACGCAGGTTACGTACTCGACACAGAGGCAGCAGACTTGCCTGAAGAACGCAACAGCATGACTGACTTGTGCCCTCTCATGGACGATATTATCAACGACCTTCGCTCTGATGGTGCTTCCATACCAACGGAAATAACTTTTGAGCGGTTCGTCGACGCTGACAACGAGCTCAACTTCTGCGCAGAGCTAACCGACGACGAAATAGTCAGTCAGGTTATGGCGGATTTAGAAGACTCCGATGTCGAAAAAGAGGAACCAACGCCTGCGCCACCTACGACCGCCGAATCGATGCGAGCATTGGTGACGCTGTCATCAGTGTACAGTGATGACATGATCCTTGCTCAGATCGAGGCGAATGTGATCACATGCAAGCGGACGCACGCCGTTCAAACAAGAATCAACAAGTTTTTCAAGCCAGTGCAGCTCTAACACAGGCAGCCCTGACGACAGCCGGTGTCGGCTGCATGCATTCTTTTTAACGGTTCTTTTCAGAGCCACCTCACTGATGCTTTGCCAGAGTTCCGGAAGTCTGGTACTTCGACCTTGACCCTCTTCATCCGAGAAATATTAATGAAATAGTGCGTTTTTTGCTTGCATTAAGAAATATTAGCAAAATGGTGTGTTTTTTTTGCTTGCATTGAAAATTATCAGTAGAATAATGCTTTTTTTTTTTCTTGCATTCATTTTTTCGAACTGCTCGAATTTTCGGATAGTATCTCGCTCCCTAGAGGGTCTGAAAAATCGGCAGTTGACTGTATAAATCAAAATTTTCAGCAACGAAATTTCACTATTTTTTCGTGCATCCCATCGATTTCGTTTTTGCAGGATTTGGCTGCACACATTTGAACTACCAGTACTTACGGCAGCAATTAAAACCAGCAAAGCTGGGTGCCACATCGTAAAAGCAATCACAGTCACATTGTTGCCGGGGCAACAGTTGATAAGAGAGTTGAGATCAGGAGCCCGACATACCCAAGGGCTCTTCCTTCTCCACTTTGGAGGAAGTGCAAAGGTTCTCGGGTCCGATTGGTCCTTTGCCATCAGGGGTGCTCTTGCCTTTGGGCTTGCGCTTGCGAGTTTGGATGCTCTCCTTTCGCATTGCCAAAGGCCGGTTTATCTGTGCAAGAAGAGACACCAGCAGGTGGATGCCACAGCGGTTAGCTTGAATAGCACACCCCTGATCACTAAGAATAGATTTTACTTATGCCCAGTACTTAAAAATGGACACTGAAAGGCATAACGTTATTTCTTACATTGATAAATTACCCGTTCACAATCCCAAATATACCCCGCTTGCGGTGAGAAGATGCTTAGTAAGCGAGAAAACGCGCATAGAGAAAATGTGGGTAGCGATGCCACCTTGAAATTTCCACACCACTCGCTGTGACATCGCACATTTGGACGGCGCCTACTAAGACCTACATAGTTACTGATTGGTGTGAATGAAGTACATTGTTCTCTGAGGAGGACAGAGATTTAACATACTAAGTTTCAGAAAACTTAGTATGTAGAGCCAATGGCACTGGAATAAGTAAGAGATTTTGGTTTGAAGAAGTGGTTTTGGCACGAAATTGAGATTTTCAACTTGATTTTTTCCTCCATAAATAAACCTACGATGTTGAAATCAACAACCTCAGATTTGTCGCATGAAAATTTATTAATCTAAGCAGATTTATTATTTCTCTTTAGCGTCCCTTTAAGAACACAGAATTTAATTTGGCCTGTGGTGGCATGAATGTAGTTACTGTATTTTATTGCATAAAGATTGTACTAGCGTAATATAATCATTGCACCCCTGTATTTTGTCAAATTTTGTTTCCTCTTTTTTGCTGCATAACGATAAAACATTAAAGTTCGCACACACCATCTACAACGCTTTCCTTGTTCTTGCGAGCCAAAAACATGGCCTCTTAGATGTTAACAAGTGAAAAACAGTGCACACTTTACGAGGACGGATAGAACAGACACAGTTGTGATGCAGCCGTCAAAATTCTTTCTTTTTAAAGAGATCTGTGTTTGCAGTTTGGTGATAGACTTCACGACGTATTTAAAAAAATTGAGCAAAACAAAAGCAACAACGGGAACAAAACTTGCCTGTGCATTAAATTCGAGTACGTAACCAAAACCACATTTGTGGCGCCAGCACTTCTGTCGGGAGGTCAGGCACTTTGTCACTGCCGTCACACAAAGGCGACTTAGCACACTTTGTACTCAGTCCAAGGCGGGAGAATTCGTAAGGTGCCTAATAACGGTTCCAGCGATAGCACCTCCGTTAGAGGGGGTCAGGCACATTGACATCACACTATGACAACCAAGCACATTTTGTCATCGGTTCGTGTTGGTAGCATTGGCATGGAACCCAACGTTGGTTCCCGTAGGACCTGTGATGACATTGCTGGTCCCGACAACGAATTTGACAAAGAAGGCAGCTAGGACTTGAATTATGAATTGTAGTAGAAGTGAGGGGTCAATTACAGAACGACAGAAATATGAAAGGGTGGGGAGTGCAAATTTTATGGCACCTATCTAATGTAAAAAGGTTTCCTCTTTGAAAAAAAAAACAGCTCGAGTCATATTCACACTTTTTCATTTCAATAAATCATTTGGAATGAAAAATATGTTCTATCATTATGTGAGCAAATAAAGCACTTAAAAAATATTCCAGCATATCAACAAGGTGAATGATGACGAGTGGGGCGAAGTGGAAAGATAGACGGATACACGAACGCACGGACATACGGAAGCACGGGAGGACGCACAGAGAGACTGATGGAAGAATGTAGGGACGGATGCACGAATGAACGCACGGATGAACGGAAGCAAGAACGAACGAACGGATGGAAGTGTGGACAAACTCAAGGACGCTTCACTCCACTCATAATCATTCACTCCATGTATATGCTGCGATTTTTACTATTTATCATACTACAAGTAACGTCCTCTAGTATCGTACCATAAGAATTTTTCAGCTTATATGCTTTTCGTTATATGTACAAGTACCACCCTCTATGGCCGGTTCAAGAACTAACGAGAGGTGGCTACATACGATTTTGACGGGACGCTGAGCCCACGCCTTAAGGAGCTTCGCCCCTAACAGTAGCTCCAGGGGGCAATAATCCAGGAATGTTGACAGGAATATTCTAGCGATCAATACAGTTGTTTCACTCACACTCGCTAGTGAAGCTGTCAGTACCGTACCATTTTAACTTTCTGGTGCACAGGGCAGCATTATCGTATAGTCCCAAGTGTAACAGTACACACTCACATTGTGAAGCTTGAAGTAGAGTCCACACGCATTGCAGACTGGTTCACCTTCGTTGTTTCGCCTCCACAAGGTAGTGGCCGTGGTACCACAGTTCGAGCAGCACAGCCCAGCGCGACGAGAAGTAGTCGGCAGCTGCTCAAGAAAATTGAACACAGCGTTTGACCGTTAACACTTTCAGGCACGACCTATGATTAACTGTCTAAATTCGTCAAATCGACATAAGATAACTTAGTGAAACACCTACCTCCCTTCTACACTTTCGATATGAATCCCCCTAACACCAGCCCATCTAAAGTGTGGAGCACTTTAGAGGACCTGCTTGTTGTCCATCTGCACATCTCACGTGGTGTGATCAAACCCACAACAGAGCGCTCAATACAGGCCGTAACAAGGCTGGCGAAGCTCAAACTTGGGTTAAAATTAACACTGTTTAAAATAATATATTTAATATAAATGGCCAAAAAACCCATTAAGGAAACTTAGATCGCTAAAACATTTCCGAAACATGGGACTGACTCGGGTGTGGCGCAAGAGAGGGCACCACAGCCTCATCGAGCAAGCGAATGCTCAGTCTCCTGCGCCGGCACTGCGTAGACTGCAGACGACAGGCACATCTACTGCCGTCAAGAAGGAAGTCGATAAAGCACAGCAATAAGTTGCGGCCACGCTGTACACCCGAGTATGTGGATCTGCGCAATAAGATTTCAGTCGTGCCGGGAGAAACCTACATGCTTCCTTCAAATATAGGCGTCATTGATGCCTTGTCGTACAGAGCAGTGGGGACTCTACAAACGGGAATCTCTCGGTGCCCATGCTATAGACTTCCTCAGGCATCACCTAAGAGGAGCTAACGTATTTCTTGGAATTTTTTTGCTGCTTCCTACTTTCTTCCGGCTCACCCAATTCGGCACACCGGCCGTTCCTTGCCCATCCCCCTCCCACATTGCAGTGCATTTTTCCTTTCCCCCTCTTGTTTGAGTTTGAGAATAAGGCACGAGACACGCACATGCACGCTTCACGTTGGGCAGTTTCAGCCTTGAAGAAGGCAAGCTCGCTTGTCAAAAGGTTGGCTCTAGCCACGTTCAAAGAATTTTCCGCCTCTTTCAGTTACCATCTTCCCTTGAACTCTTAGCACATAATTTCTGGACGCTCGATACACTGCGACAATACTGTTCCCGAAGTTTGTTGATTTAAGTGTCTTCTAGTAATTAGTCTAAATTCAACTGTAATTACATATCCATCTATCCAGAAGTAGTTCACATTCATTTTTCACATTAGCAGACCCAAACCTCGGGCTAAAAATGTAGCGCAATCTTGTTTTCAGCGATACTCATGTTCAGCGAAGAAAAACTATACTTTTGACGCGGCTTGTGGAAAGCTGCTTACAGATGACGGCGGCATATTTCAAGCCTTTTCTCAATCGCGCTAACGTGTACTGCGCATTTGGAACAAATACAGTCGCAAATTGCCGGGAAATTCAATACCTTCCCAAACCTAGTGCTCTCTAAACTTTTGCCGCTGACGTCTAGGGTTACAGAACCATCTAAATATTCTTGCAGTTGACCTTCAAAGCAAGGCACAAAGCAAATGTTGGAAATAATGAGCAAGGCTGGCTCTTCAATCCCCACTGCTTCACAAATGAGATGCTCCTAACCAGTACGTCTCATACTTATTTATGCACTCATTAGCTAAGTTTTGACCGTGAGCATCACAGCAGGACAGATCACAACGAGCGCAGTCGGTAGCATAGAGAGAAACAGCAGCGCATCTGTAACAATCCCAAACTCATCCAACGAGCAAAGCAGGGTGGAGGGCACCGTGGCCGGGAGAAGCATTTCGGGAATCCAAGCGACGTAAGCGACATTTCGTGCAGCAATACTCAAAGCGCACCACATAATTATTCTGCTATGCAGCTAAAAACTACAGTGGAACAGATAAGGTACACAACAGTGTAAACCATGCAAAATGTCAATGACTGAAACGATGCATAACGATGACGTTCGCCCGAAGAACCAAGCAATAAAAGGCACCGGCAAGGATTAGCACTGCCCTTGAACGCTACGAATGATACTCTAACAAAACACCAATGCAACTAGCCGCAAGGCCAAATAAGTACACAGGTTCGGCGATACACTGGTGCACCATGCAAGGCAACACATGCTATGCCGAGACTTACCGCCATAGTCGGGGTGGTTAAGGTGCTTGATTACAGACCCAAAGTTTGCAGGATCGAATCCAAACTACGACAGGCACGTTTCGACGACAGCAAAATGCCAGAGATTCATGAGCTTAGAGTTAGACGCGCGTTAAGGGGAGACGCGAGGCTGAAAAAAAAAAACTAATAATGAATTTTCACATCTGAATTATTTTGGTATGCTGGTTCATTACAGAACATGCTCACCAAGTTTAGTTATCAGCGCAGTACAACAAAATAAAATGAATTCTTTTCATGAGATGATGGAGCACCCTTTCTGTTGAAATCATCTTTGAAGCACTCTTTGCAAGACGCGGCTGCAAAGCAGTCATAAAGCCAAATATGAATTGAATGATCGTGTTAGAGCGCTTGTATTTCGGGCCAGCTGGTCACGGATGACTTCTTTCTGTCAACAGTATACTTGAGGATTAACAAATGAACTAATGAAAGATATTTTTATCCGTGGCAACGATAGACTCTCTGGAAAACGAAGTGAAGCTTTAACTGACAGAAACGTATCAAATGGCCATCTACCACTGCTGTCGCACCAACTCTGAGTTAATCCTGCTGTGTTTGTGTGCTACTCGGCTCACAGGTTCACTTTCCTCGCAATTCATTGCAATTAGCGGGTGGACCGCTTCGCGAGAAACATTCACAGCTCGAGCCCTGCGAAAAACTGAAGATGTGAATTATGGCAGAACAGCGTCGTGTTCATAAGGAACACTGTGTTAAGACAGCAGGTCGCTTTGGCACATGTTTTTTTGACCATAAAACTATATAGCATGTTGTGAAATCTTGCAACCCACTATGCAACACACAAAAAAATTCATATCTAACATGCAGTGACAAGAAAAAAAATATTCGCTTTTAGAACGATCACATTTTTATCGAAACATCATAAAGAATATAGGACTGGCATTATCCTGAACTGCAAACCATATAGAAGGTATATACAACTATACATACTAACCCTTACATTTTCATTGTTTTTGAAATATAGTTTTCCTTAGTTGGGGAGGGAGGGAATGCCTGACTGATCATTATAACAGTTAAATATTTTTTTTCTTCATGCTAATGTTTTGAAAAATTGGGATATGTTCCCAAAACCAAAAGATGATTTATCTCTGAAATTTTTATAATACAGTAAAAACTCGTTTATCCATATCTCGTTAACTCGAAAATTCGGTTAACTTGGACAAGCAGCACGGTCCCGGCAAAACTGTGTATATTTCAATGGGGTCGAATGTTCGTTAATTCGGCGGGATTTAGACACGCACCGGTTAACTCAGGCAATTCTAGAGAGGGCTATCAGGGTTTCATGCTTTCGGTAACCGATTCCGTTTACTGAAAGCATGAAGTCCCGGCTCCGCCGCTGTAACCGACGGTGGAATTGAAGTTTTGGAGGAACCGAAACCGAGTGAACAGCAGCAGACTATGACCATGATGATAGTGAATGAAGGGGGAAGTGGCCAAGTGGAGCTAGTTACCACTCGGCGGAAGCGCTCGGGCTGCCGGTGCATCCAGCTTCTGCGAAATGTGCCGCACAAGAGAGTTTGGGCAGCCGCGGCTAGCCCAGTTGCCCGCGACGCCTGTGCAAGTGCAGCTCGGGTACATCAGAAGAATTGACTATTGTGCGAGTTGGCGCTTTGACATAGAAGCCGCCGTTACATTCTCAGGCTGTGTTTGTGCGCGTTGATAATGGTGTGGCCGTTCGTAGTTTACTGACTGATGATGACATATTATCGGAAGTGCTTGAAGAGGATCATAATCACTGTTCCGGTGATGACATTCAAGATGAGCCGACGCGACATCGCACCGTGCAGGAGATTGCTGAAGCTCTTGCTGTCCTCGCAGAGTTCTGCATCAGTTCTCGCGACAGTGAGCATGCAAACCACCACCACATGGGAGTTGAAGAAGATTGTTCTAGCACTAATTCTGATGAGGAGACAGACTAAGTTGACACAGTTTTTCATGAAACAAAGGTTTGTCTGTGCTGAGCAGATTTTCTTTTTGCTTTGATGGTTCATTCGATAATCCGGAATTTGGTTAACTCGGATATTTTCACTGGTCCCGTGAGATCCGGGTTAACGAGCTTTCACTGTATTAGTGAGGCAGCTCAAAAGTTGAATTTCAGCCCGCATGCCCCTTTAGAGTACTAAATGTGGTTGAAATTTCCATACGTCTTTCCCAACGACGTGTCTCATAATCGTGTAATGGTTTTGGGACGCTAAATCCTAACAATTATTACAGATGCTGTGCAAGAGCTATCACTCATCTTGAAATGCTAGCATGTTGCTTTAAGATGCTACTGGCACTTTACAGCAATGCAGAGTGGTGCCAGTGGCGTGTTCTTAGCTGCACAATCACATGCTGTTAGTCTGAGGGCGTTTATCCACATTGACCCTCGACACATCAACACATTCTGGAGCCACCCCTCACCTCAGCAGATTTATCACGAACTGACAGACGTCTACGACAAAATTAACATCTACACTAATTCACCCAGATCATGCTTGGCATGAGAATATACGGTTAAACGAATGCGATTACAGTTTAACCCCTTTATAAGCGACACTGCTGTAACAGACACTAGGGTATAACAGACACCAGTGTGCTTACGTTAAAATATGGGCTGATAAAGGTATGCATACATGGTATACTGCCTATAAAAGACTCCTCCTAAAAAAGGCAAGCATAGCATTTCTGTGTATGTCTCTCGTAAAGGGGTTCAACCGTACTTTATCCATTTATGCGCCCCCTCACCACCTGAGCAATTTCGTGTATCCAGGTGGTTCTCTTTTTGTGTCATGCTATAGTACTGCAAAACCGTTACTGTAACAACAATATTGCAAGTTCTCCATTAAAACATTATTTTTGATAAACTTTTCGTGTTTGCTAATGCACAGGTTACATACTAATCATACAAGAATGAGTTGTTTGGAATTAAAATATAAAAATTAAGACACCAGACATACAAAAAATAGCAAAAAATTGGCCTGTTGCTGCAAAGTTAACGCTACTATTTAACAAAAATCATAGCGAGGGCACTGTTTATTTCCAGCTGTGTACGCGCACCCTTCGCTTTTAGCGTCGCAGTTTGATGCAAAACACCCGTCACGCAGTGACGCGTGCAAATCAATAAGTGGCCACGAACTGCGCAGAATTCTTGGGGATGGGCACGGGCACAAAATAATAAAAGTCAGAAGCACCATTTCAGCTGTACTGAACTCGGTTTGAAAAGGTTTTGATATGACAATCTCTTGACAACCAATTAAGTTCTGTTTGAGCTGCCAGCCAAGGGACGATGCTCAATTACGGGGACCTAATAATCACTGCACTGAAGGTTGCTTTCAGAGAGATATCGAGACACAGTGCCACACATACCCTTTATGGGTAGCTTACGAATTTCTTCCCCAACATTCAAACACGTCTTTCATATATCGTGTGGCAGGGCATCTTTATTCTATGATGTTTGCTAAAGCCTACATTAGATGTGCAAGATGTGTTGGTTACGAAGCATCTTTTCAGCTGCCGAGCTCTAGGATAAAGGTTTGACTTCCTGCCATAGCACCAGCGTTTAGACAAGAGCAAGATGCCAGTACACCTGTGGATTTACCTAGGTACAGATAAAAAAACCCAGAATGGTAAAAACTATTCAGTGTCCACCACTACACAGATCTATCCCCAGAAATGAGCCTCCATATTTTCAACACATATGCATGTTTCATTCCTTGTCGCAAATTTCTGGCATTTATGACACGCATAAAAAAGGGCTTGTGTACGAGAGCTGGCACTGGAGTTGGCGATCTTTGAAGCTGCAAGGTCACCCTTTCAGTGCACTTGACATAGAAAAGTGGCGGGAAGCACGGCTCGCTGGCGTTAAGTATGCACGATTCCTACTGGTTCCTCAGAAGCGCATTGCAACAGGGTCAATCGAAACTGTGGGCGGTCTATCAGCAGCGGTGCACGGTGAAGTAGTGGCCGGCATTTACACCGCCACCCCCGTGGTTTTGGCACATGTAACCCAAGCATTCAATTTCTTGATTTACAATGTGTGCCATGATTAGAGTAACAGGCAATCGTAGGCCACAAAACATTGTCTAGTGACTAATAGGACCAGCGTTTGTGTCGTGCACGTCTTCCATCGTCTCCATTTATAGTGCACCGCTTTCATCAGCCACCAATGATTATCAAAAAGCCGATACTCCATACTAATGCCAGCCACCCTATACACTCTTCTTTATACTTTTCTATATGGCCTCTAGTCTCTATATAATACAAGATACTGATTTCAATACTTTCAATGTGAAGATAATTCTCTACACTCTTCAATATATTGCCAGCCACCCGTTGGTGAGTTTCCACATAACGAACAGCAATGGCTGACGTTTAAGTTGAGCCTCCAGCTCCAACGAAACGGTCGTCACAACTTCATTATCTTTTGTCAGCTGCCTGATTTACACTACCTCTCCCAATCCTCAACATCAACAGAATTCAGGGAAGCGACCTCGTGTTTCTGAAGCAGCCAGAAAAGCTAGCGCATGCGGTCTAGCTAACTGACATAAGAGATAATTGCCAGAGCCATGAAAAAGAAAATACTAATACAGTCACATTTAACTATTATTATTAGCAGAAAAAAAGGCTATACGGAAAGAGAAATGTTTAATTGCAATCACAAAAAAAAATCTGAAGAATGATTTGTATGAAAGTGCCATGCTGTGAGTATTATGCAGAGGAAAAAAAAAACACAACTGAATTAAAGTGTAGTTATTCCTAGCTATATCTAGTTATTGCCTTATACTTTGTAGAGGTTAAATAGCACAGAAATAGTGCCTTTTTGCCTCCACTGTTGTATCATAAAAGAAATAAAAACTACATTTTAATTGCCTGTGGCCGCATAATATACTGCCTCGTGGGCCCCATGCAACGCACGATGCAGTTTTATGCAGCCATCAGCACGTCACAACTCACCCCCTCCCACTGTTGTTTCCTTTCTTTCCTAAAAGCAGATGTGAAATTTTTACCTAAAATTAGTTTGCACTTGTAACTTGTTTTTGTAAATTAAAACTTAGTGATTTCCATGCAGAAATTAAACGTGATTTCTATTTTGCGATTTCTGTAGTACATATGGCCAAAACACCGATTTTTTTTTTCTTTTTTTGGCCATTATGACACCCACCCACCGCCCACCACTATCCGGCCCCCGCTGTGTCAGCTTTATCCCAAGTGGCCGTTCGCCTGGAAATGTTGCCGTCCCCAGCTTTAGATTGATAATGTATTCCCCGAGAACTCTGATGTAATTAGTCTCACCATTATATTTTATTATTCAAAAGAAAATCAATGTCGACGTACCATAATTTAATTTTGCACCGAAATCTGCATGTGCGACGTCATGAGTTTTGAAGTGTACTTGTCACATTTTGCCAACATTAGCTTTAAGAAATTTCCCGAAACTTGGTAAGTTAAGTCTCTGGCCCCATCAGCAGACATTGTGCTTCATTTTTACCTAATCGCAGCTGTGAAGCCTTAGTAAACATAGTCAAAATTTTTGACGTCAGAGTATTTGGTGCAGAAATTTCAAATTGGCATCTCCACCTGCATATGACATACTTTTCTGTACATATTCTTACTTACCAAGAATATTTTCATTGCGAGCGTGACAATTTTGGAATTGTTAAAGGGTAATGCACCAATACTAACAAAAAAATCGTTTCCCTCTTTAGCCTCCCGCTAACAGGAACAGTTTGTTTACAGCACTTGCCCTTGCAGCTTTTAGTGCTATCAAAGTGTCGCTCACAAAGACTGTTCTCCTTTGGAATTTCTTGTTCACATTAAATATGTTCATAATTGTATCCTCCACAGCAGGCAAAAGAGGCAAGAAAGTTTCCCTCAACGTAGACAAGCATTAATATTTGCCGAGCTTTTATGTATCAAAACCACAATATTAATATGAAGGAGGACGTGGTGGAAGGTATCGGTAATTTCAGCCATCCAGTGTACTATAACGTACACATAAATCTAGGTACTACAAGGGCATGCGGCATTTCGCCTCCACCAGTGGCCACCATTTATAGGATTCGTTCCAGCGACCTGCAGGTCTGCAGTAAAGCACCCGTAACCACTGGACTATCATCATGGATAAATGTAGATCCATGTTTTCAGCTTCGTGGGGTTGCAGAAAATGAAGACAATGCCAGGACTAACCAGTACCATTCTCCGTTGTGGTTTTTGAGGGGATCTGGTGGAGCCATTCATCTTGTGGTACAGGCCGCACGCGTTGCACAGATAGTGGCCGGTGCCATCTCTGCGCCACAAGGGCGTGGAGATGGCACCGCAGTTGACGCACTCCCTGGCTTCACCGAACCCCGCATAGTCGGACGAGTCTGCAACGGAAGGGCCAGGCAGAGAGAGGGAGTGGCGGGGACGCCGACCCACAGCAGAACGGCACAGATTAGCATACGGTGACAAACTTTTTTTTTTACAACAGATTAAGATAGGTGTGATGAAAGATGAGAATATGTTTTTGTAACTGTAGTAGACTCTTGTTAAACAAAAACTGGAGGGACAAGGAAAACATGTTGCATAACTAGGAGGCTTGTTTACTCAAGGAGAAATAGAAGTGTGAAACTATAAAGTATGAAACTAATAGTATTAGAGGTAGTTGTCCTATTTAAAAGACCAGTAAACAATCTCGCGGTCCAAATTTTCAGAGGGTGAAATAACTGTGCACTGGTACAACGTGAACATGCTGCCACAAGAACTTCACGGTTAAGTACAGTAGTAAGGAAGTTACAGGGTCTGAAATGATCCACTTCAGCTGGTTTCAGTATGTTGCTCGTCCTTGCCTCCCTTTTCTCACTGCGAAGAGGGCCCTTTGTCACGACTACTCCCACTTTGCCAATGCAGCTAGAGATCATCAATATGTCGTCGGCATGCAGCCAACAACTGAGCAAGGTTTGCCTACGTGCTCACGTGTCAAAGCGGCGTGGTCAAGAAGCACAGCGCTAGGAGCACCCTTTCTTTTGCGGTAAAGTAGCCAGACACCTCTTAAAATCGGCAGGCTTTCGTTGGCAATGTCGCTTTATCAGTAGTCTCGGGCTCTACAAAACGACAGAGCGCATCACAGGAAAATGAAAACACTGAGAGCGCAGCCAAGGTGCTGTTTCGTTGTGCTAAGGACCTATCGACAAGCTTAGGGGTGCATCATGTAGCCCATGGACAAGATTTCGTCACTACACATGCAAGAAGAACTGGTCAATCGACGGAAAGAAGCGCGCGAATAGTTTTTCAAAATTTCGGGTCTGCACGGTGTGCTTTACCAAAATATTCGCAAAATGTGATCGCCACGGTACGAATTGGCGATCTTATTAGGGGCGTGAAAAAAAATGTAGGAGCCCGTTTACTGGCCCTCTAAGTGACAGTTCTGTCTATGAAATTTCGTTCACCGAGAGCCTACAGTACTCTCCTCAAATCCATCATTTCTGCGTCCTTTACAGCTGACTTACGCAATCAGCACAGCATTATCCCTTTAATTGGAACATTGTACACAAGGAGAAGTAATCTGATTTACTAAAGAAGAATTCTATCGAATTCGGCACAAATTAAACATAGTGGTTTGTTGTACAGGCCCATTTCACTGCTGTTGCATTGCTCAGGCGTAGGCCGTTGGTAGTGACTAGGGGTATGGCGAATACTCTTTCTTTCATTCGAGTGACAAATTTAGGACGTCATCGTAAAGGCTGGGCTGGTTTGTTTCATACTTGCAGAGTTGAGAATCGCGCAACTTATGGACAGGACAGTGAATAGGATGCAAGACAAGCACTTGTCAGTTGCAAGTTAGCGATTGTCTCGAGTCTCTTTCACCACAGTGCTTATGCTATGGACTTCATAACTTTGCATGCCTCACAATTTCTTTTCCTACTTTACGTATAATCGTACATTTCATAAAGAAGTCAAAGAACATTACACGCCTAGGAGCATGAGTATCAGTACATTATCGAAAGCCTTCACCAACCACCCAAGCTGCAGTGAAGCTCGCGTAGCAAAGCAAGTCTGGTGCCACTTTCAATACTGTCTTACTTGATACCTTACACTCACTTGCACATAACTACAGAACGGCTAGGACTATAGCTATACTAGCGCAAGCGAGAATCGCGAGCCTCTAAAATCACTTTGCCCCGAGTCAACGGCAGCGAGAAACGTGTCTAAGAGTGCCAATGTTGTTGAAATACTCATTTAGAGAGCGCAAAAATACTGTAATCGTTCTGTCAAATATTCTGTCATCAATATTCTGTCAAGTTATAAGATTACTAGCATACATTGTGACACCTCGTAGATAGCCAGAATTTCAATGTCACTGGCATAGTCTAATGTAATATTTAATAGTTGCTTGTACAGGTTGTCATAGGCATTGTTTCAATGAATAAGTATCAGGTATGCTTACACAATAAGCGGTGGTGCTCAATAAAACAAAAGAAAGTCGGACTGTTTGGTTATCATATTCAGCCAATTTTGGTGTTGCCTCTTCAGAAAAGTGTGTCTCTATAATAGTTACAGTGACAGCAAGTAAATTTTCGTTATTGATGGATAAAGAAATCTATAATGGCAACCAAACATAATTTCAACTCATCGTAGATCAAAGTGACATACTTTCACAAATGCCCAAATATATTTTTAAAGACTATCACCTGGTTTCATGCAACAATGCAGGTAATACACTAGACGACATAATGAGTTCTGAAATGCTAAGCCATACAACACAGTTACTCATGACACATGTTCGCAGGATCATCAGTACCGTGACACAAAGAGCTGGCAAAACAGTGTGAATACAAAAACAACAGCACTGTGAATCGTAAAGTTGGAGCAATAAAACTGCTCTGTACTACTGACACAAAATTATGAAAATGTTGCAAAAGTGGACATAGAACATCCAATGATGCAATATAAAAGTCATATCAAACTCCTGTTAATAAAACTACAATCGATAATATTTAACGAACAGGAATGAACTATTAAGCTATTAACAAGCCATATAGCAAGGTGTAGACAATAAATTCTGCATGAAAATGACTGCTTCTCAGTGAGGTCACATGGCTAACAGGTGTACAGTTGTAAACGTTTTGTAAACTCTTGACAACAAAAACACCAAATTACACAGATTAGGCTAGAAACAGCAGAATCGCTATATATATATGTCACTTTGCTCATCATTCAACACTTCTTGCTGAAATTAAGAAATAAACAGTATCCTCAAGAACATGTTTGTAGTCCAACAAAGAAACATTCAAGAAAGAGGCAGGCGTTTGATGTGCAATATACTTGTGACGCCCCAAATTGGATAGTCCTTAAAACAAAAAGTGGCATGCAAATACACCAGCGACAATTTTCTTGTTTCAATGCTACTCCAAGGGCTGACGAATATTCATCTATGCTTCCACACTACCTGGAAAGAAAAGAGAAAACGTCGACGTTATGACAAACACTGAATGAAGTACCCTGCTGGGAACCTAAAAGGCAGCCTTAATTAATCTGCAAGATCAAAATTAATTTGCTTATCATAACTACACGTGCTTCATTCATCCGGTGTCAGAGATGCAGAGAAGAGCTACATTCCTTAAGTGACACGACTACATACAATTGTATTTAGCAGGCCGAAATACACACGGCAGGCATACCCCATGCTACTCTGAATAGCACTTGAAATGTGATTTACAACCACCACCGCTTTCTTCATAGAAACCAAGTTCAGTTATGTAAAGCATGTTCTGTGTAAAGCCATTTACTTCCAAGACTTGTTTTAATTTACTCAATAATGTGCAACATTGAGGCGAGTGCCTGACATTCATAGAAATCGGGTGACTTGAGAGAAAGGGAAAGAGAAGGGGGAGAGAGTGAGTAGGAATACAATCGGGCATGCAAAATCGACATGCTGTACTGACCTGTACTATCACCACCGACCCACAGCATTCGTAGAAAAAAAAAGCACATCAAGAAATTAATAAAAAGAACTTACGTACGTGAAATCCCAGCAAAATGACAGCGAGATAAGACCAGTCCACACACACACACATCCAATTTTTCACGCTCACCCCAGTGCACATGGGGAAACTCGCAAAACCGTAGGAAACCCGCGCGCGCCGTCCCCAGCAGACGAACGTCAGTCACGTGACCAGGGCAGAGATCATCAATAAAAATTCGCACGTATCTAAATTGTTGTGTAGCGCAAAAAGGAAATCAGGTGCGGGTCGCTGTTCGTTCCGTACGCTCCGAGCAAGCGAACGGGCTTTGCAATGCGTGCGCGGCAATCATTCCACTTCTTTTTGTTAGGTAAGTACAGGCGCGCGTTACTATGGAACCCTGGCGGGCCCGACCGCGAACCTAACATCACAACCCGTCGCGTTCATAACACACAAAACGCGTACTCCCTTCGTTCTGCGGCTGCGCTGACGCACACAATCAAAACGAGAAACACTGATAGCACTTGTCAAGCGCGTCTGCGGTTTCGCGACAACTCTGCGGGGGCCGAACCAGTACGACAGAAAAAAAAAAAAACACAATACAAACCTGTCAGCCACAATGGAATGCGAGAAACGAAGCCTCCGACGGGGGCCCGTAATATGTAAGTGGTACTCACGTCCAACCTCGATCAAAGCACTGCGAGAAGACTTCCACATTGGAAAGAAAATAAAAAAGTACGGAAAGAAACGAAATGGAACAAAGCGGCTGGCCAGGTGTTTGTTTCCAGCGCGGATATTTTAGGCCCCAGCAGCCTTGCAACGTCACGACACACGGTAAAAATACGATTAAAGATGCGAGACGGAGATAAGCCTCGACTGGGGTTGGCTCCGCGATCGCCGGATAGTTGACGGACTCTAGCGAAAATCTGACGAAGTGTGCATGCGTGTTTGTGTTTACGGCGTGTCTCGCCTTCTTCGACGAATTAGTGACGATGCGTCGAGAAAGTAATAGCGACAACGGCGAGTTTACCACGCTTCTGTGATAAAGGCGTTACATGCACGATTCGCTTCACCATACACCACATCCTAGAACGAGACCGCTCGCGAAAACTAGGGGCAATGATAAGGGGGTCAAAACTCCTCACACGTCGAAATCGGCCCGGGTTGCCCGGAGAGCACCGGAGCGTCGACAGTTTTTCGTTATCGGAAGATCGCGATTGTCAGTCCGAGATAAGGGCGAGACGCTTTAACAATGGTTCGATTGTGAGATTTCAAGCGGCGATAGATTGCACAACGCGGACTAAAAAGAAATTTCGTTCGACGTGTCCGAACAACGCCGGGCAAAAAAATCGAACGCGTCGCCGCAGTTACAACATAGCCTGGCCGATCACAAAAAAAGGTGCGCTCCAGTGAACACCGACAAAGCGGAGATTGCCGAGTGTAGTTTGTATGTTTTCGTTTGGAGGCTTACGGTAGCCTGGCGCTATCAGGAGCGATAGACGCGGTCGTCAGCTCTCGCTCGCGCGATCGGACTGGACTTGTATCTCCGCTGATTCGGTAAGGTCGCCTCGTGGCTAACGATACCTCACAACGACGCGAAACGGACCGCGTAAATCTGTATGGAAACAATAAACATACTTGATCGAGGACGCCGCCATTACGTGAAGCGAGAGCTTCCTTTAGGCTGGATTCGGGCGATGATGCGATAAGCGGCGCCACTGGTTCGTAATCAAAACAAATAAACTCAACCTTGTTTGTAACTGTAAATATTGACAATAAAGTAATTGCACAATATTTTTACGGGAAAATAACAGCGTTTTTCACGAAGTTTTGTTGATGCACCGACCGGTTTGTCTTGTTTGACCTACTTTTTTTGACACATCGGCGCCGCTGCTAGCACGCCCAGCGGCGAATCGCTAAGCTGAATTTGGCGCGCTATTTGAATTGATATTTGACGTGGTTTCACGCACGGATGGGCGGACAGATTTTTTTTTTTTTTTTTTTTTTAGAAAAGCGCCTGCAAGGTTGCCAGGAAGGATTCAGGCCATCCGGAAATTATATGCGGCAAGGCATACTTTTTAAATCATCCATTTCAAATTCTTGAGAAGCTTGTCAAGTAAAGTTGCAGTTAGCTCACGTTAGAGAGTAATGATCACAAAAATAAATTAGGTTCTGAATGTAGACACCATGGCTAGGACTCTGTGTCGAAGTATAATGAGAGCTACGACTGCATTGTGATTTCCTCGCTTGCGCGTGCATTTCACTGCTGTGGTTCAACTTTCTCCCGAAATTTTTTCAATTTTTCAAGTGTGTATATTAGACGGGCATACACAAACTCACGCATGAACACACATAAAGTACAATTTAAACCCCACTCCCCTCGCACAAAAACAAAAGTTGGCTACACTACTGGTGCATTTATTACAGTAGCCTAATCAAAATGTGCTCTTGGGGGGGGGGGGGGGGGTATCTTAGGAGAAAGATGACCCCCCTTTCCCTAGCTACGCCACTAATTTATTATACCAAGATCTTCTATCCACTAGCATATATCGTAACTGAAATGCGATATTAGAAGACCAACTAACCATTAAACCAGCGTGTGTAAAGTACTTTTTTACTATGCAAAAGGAGGTAAGGTTGTTGCAATAAAGGCTAAGACTTTGGTAAAACACAAACAACGCAAAAAAGATAAGTTGCTACGTGACGCTACCACGTCACAGATTTCTGTGGTATTTATGAAGGCCAAGCGAGTTTTGACATCGGTGAAAATGTACTTCACTCTGTTATAACAGGTCTGGGAATTAGAATTGAACAAGAAAAAACTTCGATGTACCACGAAACTTGCAATACTGCAGTGTGCTACTAGTGGTGGAACTTTTGAGTGACGTCGGAACATAAAAGTAAAACCTTCACACCTTCAGGCTGTACCAGTGATCAAAGTAGCAGCAGAAAATTCACGATCAAAGAGTTCTGAAGGGAGATGATTATGGTTCAAACCAAAAAATTGATTTTATTGCTTGTTTTAAACGAAAAAAAAAAGTGTGTAAGATCTCTTTTTAGCGGAGAGAGAAAGCGCCGCCTTTCTGCACAGTTGCACGGGAGTACAAAGGTTGATGCATTATGACGTCTTTGTGTCCGCAGTGCATTTTAAGGGAGTTCGGGAAGGGTGTTTCACGCGTATTTAAAACAGCCCCGAGGGGATTAAGGGGGGCACCCAGGGGCCCTTGATAAAAAAGCGCATGGCAACGACACTTTAGATACCTCGCGCACCAAGTGCACTGTGTTGTGTGTGCGTGCGTGCGTGCGTGCGTGCGTTTCTGCCGCAGAGACGCACGCGCACATGGTAAAACGTCGTATAGCACGAAGTTTTATTGTCAAAACCTATGCACCTTGCCAACGAAGGCTTCCTGGGCGCAGACACAATGCGCTATGGGATGTTGTTAACAGACGCGATTACCTTAACATGCACTGCAGAAGCCGAGGAGGTGATCCTTCTGTCCGTTGAAAAGGTGTTATCAGCCTTTTAAATTGAGAAAAGGGAACAAAAAAGCTGGCGCGTCTGCTTCGGCACTGCATTTTTGTTTTTGTGGGGATTACGCATATTGTATTGACATCTCAAAGTGGATTATGGCAGCGCCCAGGAAGCCTTTCTTGACAAGCTCACAAACGTAAAATGTCTAAGGCCACCAAAATCAGCGTAAATTCGAAATTTGTTTAGGGCTTCCTCATCATTAAAACAATGATGATCGTCTGTCTAATTCGTGAACACTGCAAAACGAAGGTGCCAGTCAGTGATCTCGAGTGCGCTCTGTCATTCGCTAGCCGATTCCCTTTTTTGCCTGCGAATTTCTTGATTTCTTCGCCCAACGTAATATTTTCCGCCTTCGTCCACGCGTCCAATTTCTTGGTATCTATTTCGACGCCCGCATACGTTCGATCCCTGGTGGCGGCAAGCTGTCTTCTCGTCTTCCTCACATGTATATCATGATAACTACACCACTGTTTAATTAAAGACTGCAAATAAAGTAGATAGCGTACCCCATACTTCGTTTAGCTTCATTGTGTGCTGGTTTCGTTGTGTCATGAGGTGTGGGTGTCTATAAATGCAGTTATACGGGTGTGAAATTCCTCCATCGTGTCACTCAGGCCTGTAGCCAGGGGAGGGGGGCTTGCCCCGTCTCCCTCATTGAAAATTCGGTTGGGAGGGAGTGTTATACTGAAAACAAATAACGAAAGCAGGAGTTTTCTAAGGAATTCAACGAGTGTCTCCGCTCCCTCCCTTCCTCCCTCCCTCCACACACACACACGAAAAATCCCTAGCTGCGGCCCTGGTGCACTCTAAATAAGAGGAGTAAAAAGAGTGTATTTTGTCCCACAACAATAATCATCTATATTGCGTTCCATCCTTGCGCTATCTCAACGCGCCCGGTACATTCCGGTCGCGATCGACATGCCCATTATCATGGTTACATAGCATTCTCGATAGGAAAGTGGACAGCGTCGAATTTTCAAGAAAGGAAGCGCACGCAAGCCTGATGACGAATATTGTTGTGGAACAAAAAGACACCCTTTTTACTCGATATTTTTTCAGAGTGTGTCACTCATAAGACACACCTTATCAACACCGTCTTCATGGTGACACGTACTCGGAAAATACGTATTGCTGTAAACTGAAATCAACAGAACTTCGGTCTGATTATTCCACGCACTTTTAAAGCTCGCCCTCATTTCATACTTGGTGTTGTTATGATAACCTCTAACTTTCGTTGCGCCTGGCTTTTACATGGCCCGGAATGCAGACATTGTTGGACGTGGACCATCTCACATCATGCAGAACATCCAAAGAAGCAATTAAAGACGATTTCGTTGAAACAGAGGTGGGGGGTGCGACCGCAAATAAAATTAAAAAAAAACAAGCATTGTTTCTGATTACTTCTCTTGGATCATCGCCATCGCTAAGTGAGGGGTGAGACTTCAAAAATGAGTTCTGAAATTTGGCCATATTGCAGTGATAGTGAAAAAACATAGCTATGAAATTTGCAAGGAATCGTTAAAGATAGACGCAGCTTGTGTTGCAGTCCAGAACTAATTTAAAAATTTATTTTGTGTATTCGCTTGTTTTTTTCTTTGTTTTTATACTTATACACTTTTTCGTGAAGATTTATTATCTGCCGAGCACTGCAACTTCGCAGAAAAGATTTCACAGAAGTGGAACTATAAACTGTAAGCGTACATGTAGCCAAAACTATATTTATGTTTTCTACGCTTATTGATTGATTGATATGTGGGGTTTAACGTCCCAAAACCACTATATGATTATGAGAGACGCCGTAGTGGAGGGCTCCGGAAATTTAGACCACCTGGGGTTCTTTAACGTGCACCCAAATCTGAGCACACGGGCTTTTCTACGCTTATCGATGTACGAAAAGTGACAGTTATGAGCGTTTTTTTTAATATTGAAAAAACTACAAGTTCTTCTAGAATACTGATTTTAGTTCCAGTTATGTGAATGCCACCAGTTCACGCTCGCTAGACTTTTTGTTTGCGAATTCATTAAGAGTTCGGGAACAAGGAACACAAGCCTCTAAAAATATTGTTTTTGAAAAGACACACAGAAAAGTACATCTATTTTTTTTTTCTGTCAACATGTGGAACACAAAGGATCATCATTTATTTGTGAGACTGCCGATAATCAAGCGTGATTCATATTCTGAAAGATGAAGCAGTTTTGCATCATATGCTCGCAAAATCTCAAGATCGAATTGTTTGACGAAGCGAAGTCTCACCCATTATAGGATGCTTGATCCATCCACTGAAGCTTCATGATGATCTTTTTTTTTTTTCATTTTGTATGGCATGGTCTTTTTTTTCTTCTCTACAGTGAGCAAGCTCTTTCAGCATGTGGTACGATCCTAGCCGGTTGCTACATGCAGAATGAAACTATATACCTGTTTTGTCTGTACAACACGATATTTACAGTACTTCGACTAGAAAGCACGGTAGTCCCAAGCCCTCTCGTAGCTTTAGAGGAAAGTACAACGTCGGAATCATTCCACGAAATTTTTTTAAGTTGTAGATTCACGATGAATGAATGAATGAATCAATCAATCAATCAATCAATAAAAATATCTCCCCTCATGCCGCAGCCAGTCCTTCAGGAACATTTACACCATCCCACATACCCACGGGTACACGCGCCCCTATTTGCTAACGAGCTGGAAGGTTGCTTTCCTGCACATAGCGTTATGCGGTGAAGACAATCGTCTAAGACTTTTACTTGAAGTGAAGCGGGCATTGCGAGGAGCAATGCCTGTATACGTGCATCAGCTGCATCTGTATACGTGATGGTAACAATCGTCACGCTAATTTAACGAACGTCTTTTCCGATAACAAGGGTAGAAACCTCTAAAAATCCACAAAGCCACGCTTATTGGCTACGTAAATATTCGTAGAACTCGGACAAATTTCACATTTTGCATTCAGGATCGCATATATCTATCATTATGTTCTCACAAAGAACATTGCCAGCAGTGTCGTCGCGTAGATTTTGTAGTCGCCTGTTGAGGAAGATCGCACACTGTTTTACGTACACTCCGTTTCGTAAACCAGGTGCATTGGTGTGGAAGCTAGCGAGGGTTCTCGCAGTAAATGCAAGAAAAAAAAAGCGTTACCAACCGTAAGGTGATTTTTCTCTTTTTTTAGACTGAGTGATAAATGAAGATGTTTTGCGCCATAAAATTCAACAAATCCAGCATATGGTTGTCAATAGGTTGTTCTGGACCGCTTAGCGTCTCTACGTTTTTGTATCGTGGCCTTCGCGATTAGCTCCGGTAGCGCGTAGCCGGAGCCCCTCGTGAAGGCCAGGTTTACAACGACAAAACTCAAGAACGAGGCAGGTGGACTTGTACATTTTAAAAATAACTTTTAGATTGGCGAGTTAATGTACGTTCATAATTTATTTTTAAGGCGCAAAACACACACACACACGCACGCACACGCACACGCACACGCACACGCACACGCACACGCACACACACACACACACACACACACACACACACACGCACGCACGCACGCACGCACACACAGCCACTAGAGTGGCACTTGGTGCCCTGTCTGCTGTTGTGGTTGTGATTTCTTTTTTCTTGTGCCTTAAAGATGAATTATGATTGAACATATTGCTGGCACATTCTACTTGCATATCTTCCACGGCCTTGCATCTGATATGTGAAACTGAGGATAGGCCACCAATAGCGAGCATGAATTATACGATGAATGAATCAATCAATGAATCAATCAATCAATCATTCAATCAACAAATCAATCAATCAATCCCTTGCGACACGTTTCGGGGTTTCTACTTGTGTGAATTTCACTCATGCGAAAAAAAACTTTCTTTAGAGTTGGCTTTTTTGCAGTAAGCTTCACTGCAGAGAGAAGCACATGGCTAGCTAATTGTTTATCGATTGGCCGATGCACGTACTTAGAGCTACTTTTTAAATGTCGAAAACGTGGGCAGCGCACGAGAAAGACAACAGTACAAATCAGGCAGTCGAAAACGAGATTAACACCCTATTGTTTGATGAGTATAGGTCATTTGTGGACTGTACTTAAATCAATGTTTAAAAGAAACATTGACACGACCACTATGTATCTTGCCACACCGGCTGCAAACAACGAATGTTGATCAAAAATGCAATAAGTGAATTCATAGCTGCATAAGGGAGGTGTAAAAACACAAGTAATAAAGCGACCCAATCCTTGACTTAAGTGTCCAGTAGAGGCACTTCTTGTGCCCTGGTCTCTGCAGGCAGCATGGTGTTATTCCTTGGCTTATATGGGCTTCGCCTCGCTGCCCAAACGGATTTCTGAGGCCACGTAAAAATACGAACTGGGATGTAGATTTGCTCCGCCAGGTGCCGCAGGGATCCCAGCTGTTCACGACCTTTCAGTGTACTCAGTCAAACAACTTTCATTAATTATCGCATGACACCTAATTGGCTCTTATTATATAGCGCGCACGCTCATTCGCTGGTCGAGGAAAAGAAAGCCATTAGTCACTCCAGTCATTATAAGTGCTGGATTCTACTTCACGCAAAGCAACTACCATAGCCGAAAAGTGGTCGTCTTAAAATGTGACCTTAAAAAAAATAAACGCAGTGCAAAGTGCGTGCTTCACTGTATGACAATACCTCACGGCGACAAAGCTAACTTTGTCGGACAAGTGACGTTACTAAATCAGTTTGCTCGGATAAATTATTCCTTGAAATCTCTATTGTTAACTTCAGCGTGATAGGTTCAATCTGAGACGTAGAAAATGGCGGTCAAAGTCGTATTCTTGAATTTAGCGACGAAACTTTATCACCTGAATGTGAGTGTGACGTCAACAGTTGCAAGTCCACCCCTCCTGCCTCCTCCTTCCCCCTTTTTCGTATTTCGGCCACATTGGCTAAAAAAAAAAAAAACCTGAAACGTGCTGTGGTAAAGGGGCCCTAAAGGACAAAACGATGTTTATCGTATTAGCGAATTACTCTTGAGCGGTACCAAAGACGCCACGCTTTCGGCGAGGGCACGCTTGATAAGCAAGAAAATGCGCAAAAAGAAAAACGCCACCTTGAAGTTCCTCGACCATTTACCGTGACGTCACATATTTTGACAGAGCCTACTAGGGCCTAAGCAGTTCTTAAACGGTAACAATGATGCACGTTATTCTCAAAGTTTGGCCATAGACTGAACATAACAATTTTGGGGAAATTTTGCTGAGTGAATTGCGCCAAGTACGACGAATGAACTTTTGTAGTTTGTGATGTGACGCGGTGCGATTTCAGCGCGGAATTCAATAATAAAACATTGAACTTGATTTTTTCTTCTCTTACTGAACACATGATGGCGAAATCAAAGACATTAGAGTTGTCAGAGTATAATTTATCGATCTAAACCTTTGCTCTTTAGTGTCCTACTAAATATGGGGCTCCGTTGGAACACACAGTAATCTCTTTTTTATTGATTCAGAATTATGTAGGCGTTAGCAGGCGCCGTCAAAATTTGTTACCACCTATAAATTTGCCACCTGTAATTTTGTTTTGCTCGTTTTCTTGTTTTTTAAAGGCGATAGTCTTTCTTGGGGTCATTCGACAAAAAAATTTTGGTCGGTCTGTCTGTGCATTTGTCTGTTAGTCCGCTCTAACGATACTTCAAACGGCACCAAACAGCCAGCCCCATCCGCAGTGCCCACCTATATTGCTCAAGGTTTAGCGCTCATGGTTGTGCGATTGTCAATTAAAAGAAATTATTGCGCATATCTGAGGCGCCAAAAGAACGCTTCGATGTTTTCTGTCTGCCTGTATACTAGAAGATGCACACACAAGCAACTCTAAGGAATGTATCCCGTTTAATCGCGCTGCGCTGACAGTGCAACGCGATGCTCAAAAAGGCGTTTCCAACGCTTTGCTGCGACGTCACGGTGGTGGCACCTGCCCGTCGCTTTGCGTTCTACACCTTATCACCTCCGAGACTGGCGCGCATCTTTCTCCGCGGGCTGCACGCCTTCGTTTTCGAAGATAACTGCCAGGTGGCACTTGTGTCTAACGTGCCTAGATGCGCTCGTTCGCCTCCGTCACACGCTCGAGGCACTCTAACGCAGCTCCTGCAGAATAGCATTCACCGATCTTCTTGCGCAGAACATCAAGTAAACGTTTTGTTCACTCTCTCCAGACGCAAGACTATCGTCTTTCGGCGACATTTACAGTGTAACATGTAGATTCGGGCCATTTTTTTTTTCGCTGTTCTTGGTATCGGGATGATGATGATGATGATGATGATGATGATGAACAAACTTTATTTAATTAGCAGAAAGGTCCTCCTCCCCTTTCAGGTGCGAGAGGAGAAGGGAGGACCATACCTATAGACGACGGCCATGATCCCATGGGCCCTGGCGGCGTCTTCGGCCTGCCGTATTATGCGATCGGTAGGTATCGGGAAACGATAATTTATTAACACGATATAAATAATTTGTTCCTTCGGCTACGAGCTCTGTCTTCTCATGCAGCCACGAAGTTTCGCGCACTCTGACGTTATCGAAGTTCGAGGCTTGTCTTTACTCAGAAGTGTGCAAGCGTGTGTGTAGTGTGTGTAGAAGCGCTCGTGTCCTTCTTGTCTCTCTGTCGTCGTTCTCTGCTCGCGCTATAACTATAGTTTTGTCTTTACTACCGCAAACCCGATGGGCAGATGATCTGGAGGAAAGCCTTAGGTTCATCATCATCATCAGCCTGACTACGTCCACTAATGAACAAAAGCCTTTCCCATGTTCCTTCAATCGGCCCAGTCCTGTCTCTGCTGCCACCCCTTTGTACCCGCAAACAATACATTAATCTCATTTGTTCACCTAACATTTAGTCTCACCCTGGCGTGTTTGCCTTATCTTGGAACCTAGTCATTAGGTTCCAACACTTAACAATTAGCGGTTATCTTGCCTATGTGCCCACCATGTGTTCATTTCTTCTTCGTTATTTCAACTATACGATATCGCTAACATTTGTTTGTTCCCCGACTCATTTTGCTCTCTTCCCGTCTCTTTAGGTAACACCTATAATCTTCCTTTTCATTTCTCGCTGCGTCATCCTCAATTTAGGATGAACCCTTAAGCATTGGCTTACGCTGGGCTTAGTTTGAGCCTTGGCTTCGCTTTGATACGGAAACGCCAAATACAGCTTTTATTACTCGAGCGTTGTAACTCCCAAGGACTTCATCCGCGAAAACGAACAGCTATGTTGCTTCCATTATTGGACGCCAGAACGACCGACTTCTAGACGTCCCAAACTCGGCTGGACAACAAGCATTCACGCATTCACACGCACACACATACGAAGAAAGAAAACGATGTCTGCGTCACCACATATGCGGTGCGGGGGGGCGTGGCTACCAGGTTTCTGCGCACCACCGCTGAAGACGAGGGTTGGTCCTAGGGTGGGCCGCCATTACGTCATCGCACCTCACGTGACACCCTGAGAGCGCCGATCCTCTCTCCAGGGCCCCCTTGCGCCTACGGGGAATTTAGAGAAACGAGCCCGTTTTAGGATTGCGGCTTCTTTGTGCAGTTATATTTCTCTCTCTCTCTTTCTTTTTAACTTTGTCACGTTAGCGTTAAGCACATAGTTTACTTAACCAACACAAGTTTTGGCGACCGTAAAGCAGATGTAAAGAGAACAGACTGCGTGAATTTGTGACATGCTGTGGCTGTGCGTGTTTTCTATATTCCCTGTGCGAGTGTTTCAAACATCGTCGAAATATATATAGCCGAAATGTTGAATAAGAGATTGAATGACTGCCATGTTTTAACTGCCTCTCTTAGTGTACTGTGTCTAGCTGAAGTGTTATGGGAGGTGCACCTGACGTAAGCTCAGCTGTAATCAGGGGCCAGCTTAAGGTAAAAGGGCATTGCACGTGAAGGAAAAGGCGCTTTCACTTTTTTAGCTATGTGATTGAAGGAAACTTTTTTTCAGAAATGTCGTGTAATCGAATATTAACTGTTACTAAAAACAGATGGCGGGAACAAGGCGCATTTCCGCAGAAAGCAGTGGCTGTAAGAATGCCTATATTGACGAATTCAATACGTTTTTATGTGATCACATAATATTGCTATTACTTATTTACTTGAAATTCATACCGTAATCTTGTCCCCATTGGCAGCTCTTACTTTGCTACTCGCAAAAAATTCACGAATCCCTAAAATCGATGTTAGTGCCCATGCATCTGCGTCATCTTGAATTGACTAACGGATCTAGATATTGAAGATTGTGCTCTTCCTGACTGCAGGCTTCTCGAGAATATATTTTGGGGCTATGAACACGTCACAGACGGCCATATTTTAAACATTTATGATAAACGATATTTGAACATGGCGTTCGCGATGCGGTTCTATAGTTTCGAAGTCACGGTGCGTAACGTGACGGCGACGTTACATGTGGGAACCGTGCTCGTTACCGTCGCTTGCGACTGTACTGAGACACCATGCTCTATTTTTGCAAGTAGCGAATGAAAGAGGGGTCTAGTTGTACATGCTTACGGCTCCCGGAACATATATATAGAGAACTTTCATGCTTGAACTTACTCTGTCTGCACTATCGGCAAAGTTTCGTGGTTTTTGATTCGGCTTGCGTAGGACTGCTGTGGTCTGTGAAAGAACCCCATAGTTCATGTTTTTCTCTCAACTCTCATATTTTGTTTTTCGTGCTCCAATTGCTTACAGTGTCACTCCGTAGAGCGAAGTGTGTATTGTGTGAGGTATTTGGGTGCGATGTTTGCTGTCGCAGAAGTATAAAAGCTGGCAATGATTAACAGTTTACAACATGGCGGACCACCTAGGACCAGACCTTATCTTCATTGAGGCGTTGCATTACATGCTCCAGTTTCAACCAAAAACACACATCATGCACATGAATACATCACCCGCATGAACGTATAACATACTACTCTGATAATGTCCCCACCAATCAAAGTTATCCACATTAAATGAAGAACACAACCGTACGTGCTCTTAAAAAATAGGAAGAAAAAGACAAGGGTGGCAGTTCAACATATCTGGACACATCATTGACACTTGTTCACGCTGTCTTCACTACGTTTCTGCCGTGTCTACTGAAGAAATATCGAAGTTATCAGGGCACCTTGCCAGCACGATGGATCGCTCACTCACTCACTCGCTCACTCGCTCACTCACTCACTCACTCAATCAATCAATCAATCAATCAATCACTCGCCGCTTCACAAAGCTATTAGAAATCGGTAGTCATGCGTGGACATGCATTCACCCTACACCATTTCAACAAAGCCTGCCCGGGTGCTGACATGACTCCCTCTAGCGGTAAGTATGAGTGGCCCTACGTATAATGGACTGCCGAGGCAGTGACGTCAGCGTCCGTCCACCTTCGTACTCCTGTGCCAAAATCTTGAAAGCAGGTGCTCTCCAGTTTCCAATGAAGAGATCTATAAGAGACGCCAAGAAAGCGTTCTTCGAAAGATGACTAAGCAAAAGAGAAGAAAAACACAGAATGACCGGACGAAGTGTGCATTTTCGTCCTGCTGTTCTGTGTTTTCATTTTTTTTTTGCATTTGTTTCGTCATTTCTTGGGCTGCATGCGGAGGTAGGTTTCTTGAGCTGTCCCCGGAATATGCCGACTTACTAAGTCTATTATCAAGGCGAAAGACTTAGATTCCCTTTGTCAAACGCCAAATTTGACCCTCGGTGTCAGCTGCCCGCGGCGTCGGCAACGAGCGGTGCCAAAAAAAAAAGGAAAAAAGAAAAAAAAAACATCAACTGATACGTCACCATATGGCGTCACAGTTCAACAAAATACGTGACTTCGATATGACGTCACATTGACATAACGTCACTAGACGTCATCGCATGGCATCGTGTAGTCGGAGGTGGGGCGATCAAGAAGGCCATGCGAAACCATGTGAGGTGCCTCCGATCTTGGAGGCACTGCAAGACACAGTTGTATGCAGAAAACATCGACCGATTAGAAAAAACTCCCAAGCATTTCCCCGAGGGTGAACATGGTTAAGTGCAAATACACGGGGTGATGCTATGAGGGGTATTTATTAATTCGCACTAGTATATTTATTAATCACACTGTAATGCCTTTATGGTGTAATGGTTCCTGGGAATCGCAATTCGATCACACGGGGTAGTTTACGTTAACTCACTGGCGAATGCCAACGGATTTTAACTTTACTCCCCCTCACGACCCACTCTCGACGGGAGACTGAGAGAGAAGGCGGGCGCGCGAGAAAGAGGGGTGCGCGCGCAGCTGCAGCGAGCGAGGAGAGCAGAGGAGCGAGCGAAGGGGGAGGGGGTATAAGGCGCGTTACTGACACCGATATCAGCGTCACGTCCGTGGCTGGATTCGCTCGCAGGATTTCAAGCTGGACGGTTGTGCCCTCGCGATCTCCGACTTCAGCGTAGCTCCCGCCGACTGGTTCGCCCTCCGCGGTCTCCTGACGCCGTGTAGCTCTCGCATTGTGGCACCCCGCCCTTGGACTGCTTCGACCGGATCCCCACTTTCCTATCTCCTTCTTTTTCCTCTCGTTGGCTGTCTTCTTCTGCTTCTACTTTCCTTCTATTCTTTTTATCCCTCCTTCCCCCCACCCCTATAAGGCACTGCGCCGTGTCGCCTGAAGGCAGACAGAAATTAGGTGTCTTTTTCCTCTTCATTCTAATCACTACCACCACCACCACGTCCGTGGCTTATTCGGTAGAGCGTCGCGCTGCGGCCCGCCAAGTCCTCTTTCTTTTAAAGATAGAGAGAAGACTGCGGACGCCGCCGACGGCGGTGGATGGTTTGGGGTCGCTTATAAAGTGTATTCACACTTAAAAAAATAAGATGGCTTTTTCACTTTCGAGTCATCCATATCATAAGGTCACCCTGCGAGTTTTTAAAAGAAAAGTGCCGCACACTTTTCGATTGCTACTGGCGTATAGCTTGAAAACTTAGACACTAAAGAGACAAGCTACATTTCTTGCGAGAAGATGCAGCTGCATAGGGAGAAAAGTTCACGAAAAAAAAAATTATGGGTTGCGACGAAACCTATAACTTCCCGCAGTAATCGATCACTTCCCGCCCCCGTTATAAATTTCGACAGCGTCTGCGTAGTTACGAATAGGTAAAGACAAAGTGCAGTGCCTTCAAAGGCGTAGCCAGAATTTTTTTTTTTCGGGTGAAGTAGAGAAGTTCAATCATACATTATGTATGCTCGTACGTGCGTTTGTAACTGTGCGGTGATATAAGCTAGCCGAATTGGAAAAAAAGATGCGGCGGAGCAAGGAATTTGAACCCTCAACCCTCCTTCCCATCCGGGCTACGCTTATGATCGTCTTAGCAAGCCGGAGACGTAACATATTAAGGTTTTTGAGTTTAATTGAGCGAGTGTTGTAAAAAAAAAACGCCGAGATCTGTGACGTCCCCTACGAGAGCTTTAGCAGAAAATTTAACGTGATGCTGCAGGCTGATTTTCTCATCTAATAATAAACCTGTACTTCAGAAATTAAGGACACTGGGGCTTTTAAACTACTACAATCTTTCAGTCCAAACTTATGTATTGCTTCACTTTGTTGTCGCGAATTCAATAGACTGTGCGTATTTATTGTCTCCAGTTTTTTTTTTCATTTCTTTCATTACTTGATAAACACACACAGCAGGCCTCTGCCGGCGCTTTGTTCATTTTGATTGCCCATTGTCTTCCTAATAACTCTTTTCTTCTTACGAACGACATGTTAACCCACAAGGGAGTAAATCGGTCGGTACAAAGTACTGAGTTAGAAAAAAAAAAAAGAATGAGCCAGCCTCAATACACAGTCCTCCCAGCCTCCACCTTAAAGAAGAAGAGATTGTTAAAAATGTTGTTTTCCTTCATGAAGCCTTTCTGAAGTACCCGGCACTTTTTATGAATTTATTTTTGCACTTCTTTGATGTTTGTTTTGCTTATATCAATTTTGTAGCTTCGTTTTCCGTAGGCACAACGGCAGGGCATCAAATCTCCTGTCGGGGAACAAATATAATTACTGAGTAGAGCGTTGTAATTAGCTCCTTAAACTTTTCACGAAGTGAAAAAGCGGTTGTATCGAGCCCCTTCTTCCCCCCCCCCCAAAAAAAAAAAGAGAAAGAGAGAAAAGAAACTTATTGTGCGTAGCCTTTTTCTCTTTTGCTTGACGTCATCTGCAAGACAAAAAAAAAAAGCGGAATACAAACAAGGTGGAATGACATAAATGTATGAGTTACTTTGCGATGGGCACAAGTTGTCGCGGTTGTGTGATGCTTGAATTTATGTGTGGTCGGGGTATCGTAGTCTGGAGATCGTCGATTTATTGCCACCCTGATATCCCCATCACTAATGCACTCGAACGCTTTCCTCATTCAGTCCACCTAAAATGCAGCGAACTAGTTGCTACCCACGCATACCGCCTACCGTTTCGCCGTTTTCCAGCGTGAGTAGACCACAGTGCTTTGGCGTATGCACGGTTCCATTTACAACAGCTGATCTGCAGTGCCAAGACTATCGTCTCGACTATCGTAGGGGCACACACATCTCATGCCCGAAAGTGCTGTAGAGGGTCGGCCAGTGGAGTCGGCGCTAACCGTTAGCCGAATAGCCAGACCCTGCAATGAACGTGGCATTGCCCCCTCACCCCCCACCCCCCCGGTGACCTTTCCTTTGTCTGTCACCTTGACGGCGCAGTCAGTTTTATGAGAACAGTCGCAGTGGTTTATACCCGCGCTGCCTATGGCTAATTTTTGCTGGACAGAGATACAGAGTATCTTTATTCTCAGGGCGCCTCGCGCCACGGCTCCTTCATTAAACATTCGAACACACATTCGTATGAAACATGAAAAAGGCTATCAACTTGAAAACGACTATCAACTGCTATGGCTTAAGACGCCCTCAGGTATAGGGGGCAAACCACGAGTCAAGCAAGCTTATGTATGACTCGTTAAAGCCAACGCACCGATTTTAACGACACGCGACATACATTTGTGACACTTAACGAAAGTGCACACGCGCAATTTTCGCACTACTGTGAAGTGTCTATCCCGGCCGCCATAGGCGTCTTAACGCGTTCCCTTTTGTGTAATTATTAAGGCTGACCACTAAATAAAATCTGCCCGCGCGCACGCACGCACGCACGCGCAAACAAACACACACACACACACACACACACACACACACACACTCACACACACACACACACAAACACACAAATACACACAAACACACACACAAACAGAAACAAACAAACAAATTAATTTGCGGCGGAGCGTACGCTCCAGGTACGTATTTTCAAGTTAGGCGCGCGAGGGCTCCCATCTCAAAAGCCTTTGAGCTAGCCAATGTAGTTCACCAGTAAGATCACAGATGGCGCAAGCGCATAAAACGAGCACTCTTCAAGTTGGGGAGGTTAAAACACGTGGGTTTGAAGAAGTGAATGTGCTATACTGTAAGATTACTATGTATACTATAAGAACAGTACTATACTATAAATACGCACACGCACTTAGCGATAAATATGCGCCTACTAGGTGTTTTTTTCCTCGTGTCCCGTGTCGGGTGCGTTACATCATTATCCTACAGAATGCTATTATACAAAGCATCACAGCTTTTAGACCGGTTTGTCGATTACCAAGATTGAAAAGAAAGTAATCAGATAGATAGATAGATAGATAGATAGATAGATAGATAGATAGATAGATAGATAGATAGATAGATAGATAGATAGATAGATAGATAGATAGATAGATAGATAGATAGATAGATAGATAGATAGATAGATAGATAGATAGATAGATAGATAGATAGATAGATAGATAGATAGATAGATAGATAGATAGATAGATAGATAGATAGATCCCGTGCATGATTATAGCCAATGGTCGTGCATAGTGAGTCATTTGGTAATGTACTCTGGGCACATTACCAAATGTCCATGCTGCATCGCGCTGGGGGAGAGCCGACTGTGTTTATTGGGTGGAGGGAGCAAGTGCAGATGTGGCCTGAAGTAGGGCGGGAGAGTAGAAGTGAGGAGGGGTCTTTATGTGCTCGTTTTGCACCCCCTGCCGAAGCCTATGGTAAGATGGGCGGGTCCGGAACACCCTTGTGAGGCTGCTGTACACAGAGAGTGTGGACTTCTGTGTGTGTTTCTTTTACCAAGCATACGTGCCATTCAAACGAGTCACATAACGGCATCTGCTGTGCCCACTGACACGTGACCGGATATGTACCTCTGTAGTTGTATATAGATGCGTGCTCAGAAAATGCACGGGCTCATTTCTGATACGACGGGAGGTCCTCCTCGGCAAGGCTGTCCCGCTGCTCAAACGTGGGTCGACACTATTAAATTTGGTGGCAAATTAAGTTTGGCGGCCTCTAAGAACCATTACGCTAAATGATTTGAGTCGACATGAACATGCCCTCGAAGTCGAGAACTTATTTTGTACTGACAGGTTTTCGTTTTGCCTGATTATTGGAGCAAAATTTAGATATGAGGAGATGGAACCATGAAAATAGTGAGTCTGTGCCAAAAGGAGTTCGCGAACGCAAAACTTAGATTGTCTAGCCAGTTGAAACGGTCTGTAATCATTGGCTCTGCCGCATTATTGTGCCTAAAATGCTCTACATCGTTCACAATTTATTCTAAATCAGGTACAGTATTATGTGGCATTACGCCAGTTACCTGTCTCGCTGGGACTGTTTTATGCCCTTCCATAGTATGCTTTAAATCGTTGACCACTTTTTCTAAACACAGTTCGGAAAAATATACAAATTGTGCACTCCAGGACAGCTCAACGCTCCCCTACAGCTAGTACTCGCGCTCTAAAACGTCAAACGTTTGCTTTAAACACAAACAGTTCCCGTTGTACTAATGCATGTATATTAAGGTATATTATGAATGTCTTGAGTACGAAATTGCATCGGATGAATGTCTTCCGTGTATGTAAAATTATTTCGGAAATAAAATTATTTCAAGTGAGACATACGTTGAAGAGTTGCTCATGTTTATATAGCCAGTTTTTTGGACTTGCGGAACGATGCCAACAGAAACACGAGTATTCGTCAACACCAGAAGCGATAAGCTGATATGAAGCACTGGTGCTCGCCAGGATGACAGCCTTGGACACTGCTACATATATCAACTTCAGTGCATGGCACCTAACTACAATTGACGTTAACCCGACGTGATGGCTGTATCAGAGGAGTACATATGTAATGCTTATAAAATTAGATAGCCTGTTCTGGACATGCCACGAACATTAGGGTATATTTGAAAAGTACTTCCGAGATCTGGCGTGGCTCAGTAGTTGAATGCTTGTTTGCCACGCAGAATGTTTGGGTTCTATTCCTGCTGGAATCCTGACATTTATTCTGTGCATTTGTTGGGTAAACGCTGCCGATAACAGGTTTTTCTTAAAGGGGTCCTGCAGCACTTTTTGAGCATGGTCAGAAAACGCCGCCGATCAGTAAGTAGAAACACGCTAGCCAAATAATATAGCGCAGCACGAGGCCTGGAATTCACAATAAATTATCAAAGTCAAATAAAAATGGCTTCCTCTTCTCTCGTCAGATGACGGAAGACGCTCAAAAATCACACGTAGCAAACCCATCTTTCAGCCATTGGCTGATTTGAACATGGCGCGCTTGGTTGTTACAGAGATCACCCCGGGGGTGATCTAAGAAAAAAAAAAGAAGAAAAAAGTGCTTAAGGTCACGAGGTGTGCATGACGTTTTTCTTTGCGCTGCCATCCCCCCCCCCCCCCCCCTGCTTAGCTTCCAGCACTTTCGTCAGGACGGGAGTAGAGAGAATGCAATTGCAGCATGCGACAAATATTCGTAACTCTGCTTGCTCTGGACAGATTCTTACAATTTTTGCAGCATTGAATTTGTGAGGCAATAAGCTCTTCCAGTGAATTCATTACATGGGTACTTGAAAAATGTGTTTCAGGGCCCCTTCAAAGTTCACGCGTTAAAATTGCCCATGAGCGTTCTCTTCGTTCCTGGGTACATGCTAAGTGTCTGTCACCTGTGGCACACAACAGTGGCACCCCCCCTCTCCGCGAGTATGTGCCTTTGTCTGGCGGGAAGTGTTTGACGACATACGTGACGGAATCGTGACATTATTCATGTCTTGACCAGCGTGTCATATTCGTCAACCAATCTTACCCTCGCATACTAATGTTGGTTCACGCCAAGTTAAAGGGGTGATTACGAGAGCACCCAATAACGCCAAAAGTGCTCGCAGTACGAAAAGAAATAATTCACATTTAAAACACAGATAAAAGGAAAACATCACAGGAAAGAAAGAAAGCAAAAAAAAGACACCATCTTCCCAAAGGACACACCAATGGGATGCGAAGCAGCAGCGTTGCCGACGCTTGCGTTAAGCTTCCCTGGTTCGCGCTTCGTCTGTGTTGCAGGCGCGACGTCGCCATTCGCGAACACGATCGGCTTAGCTAAACCTCGCAACGCAGGTGACAGCCGGCTTAGGCCTAATCACTTTGGCGGATGTTTCGGTGGGCGAAGGAGCGTCGTCTTCTGGCGTCCTCTCCATCGCAGATAAATGAGCCGAAAGAGAGTTGCCACTCAATGTGCGCTCGGGTGTTGCGAGCGCTGGAGAGGGTGAAGCGAAAGAAAAGTCACACGTACAGACATGTTTCAACGGGTACGTTAAGCGCACGTCAGGTTTATTGCGCGTGAACCGGCGAGTCCACGGTGTAGCGAGCGGCGGGAGCGGCAGGTGTTGTGGGCGAACTGACGAGGCGGCTGCTGCAGGAGCTGCGGCGAGCACGAGGCAGGCAATGGAGAGAGTGACATTAGCGTGCACTGCAAGGAGAGTATGACGTCAACGCGCAGCTGCGGCGTGACCTACTTGGCACCGCTCCAACACCTGCGGCGAGGATAGCGAGTTGTGGCGCGTTCGTACGGACACACGGAGGGACAGCGTTACATAGGATAGTCAAAGAGCTGCTTCGCACATAACAGAAAAACCCAAGAAAAACAACGAAAGCTGCCCAGCTCGGCACTTCCTTCGGACTTAGCACCCATACCACAAAGTTACCTCACTTTTTATTTACACGTGGACCCGTTTAAATAAACTTGGCAAAAGTTCGCGTGGCGTTGAATAGGAGCAGATCTATAATTCTTTTTTCAGCGGAGGGTTCCACCATGCTCTATGTATGTTCGTGTGTGCATTTGTATGTGTTCGTTTATATACGCAAGCAAAATTGAACAATTTCCGGGGTCTTCAATGCCCCACACCCCGCTTGGTTACGCCCATGGCGTCGTCACAATCTCGGGTTGGCATGCGCCACCTGCCAAGCAATGACGTCACAAAGCGTCTCCTAACAACGCGTTCGAGGAAAGAAAGGAGAAGCTACAAAAAATAAAATAAAACAAAATTTGCTGCCAAGGCGGCATTTTGATTGGGCTACCTACGGTCCGAAGACAAGTGTCATAACCACTCGGCTATGCAGGCACGCTGGCAGAATAAGCATTTGTGGAGAACCACCACAGTATTGCGTGTCTATGGGCGAGAGAAGGAGGAAAGGACTAAGAGAAAGATAAAGAAGCAGAGAGAGAAAGACAGACAGAGAAATAAAGAAAGAAAAGAGAAAAAAGCGGAAGAGAGAGAAAGAAAGCATACCACAGCCATTTGTAGAAAGCATAGCGACAGAGTGGGAAAGAGAATTCAGGGTGAGGAGGAGGGATTAGAGGAGGGGAACGCCACCAGCTTCATTGTTTCCGCAGTCTTCGCACCAATTTTATTTCTTCTAGGAGAAGGTGTTCCATTCTTCTATGTATAGTGCAGTGTGTGCTGTAAACATGCTTCCTTTCTAACAGTCATCCTTCACTTGTGGTATACCTCGAGTAATTCTTATGCTTTCACCTTCTTTTATTATTCTAAATCATCCTCAATTGTAAGAGACATCCATATCTCACTTTTCGTTAGGGACGATGGGTGTAGCTCTGTCATAGTAGAATGCGTAGTACCATGTTCTGTGGTAGTACTCTATCTATAAATAGTGCGCCTTTTCTTCGAAAACGTATGTATGTATGTATGTATGTATGTATGATGGCATGTATGTATGTATGTATGTATGTATGTATGTATGTATGTATGTATGTATGTATGTATGTATGTATGTATGTATGTAGTATGTATGTATGTATGTATGTATGTATGTATGTATGTATGTATGTATGTAGTATGTATGTATGTATGTATGTATGTATGTATGTATGTATGTATGCATGCATGTATGTATGTATGTATGTAGTGTACACGCACACACACGTACATATTTTCTATATATCTCTGCCACGTATATGTGTATGTACGTATGTAGCAGGCACATCTCACTCTAGCGCCCTTCATCGTCACGAGCACGTGACAGATGTGCACGACCACGCCTGATGAACCATTCCGTGCACGAAACACTTCGGCAATGGGACAAAGCAACACATACATCCACGTCGCCGCCCTAAATCAACGCGTATGCGCTCAGAAAATAAAATAGACCGAACACAGGACTCAGTGGGAAGAGGTGGTAGCGTGGGTAGTGGTGTGTGTGTGGGGGGGGGGGGGGGCATGGATATATATAAAATGCTTTACGAGCAACTCTCATTTGATTCAGGGCCTGCGCGCTGGCATTGAAAACACGAACGACAGCAGCCTGTGAAAATGCATGCATGCAGGCGACCCGCCGCGGGCCGATAACATCGGGTGCTATTATGACGTCCGGCAACCTCAAGTTCGAGATCGGTCCCACTGATTGGATAAAAAGAAATATTGAACAGACGTCCTTATTTCTTCGCTCCCAGACGCATAGTACGCACGCGAATGTTAAAGACACTGCAATGAGGAAAACGAAAGGCAACTGTCCCGAAGCAGCGTGAATACTTGTATACGTCTTCGGTGCTAGACTTCGTGTATGTATAAAGGGGGACGGAGAGGGAGCATGCGCCGCCTGACGACTGGTTACACTGGCTTCTGGCGCAAATACAAAACGGGGTCTGTGTTACGACGCTGGCCGCTAGGGGCCGCTATCGCAGATTCTCATCGGTGATGGCTCATCGGGGAGACTACGGTATGTCTTATAGCGAGCACTGACGTCTGTGTCTGCTGCTGCTTCTGCTGTGTGTGTGTGTGTGTGTGTGTGTGTGTGTGTGTGTGTGTGTGTGTGTGTGTGTGTGTGTGTGTGTGTGTGTGCGTGTGTGTGCGTGTGTGTGTGTGTGTGTGTGTGTGTGTGTGTGTGTGTGTGTGTGTGTGCGTGTGTGTGTGTGTGTGTGTGTGTAGATCCTCCGTGAGAACGATAGCAACAGAAATGTTTTTTTCGATAGTTTCGACCAGAGTCTGACCGAGACTGTCGTATTAAACACTTTTGTTGTTACTAGGCAGTTTTCAAATAGCGTACGCAAGGCTTTGCATGCGCTATCCGCCACGGTCGCTGCCACTGGGCATGCGTCATAACGCTAGCCGCCATCAGTGTTTGCGGTTCGCCCGCAAAAAAATCTGAAATAGTGTGCGGCCCGCAAGGCAAGGGCCACAGAGCCAATTTGTGGTGATATTGAGATCACGCGCTGGGGGGCAAAACTCTATTATAAAACTCATATAATGCCCATACGCAAGCGCTACGCCCGCAACTTCCGCTGACTTAGCGCACGCTATTCGAAAACTCCCTACTGTTCTCGCAGATCTCCTTCCCTGTTTGCAACGCTACGGCCTCTTCCGCCACCACGCCTCCCCCTCTCCCCCCTCCCTCCCTCCCTCCCCCCCTCTCTCTCTCTCTCTCTCTCTCTCTCTCTCTATATATATATATATATATATATATATATAGTGAGATTCAACAGACAATCAATAATGCCAAGGAATGTATAGGGAAAGCCATTAGAACCAATGTAAGGTAAATAAGTAAATATTTACTTTACATTGGTTCTAATGGCTTTTCCTGTACATTTTATGGCATTATTGTCGGTTATATCTCATTATATTGTGTCAAAACACAGAAAAACGATCCCTTAGGTATGCACTTCTTTCCCTTGTATATATATATATATATATATATATATATATATATATATATATATATATATATATATATATATATATATATATATATATATATATATATATATATATATATATATATATATATATATATATATATATGCGCATGTGTGTGTGTGTGTGTGTGTGTGTGTGTGTGTGGAGGGGGATGGGGAGTGGTAAGCATCGTGCCCCCCCCCCCCGCCCCGGCGAGATGTTTAAATTTCACATATGAATATGAGTGCACACATATAAGTGGGCGAACGAACATGCGTTTGAAGGTTTCCACCAGAGATCGTATGTGGTCGCAGCGTCGAATAAACTTTGCCTCTCTTGCGGCTGTTACCGAGAGTCGTAATCATCAATGAGTGAGCTATTACACTGTGTAATAAACAGTACGCGTGCATGGTTTTTCAGCATGCCCTATAAACTGTGCATACGAAAGAAGAAAAAAGGCCGACTACAATAAAAGCACTTTAAAACAAAACAATACGTCTCGGCTCGCACATGGGAGCCATGTTCACAATGAAGTATACAAATGTATCACCTTCTGTCAAACGGTGGATTTCAAACCAAACACCGACGTTCTCGACTCGGCGCCAGATTTTGTAAATACTAAAGGTTCGTCACGTCTTATTCCAAAAACTAACGTTCATACACTCTTGATCATGTATTGCGGGAAGTCCTAGTTATAGCCAGGACATATTGCCCCGCCGTGGTGGTCTAGTGGCCAATGTACTAGGTTGCTGACCAGCAGGTCACGAGATCAAATCCCGGCTGCGGTGACTGCATTTTAGATGGAGCCAAAATTGCTGTAGGCCCATGTGCTCAGATTTTGGGTGCACGTTGAAGAACCCCAGGTGGTCGAAATTTTCGGAGCCCTCCATTACGGCGTCTCTCATAATCAAACGGTGGTTTGGGGACGTTATACCCCACATATCTATCAGTTACCCAGGACAAAGGACTTCTTCCGCAGTTTCCTGGCTATAGCTGCCAATATACCCAAGACTCTGATTAAGAGTGTATAGTACGCAGAAAATACCAGGTGGTTAAGAAAGTCCGCGTTCGAGCGTTGCTGGTATCGTGTAGCTATCTTGAGATTTTGTGCTGCACCCCACAGAAGGGGGTGCAGCTTTTGTGCTGCAACCCATTCTGTGCTACCCTGTGTACCAGGGGGCCAGGGCTACTCAAGCTGTTCTCACATCTTTTACTTGCCCTCCTCGTAGCATGTCTTTGTTGCGGAATAAAATTTTAGTTTCAATGTCAGTTTCACTGTCCACCTTTCACGGGGAAAAGGGTTTCTGTGTGGTACACTGAACTTGGATGCTTTTCGGTTCGCAAACAGACTCCTTTTGACTAAATTGGGAACCTAGACGGCAATTGTCATAATGCCAGCGGCAGTCTCGTCAATTCGCTGCATAAGAGAGCGGGTGCGTGTGAATCGTTTCAGCGAAAAAATAAGTGGTCGGTGGCGACGGCCGCTCGGCTTATCGGCGCAACACCATCTGAGATCTGATAAGCCTGGTAATGAGTCGATTACCATCTCAAGGATGCCATTTAGCCAGTCCAGCCTAGACGGGAAAGCACGGTTCGGGAAACGCGGTCAGACGACATGAATCACCCGAAATGGTTTTACGGGGGCAAGTTCGTGAAAGAAAGAAAGAAGTAAGGAAGAAAAAAAGAAAGAATGAGAGAAAGAAAGAAAGAAAGAAAGAAAGAAAGAAAGAAAGAAAGAAAGAAAGAAAGAAAGAAAGAAAGAAATGGCATCGGCCAAGAGAGTGGTTCTTTTCAGGCTTCTTATACAGTGTGTACACTGTATTGTCTATACGCGATAAATGAGTGAGATATCATTCATTCTTCGTGTATGATTTTATTTTGCTAAGCGGAAGCACAGTGCCTAAAAATTCCTAAACAACAATATCTCGCACTGGCCTAGGTACCCAAATGGTCGAAATTTCTGGAGCCCACCAATACAGCTTTTCTCATAACCATATCACGTAATAACTTATCTTTAGCGCACATTGACACACGGCCAAAGAGAGGGAACGACACCGGCGTTGTTGTCGCTCGCCCTCCTTTGTCCGCGGGCGCTGAAAAAAAAAAAAAAGAGTCACGGCTTTGCCGCAAAGGCGAAGCAATGAACGCGATAGCAACAAATTGGAAGGCCACGCGCAGAATGGCAAGCACATCGAAACGCGCCCCGCGTTTCTCACGCTCAAATGACCCACGAAACGTACTCACAGGTATACAGATGAACGCGAATAAGCGTCTAAGTTGTTACTTCGCTGTGTCTGAAAAGCGAACCCTTTCCGCAAACGGAGACTGTGCTACGAGGGGAGTGACCATTGTCCGCCCGGTGACTACAACAGAATCGTTCCGATGAAAGCCCTATGCATAAGATTGCCCCCACCACGAGATAAGCGAATGCTCGCCAGAGCGTCACCTCTACGCGGGGCGAAGTATGCGCGTGAGATAAGAACGCGCGCCGCCGCATCGTGACGAAGTGGTAACGCGCGCTCATTGCGCCATCTCGCTGGTAATGCTGAAAACATGATAATAGCCCCCCCCCCCCCCGAGATGCCCGTGACTAGCGGTAAGTGGTAGATATAAATAACTTCCCGTTTGAACAATGAAGGAGGTGCTCCTCGGTGGCTCCATGGTTAACGCCTCGCATTCACGATTCAGAGGTGCCACTTTTGATTTCGCGCGCCAGAGCCTTCTATATATATATATATATATATATATATATATATATATATATATATATATATATATATATATATATATATATGGCGCTCTTTGCCGCCGACGTAACTCGCCATATATATATATATATATATATATATATATATATATATATATATATATATATATATATATATATATGGCGCTCTTTGCCGCCGACGTAACTCGCCATATATATATATATATATATATATATATATATATATGTATCGGCGCCACTGTGGTGTGACGGCTCCACTCTGGCCCTGGGCAACACACTCTTTGCCGCCATATATATATATATATATATATATATATATATATATATATATATATATATATGGCGAGTTACGTCGGCGGCAAAGAGTGTCCATACATAAGAAGTTATTATGCATTCATACCAACTAGCTCATCTTACAATATCGTTGTTTTGGAACGTTAAACCCCATATATTACTACGCTCTGCCTCCCCATAGCACCACCTCCCCCCCCCCCCCCCCAAAAAAAAAAAAATCACAGCATATCCACGGAGTGAATGAACGGACGTGCGTCCATGTCTCTGTTCATGTGTCCATTCGTCCGTACGTCCAGATAGACGGATGGCGCCAATCGGCCGTATCAAGGATGCGTGCTATATACGCGAGTCATCCGCGAGCCTTCTAAAACCCCTTTGAAACCTTAGCTGTGCTCTTGCTCTTCTTCTTCGTTCTTTTCTTCACCAAGTCCTTCGAGGGCTGTTTTTCCTTGCTGCCTCTTTCGCTCTATCTCGCTTTCTCAACCTTCCGAGAACGAAAGATGCACTTAATGGCCAAGGGCAGATGCTGGTCTGCAGCCTCTTCTGCTGCGGTTGTTACAGTGTATACAGCAGACGTTATTAAAGGCGGGCAATGCTGATCAGGTTCCTTTTCCTGGCTGTATCGCTTTTTCTTTCATCGTTGCCCTTTTTTTTCCTGTTCCTATTTAGTCATTCCCAAAGCCTTACAAGTAAACCACAGGACGATCGGCAGACAGGCACTGCCGGAACGCGATGTTGCACAGATAAGGCACGCGCGCCGCCTATGCGATATAGGTTTTTAGCGGATGCAAACCGGGTGGGACTAACTCCGCGGACGTGATTAGACGAGCCGGCTCCCACAGATGTGGACAAAACAAACAAACAAACAACCAAACAAACAAAGACTTTACGGTGAATTTCCATACGAGGAACTGTCTTATAGCGCATGGGTGTTGCAGTGTTTACGGTGCTCGGCTGCTGACATAGAAGTTTCGGGTTCGCTTTCGGCTGCAGCGGTCGCATAACGATGGAGGTGAAATGTTGGAGGCCAAAGATAGTCGAAATTTCCGGAGCCGTCCACCACGGCGTCCCTCAGTACATTTATTATTATTATTATTATTATTATTATTATTATTATTATTATTATTATTATTATTATTATTATTATTATTATTATTTGATGCTTTTCATAAGTCCTGACAGAAAACCTGCTGTCATAAATTCTAGCTTACTTCATCTAAAATATGCTGTAAATAACAAGCTGGCTAACAAATAAACATAAGACGTTGAACGGCAGCCATGGGGTTTCGGCAGTGTGGGCGTTATCATAAGAGAAGCAGAAATGAAACAAGCCCCGCCACGGTGGTCTAGTGGCTAAGGTACCCGGTTGCTGACCCGCAGGTCGCGGGATCAAATCCCGGCTGCGGCGGCTGCGTTTCCGATGGAGGCGGAAATGTTGTAGGCCCGTGTGGTCAGATTTAGGTGCACACTAAAGAACACCAGGTGGTCGAAATTTCTGGAGCCCTCCACTACGGCGTATCTCATATGGTGGGACGTTAAACCCCACAAATCAATCAAATCAGAAATGAAACAACAAAGAAATCCTGCACCGGCAGCATTTCCCGTATATAGAATTAACGGCGTTGCGACGTGTTTATTACTTGTTCTCGCGCATCTTTTCGAAGCACGTGCACACATGTGCAGTGGCGCTTGCCTGTGTGAACAGCAAGCACATGCATACCTGTACATTTGGAACACGGTGGCCGTCATTAAGACACCACAAGCCTTCACTGTAACACCGACAAACGTCAACTTAGTCTGAAAATTTCAGTAGTGGGGAATAGTGTCTAAGTAAGTGATTGTTTTCTACGTCGGCGCTACCGTGGTGTGGTGGCTCCTCTCTGTCCCTGCAGGGAACACGTTGCAACTCACATATGGCGCGACGGTACGTCGTCCCAAAATCCCGGGTCACGTCCCTGTACCTGCACGGAAGTGGCTTCATTCCCAAACCACATTATATAGCCCGGCCAGCGCCGTGCACGGAACGGCTAATCCGATCGAGTTCAAGGGCGTATTAGGCAGTGTCAAAGGATGGGCAAGTGGGAGGGTGACGTTCCTCCTAACCCGTTTCACATTTTGATATATACGCGCACTGCCAACCCGTTCGCTCCGAGAACAACCTCCTCTCTTTTCGTTACTTTAATCTGCAGTGACGCACTGCCTCGCGTGTGGTTGTATATAGTGTGTGTATATACTTTGTATTATAAGTAATATTTTGAAAGGAGGACGCCTGCTTCGGCAGATCCTTTTGGAGAAGCAATGAGCAGCGTGACCACGATGTCTTCGAGCTTTATCTCTGCCGGTGCTTTCCGTCTGACCGTGCTTAAAGATTAGAAGTAAAGATATGGTGTTTATTCTCAGCGAAATGGCGTCGGTCGTTTTTTTGAAAGTCGCCTGCAGGCGTCGCTTCCTCGTCGGTCGACCTGTGGACATATACCGTATGTGCAAGCTTAATGGCCGCACCTCGAACTTTGTTAAAGAAATTACGCGTGCACTAGCAGCATCCCTTACTTCTCAATTTTTTTTTTAGAAAGAAGGAAAGGAAAGGCAGCGATGTTAACCAGCCGAGGAGAACTGGTATGCCGGACTATTTACGCAGCTTATCGTTCATATACCTGCCCGCGTAACTCGTTCACGGCGTAGTTTTTGTCGACACGGCCTCATGAAATGTGAGACCCACGGGGCGGCTTCTATGCTCTACCGTAGTAGAGTACCAAGTACTTAATCGTCAACAGCTTTCTGTAAACACCCAACCTGCACGGGGGAAATGGGGGGTGGGGGGAGGGTTAATATTAAAGATAGAGAAAGAGAGAGAGACGTACTGCGAAGGTGGCGCTGAACTTCTTGAATGCAACAGACTTGCACTTTTGAGAAGGTTGTTAGTGTTATCTGTCCCGCTGAATGATCATTCTGAAGTTTTTGCCTTGTCTTGTATGTTTGGTTTAACGAAACTGCTAAAGGTCGAGTCGAAAAAGAAAACTGTAATCATCATAAACAGATATGTGGCACGGAAAAAAAAATTGGGCAAATCCCACTACACTACTGAACACTGGTCCTCTAAACAAGAAAAGGTTGTGAGGCGACCAAGGCGAGACGTTGAGTAAGTACAAAGAGCGAACAGAAAATGCAAAGGTGGCTGGGAGAAAACCCGGAAGCCATGGAAGTCTTACGCCAATGACGACGTTCCCGTATATCTGTGCGCTCGGTTTCAGCACGAGTTTCGCCTCTGGAATTTAGACGGTCGCATCGTGTCTGTGACTTCCTGTGGTTTAACTCACCCATTTAAAGCGTATACCGAGCAGCAGCCAGATTAAAAGTTAAGAATCGTCCAGTCTCGCTGTTTCAAGCCTTGCGCAATATAAAGCATGCTACGGCGTGCCCCCCCCCCCCCCCCCCCCATTTTTTTTTCGGGGGCAGCGGAAGACAGCCGTGCCTAGATTTACAGCCACCAGGTAGCGAAAGCACGGACGGCCTCCGAGATTAAGCGGCTCCACAAAACAGCTCCGTCTGCGTGGACTCGAATGAAGAGAGCATCCCTTGTAGATGTGTACCACTGGATTTCACGAAGCGAGGAATGGCGTTTGCTTCGACATGCTGGGGAAAAGTTTCACGGTCACAGAACATCAAACGAACCCGATAGAACAGAGAGCAGTGACCTTATCTCGGACAAAAGCGAGCTCGGGGGCAATCTCGAGGAATAAGTCAAGAGGACGAGTTTAGAAGGCAAGCGCGAGGAATAACGTTTTTTTTTGTTTTTTTTTCGCAATTTTGGAATTGACAAAGGTTCTTTTTTTTATTCTCCCAATGCCAACGAGTGTTACAGTTCATATAAAGTGCCTATAGGTCTTCGTTGCTGAAAACTATTGCAGAAAGAAATAAAGTTGTGTCTTTTTGTCCATGTGATGGCGGCATGCTCGATTTCGAACCACAACCTCGCAAAAAAGAAACCTGCGGTCATTACACGGGTGTATACGGTACAAGGCGGCCGAAGCAGCTTCCGCTGACCGCGTTAATCAGCGTGAAACAAGCTCGTTCGTACGGCTTTTCCACTCATCCTCGAGAAGTCGTGTGACGGAATACGTGTCTCCTGCCGAGAAGCCGTGCACCGTTTTCTTTTTTTGGGGCGCGGATAAATGGCTCCGGTATGCAAATGAGCCAGTTGGGCGATGCGGTGCGAGCGTCTGAGAACCGCAACACGTGGGCGTTCGTCCGAACGCAAATCGGATCAGCCGGTATCGGACACGTCCAAGGCGTTCATGGCATGAGAGGAACGTTAAAAATAAATAAATAAATAAATAAATAAATAAATAAATTGCGGCTTTTCTGAAGCTGATACTACAGGGGAGGTGTGACATTGGCTCGAACCTGTGAGCCGCGCTGGCGATACCGGTCTTTCGAGGTGGTTGGAACGCTGCACGGAACCACAGTAGTAAACGTCCGGCGGCTGTCAAGTAAGGCTGTGTTCTAATGGTGACTCCATATGCGTAATTCTCCAAGAAGACAGTGCACTGTAGGGAGATGTTCTTGCGACGTCGCGGGCCCCGGAATAAACGGAATAAAACAAAAAAAAACAAAAAAACGGAGAGGTGGGTTGCAGTGAGTTATTAATTGTACAAATGAAATTTTTTTTTCACAGTTTAACGTAATGAAATATTGCACTAGATATTGCACTTGGAGAAATAACCAGCCGTGAGCAGGAACCTGCTCTCATGGCTGGTTATTTCTTCACCCACTTTTCTTTCTTCTTATTTACATTCCATTTGGCATTATTGTCTCTTAAATCTCATATATATATATATATATATATATATATATATATATATATATATATATATATATATATATATATATATATATATATATATATATATATGACATGGGGCAGATCGATAATAAAGAACAAACAAGATTGCTCACATTGATTGGTTTAACAGACATTTATTCTCAAGTCAATCAATACACAAAGTCAGTCCTTTTTCGTGTGTAGTCATCTTCTCCTTTAAATTCATGAGTTCTGTTGCATCCCATGTATAATATGTGCTTGTACAATATACCTACCTTGCGAAGGGCAGTTATATTTTAACAAATAATTTAGGGATTAAAGTTCGCTCTAGAAAACGTTCCGCATCTCTTTCCTACAGATAACGCGCTCTGAGTATAACAGAAGCTTTCATTTGCTAAGAACATCTCCTTACACTGTTCTTCGACAGCTAATGTGCAAGGGGGGGGGGGGGGGGGTGTCCAAATATTTCAGGCTACTATGCCATGTACACTTATGGCAGCATGGCCTGGAAACTATTGTACACCCCTGTATCATGCACTTCACTGACTGGGTCCTCCAGACACATAAGCATCTGTTTCGGCGTATAGCTTACTTTAGCAGATGTTTTACGCTGCGCACACAACTGTGGTGCATCACTTTTTTGTTGTCCTTTAAAGGGCCACTCACCACCCCACGCGAAAAAACGAGGGGGCGATTTTCTCCTCTCCTTCATACACACGATGCATCCTCCTCTCCCCTTATTTCTTGAATACATGTGAACAAAATCAACACTAAGCGCTAGAGCCTATATCGGGATTTCGCGATTCTCGCCACTCTGCTTCTGTTCTGTGTCACGCCACAATCAAATAGCCACGTAAACGCAATCCCTTCCCACAAAAATGTCACCCGGACGCATTCCAATTCAGGGGCGCACAGCCACGCACGGCTGCCCACACCTGAGCTGAAAACGTGCACCTTTTCATAAAAAAAAAATTTTTACCTCTCCATCGATGATCGGAAGACGTCGTTGCTCTGTGCAAAATATCACATGGAAACAGCGCAAGCGCTTCGTATACAGACACAGGATCTTGCGAGTATGTTCTAAGAAATCCCGCAAGGTGGCGAAGGGTTAAGGAAAAGAACTTGGCAACCATTGGTTTCTACCACGAAGGCATAAAATTCATGTGAATTTCTCAGAAAGGATAGCTATTTAGCTGAAGAAAAATTCGTCATTGTCCGGGTACCTAACCCGGGACCAGGACGGTCCGTATCGATTTCCTTGTGGCCGTGTGGTAGGAGCGAGTCGTTGTCCATTTCCCTCACCTACACACATATATTCAACGCGACGACACATATTTATTTATTTATTTATTTATTTATTTATTTATTTATTTATTTATTTATTTACCAATACTGTAGGTCTTCTGCAGATACAGGAAGCGGGCATACAACATCACAGGTAACCAATTAGATACAAAGTTGAGGAAATACAATACTTTGAGGGACGATACGCACAACAGCGGAACACCTAAAATAGCGAGTACAACAATACTACATTGGTGCTCTTCCCATACACGAGAAGAAGAGAAAAAAAAATAGAAACATATACGAGCAAGTGAGTGAGTGAGTAAGTGAGCGGTGGGACGTCCTCACCAGTGATTCTTGCGAAGGGTGATGCTGCGCCCTGGATGGAGGACAGGCTGGACTCAACGCCGACCCAGGGCGTCACCTCGGTGCCCATGTAGGCGTACGAACCCAGACCGTTGGCCGCCCGGCTGAGATAGGCGGAGGCGCCTTCACGACATGACGCCGCTGCCACGCCCGATGCACCCTGCGTATTGGACGCCGGACAAACATTCGAGCACGCATCGATTGAGCCGGCCGGCAGCGAATACAACCGTGCCGCAAAAACATTTGTTGTGTCTATACAAAGGCAGAGTAAGTCGTAAAGAGAGACGGAGAGATGACCTCAAGAAGTGGCAGAGGGCTTGACGTGATGTTGATCTAGAAATTATGCTACACTCTCTGCCTCACAACGCCACGCGAGTATAAACGCACTTGTGTTCTAAGCAACTGAATTAAGATCCATCTCCCGTATTTAGGACGTGGTTAGAATTTATGTGCTTTTTGCGTTATTCGCATTATACTTGTTGCAAAAATATTTGCCTCGTGCACCGCATGAGTCTCGCGGTCTTGCAAAGACCAAACTGGGGTGTGCACAATGCCAGTTGAAAAAAAAAATAGAACACTCTCTTCTTTTTCTCTTTCAAAACCTAGGAGAGCGCCCGAAAGACTCTGAGGATGGCTAAACCCTGCAACGTCCGGGAATTAGGAGGCGGCCCATTTCCAGCGAACGTAAGTCACTTGCTCGAGCATTAAGATTTATCGTCGTCGATGTCTCCACTATGTTGCATATCTTGAATCTGTTCGTATCATGGCTACAGGAGGCACCAGAGACAAACTATTGACGAGTAACGCTCGCTCATGTAATCGGGAACAGCCTCGTATATACCGCTACCTAAAGTGAGTGGAAAACGCCAGGGCATTGTTTTGTGAACCTAAAAACGAAATAAATAATTCTAGGGTTTTACCTGCGAAACCCACGATGTGATGTAGCACGCCGCAGTGTGGTACAGCGTATTAATTCCGACCACCTAGCGTTCATTAACGTCCACCTAAAAAGTACCCCGAGGCTCTTGCATTTCGCATTATAAAAGCGCATTTCACCTCTAAGTGCACCTCCGTATGGAATCGAACCCGCGACCTCGACCTTCATTACAACTATAACGGCATATGCAGTGGAGGAGCGTTTGTCTACATCAAATTAAGCCCTTGTAAATAAATAGTGATTGGTGGGATTTCACGCCCAGTAACCACAATATGGTTATGTGGAAAGCCTTAGGAAGGTCCTGGAAATTTAGTCCAACTGGTGTTGAATACTGTGCACCTAAATCCAAGTACACGGACCTCTAGGTTTCCGCCTCCATTGAAATATGATGTCGTGCTACCGGTATTCGATCCTTCGACCTTTGTATAGGCCGTCGAGCACCGACACTACTAGACCATCATGGCCGGTTTGAATATAATGTCCCGGTTAGATGTGTGCCTCTACGAAGCAATTGTTGTAGGCTCCACGTGTATAAACCCGGAAAGAATTGTAGTTGAACAGTTATGACAGAAGCATCATCATCAGATGAAACAATTATAGCTTAAGCTGATGTTTCAATCATGTATAGCGGCATATGTGTCGAGCGCCAGTTGACGTGCACGCGTTGGTATATACATGGCATTGAAATTTGAGCCCTGGAGACGCTGTTCAGGTTGGAAAACCCGTATCTGCTCCATGACAGAAGCCCTGAGAACGCATCTATGCGTGTGGGACCTCCGGAACGGATACTCCGACGGACGGTTCCTTTGAACATCCTCGGTGAGATTAATAGTCCGGCGGCGGCTGCTTCGCGTTTAATTCAATTCAGCGCGCGTCGTATCTTCGTTGCCGTCGTGGCTCTTTTGATCTGTTGCTAAGATCGAAACGCTTTCCGCAGATGTTTCGCTTACGAACCTCCGAATGACCGTGGAGAAAAACCTCACGTAGACAGTTCAATGCCACTGCTCGCTACACTGCTGTTCTTGCCGCTGTATGTACTGTAAGCTCTGCATTCGCGCATGCATACGGGGTGTGGCAGCTTGGTCACGTTCTTTGCCGCTTTCGCTAATCTTCTGAATCGTTTGGGGATGCTGCACGGGAAAAAGAAAAAAAAACAAAATGAAAAAAAAAAAACACAAATATAAGCGTCCCTTATCTCGTTGTGCGGGATGCGTGACGCGTCGTGTGAGGGGCGGGGCTTGGACACGCGCAATTAGCTTCCGGGCTCCTCTCGTGCGCAAAGCGATAAGCGTGGAGACAGTGATTAAGCATTTCCGCGGGTGCTACATAATCACTGCGCATAACTCATCCGCTTGGTGTATCGATCGTTGCTCTGTGATACACGCACTGAGGTGTTGGAGTGAGGGAGGTTGGGGAACCGAAGTTGGGACAGGCGGGAAAGTTTAACCAGCCTGAGCTTAGTTAACTATCCTGCGTAGGTAAAAAGGGAATCTGAAGAGGAGCAGGAGAGCCATTGCTATATACCTTAGAAAAACTCACGAGTCCCTTTATGAGTACTTAGTCCTGAGACAACCTGAAGCCGAAAGCCTTCTTCTTCCTTCTCACTCTATGTATTGATCATCCGTATCCCCCTCTGGAAAGCCCTCAACATAACCTAGTTGAGCATGGCCTCCGAGACCGGAGGCACAACGAGCTCTTTGCACCTCACCCTCTTTTGCAATGCCTCCGTGTTTGCTTCAGCATTGACAGTGCGACGATGCAATGCGATGACGTTACGATTCTTGTGATTTGTGACGCCATTATTACGCCATATGCTGATCTCATCAAGTCACGGTGATGATTTTTTTTTGCCTTTGATGAGGCATCCGGCTGTTACCATATGTCCATGACATACCCATAATTCCCGTGGTCGCTGAACGACCGCAGCGCCAGAGTCCCCTTTTGTTTAGGAAACTCTATGCCCCCCGGCACCTGCTCGCATGCGTATAGACAAGGATGTGCTTCTGTGCAGCCGCAGGACGATGGAGAACGAATTCAAAATCGTGGAGTGCCATCAATGGAAAGTACAGTTTAGATAGAGATAAAACATGTCCACATAGTTTTTGTTTTGTGTGTCACTTACTTCTTTAACAGTGATTCACAAAATGACACGAGAAATTTTACTTACACAATATAAGTTATTGCGTACCCAATGAAAAGCTTTGCACCGCTAGAGTTTTTTAATTGGCTCATTACAAGGCGCCGAAAGCATGATGCGAGAATGTGAGCTTGAAAACTTTGCCATTCACCATGTGTAGACATTGCGAGCCAAATTCCTCGCTTGCCCTTTCCGGTATCAGAGCAACTGAGAGAAGTACGCTCACACGACGCAGACACATCAACACGTGATGCGCACGCAATATTACATCCGCATTATATTCCCATGCCAGATCGTGCACGCAAATGATGTTGTGTCGTTTCGACATTCTCTGTATTGTCTACAGCCTGTTTCTGTGGAATTCATCCCTATATACGGGCATGGTTTGAGAGGCTAGCATGTACCATGTATCCTTACCACGATACACAGCATTGAATCGCTGCAACTGCTCTAAAGGACGATGCACCAAAAATGCCCCCATCTCTCCGAATGGAATCGGGAGGAAATGCTAATGCAATTCTTTCGCCGAGAGAGGGCACCGTTGCTGTTAGACATTCGCCTTCACCGAATTCTGCCATCGCCTTGAGAGGGGCCCAGTCAGCGAATTGTCGACAGTGACGCGCGAGTTGACGGGAGAGTGGGGCGTACGGAGGAGAGAGAGCGAATGGCGAGAGAAGGAGCGGTGAAGCACTGCACCTACTTTCTCCTACACTCTATCGCACCACATGCTCCTGTTGCAAGGGGCGAGGATAAGCGCGCGCTCCGGCCGCTGTTACAATGGGAGAGGGAGTGAGAGCGGAGAGATCACACCTGCTGGCGCGCAGCCGCCGCCGCCGCCGGATGCCTGACATAGCCCGACTAAGAAATGCATTTGCATTTGACACACACAAAGCGTTGGGAATGCTGGCACCGGCACGATGTTAGGACACCGAGAACGCCAACGGGAATACCATGGCGATTTCCATGATGCCAATGGAAGCCGTCTATATTACGTCCAACGCGTGTTTCTCACCTGGAAGGCAAACCTCGCGTGGTGCGCCGCCAGGTGCCCATGCGCCGGCGAAGGGCTCGAGTACTGGGCCGCGGCCGCTGCTGCCGCTGCAGCCGCCGCGGCCGCCGTGTCGGGAGACCCGCGCACTGCTTGTCCCCACACGCCGCCCAGGTGGCCACTGTGGCCCTGCACCGAGGCGGCCGAGGGCGAGTGCTGATGAGGCGGCGGCTGAGGCGTCGCGGGGTTGTGGTGGTGGTGATGGTGGTGGTGGTGGCCCCTGGCCGGAGACGACGTCGGAGGAGGGGGCGCCACGGCAGGCGACACAGGCGCCGCGGGCATGGAGGCCGCCGCCATGGAGCTCACCGCCACCGACGGGGCCGCGGGGGAAGACGCCGACGACGTCGCCACACCGCCCATGGACGACATCTGCAGCAGGTGTGAAACGGGGACACAATCGTGTTGCACTGCTGCACACTACATTCTGTGCAGCATATATACAGGAGTGGTCAAAAGTCCACAGGTCACGCTTCCATAGAAATACGTGCAATAGTAGCCTGCGAACTTCTGCGAACCCGCCCCTTTGAGATGTTCAACCTGGCGACAACCTGGTCCTATTCAACGTGCATCAAAGTCTAAGTGTGCGGGTCTTATTCATAGCTCAACTGCAGGAGTTTCCAACACGTGGCCCACGAGCGCCTCACTTGCGAACTACACATATCTGTCTTCACCCCCAGTTAAAAAAAATTTTTTTCTCGATAAGTAGGTTCCCGAGCTACACAGACATGGCTGCATGGTCTAAAGCATTGTTTTAGTGAAGCACCCCATGTTGGACACCATGTGTTGAAACGTAACCGTGAAACAAAAACTATTGCCGCTTGCTGGTTGAGGCGTTTTTGAGATCCCCGATCTACAGCAGAGCTTCCTGCCCAGAGGTGTGACGTGTCCTCCTTACCTGGTGGTGATGCATGTACTGGTGCGGCACGGGTACAAGCGGCCTGGTGCCCGGCACGTACACTGGTGGTCCCGGGTGCAGAAAGGCCGCAGACGTAGCGCTCGAGCCGTCCTGGTACGAAGGCAGGTGCATGGCTAGGTTTTGGAACATGGCTGCCCCTATGCACAACGATGGCGCTAATGCGTTTGCGGATGGCCGATGCAGCCTAGACCACCCTGCGCTCAGCGCTGGATCGCATGCCTCGAAGAGAAGGTCTTTTTTACCGGTTGCTGTTAAGACATTGACGTTGAACAGTCTGTGGGACACAGGTCGTCATCACCGGAACTGCATGGTCGACAGCGTTTGAGAGACTTTGAACTTCATCCTGCGCCGACAAGAAATGAACGACATAAACGTGTGCGCCAGCGAACCATTTTATCAGAAGTAAGCTACAACCCAAAAACATTATTTGCCTTTTCGGTTCGGTTCGCTTTTCGGTTCGGTTCCTGCCCACGGCAAGTTATCTTTTCACCCACGTTTCTTTCTGCACATTTACCTGACAATTCGGTTCGGTCTAATAACCTGCCCTATACTTTCCTTGGCAGTATTGTCTGTTAGATTTAATTAATGTTGTGTCAAAATACCGAAAACCCGAGCCCTTACGTGTACACTTCTTTCCCTTATATATATATATATATATATATATATATATATATATATATATATATATATATATATATATATATATATCTTTACAAGAAACACGCCATCGGTTTACCTCAAAAATAAAAAAAGAACATTTGCAGGGGGACAAAACACCAGCAATGTACAACGTAAAAGAGGGTGCATATGTATCGGAGAATACTATATGAATAAATATCGACAAATTCCAGTAAATACGATATCTTTCTACACTAGTCATAATACTCAACAAACCAAAATGTGATTCATTAGACCCATTAGTGACTAGTAGATATATCAAATCTATGAAGTGTGTAACAGACCAGTTTTGTTCGCAATGAATGTATACTTTATTTTACCGCTTTCTTTCTATTGCCAAGTTAGTGTACTCTAAACTATATGAATTTTTCTTTTTTAAAACATTGGCAATATTCTACTGAAACCCTGAAATGATAAAATGTATCGAAAGCTCACATGACCGAGCAATAAGAACTCTCAGCAATCTATTCAAATGATCGATGACGACTTGAAGCGATGACTATAAGTTTCAGAGAAATATATACATATACTATATATCAACAGATTAGCGGCACCGGTACGACCTTTCTTATCGCCCATCCCCGTCCAGCCTCGTTGTGAGAAGGCAGCAACACAGGTCATGTTAATATCACAAATAAAATTTTGATGGTTTAAAGAGAGTATGCGTATGGGAGTGCTGCAAATAAAATGAATAGACAACATGGTACGATTTTCCTTGTCGTTTACACTTTCAGTCTTGACCATCTTAATTGCAAAACGCAGGAACACCCCAAGGTACTGTTATGACCGGCGTCAGCAGGCGCCATGCTGTCGCTGAGAAGCGTAGCCGGGCCGCGTTCCCACGCCTGGAACCCAGGTTTTGTTGGAACCAGCGTCGAGATCTGACGGGGGAGCGGCGCTCTTTTAACCCTCAAACAAGTAGCCGACTCGCCGAATGCTTATGCCCGCCAGGTATTGTCCCGGCTAGCCGGCGGATGAGACGTCACGTCGCCACGAAGCGGTAAGCCGTTCCAGAGGGGACAACAAAGACAGCGTCTTCCTTTGTAGAAACGGCGACCGCCGCCACAAAGTGCCCTGCTAATTGAGCGGACAAATTGGCGGACCGTTTGATGTCTGCTGTCCGAAGCTTGGAACCCCTCGACCAGCGACATACACGACGAGCAAGAGACTCTCTGGCGCCACCTTTAAGTGCAGTGATCTTTACTCGAAATTGGCTGTTCACGTGCGCCGTGCATGCTCGTACCCCTCACCTGTTGTGTGTGTATGTGATTGGTGTTCCACTGAAGAAGGAGGAGCCCGACAGGGCTTATAACGGCGCCGCAGAGTGCAGGACGTCGCTCTGGACCAACTAAAGGTTCAACCACCACGTTCGTAGTTGGTGAAGGCTCTGAACCAACTAAAGGTTCAACCACCACGTTCGTAGTTTGTGAAGGCTCTGAACCAAGTAAAGGTTTAACCACCACGCTCGTGGTTTGTGAACTCTTAACCTCATGCTGTAAATATTTGTAAATAGTGCCATAAACCTTGTTTGTTTTTCGTATCCCCATCTTGTAAGCGCTCGTTTCCTCAACCCGAAGCTACACCACGCTACCACAGCACCCTGGGATCCCCAGCAACACGGGTCATCAGAGCTGGGATTCCCGACAACTGGTGGCAGCGGTGGGATACGAATCAGCACCCCGAGCCGCAACAACTGGTGGCAGCGGTGGGATTCCCAACAACTGGTTGGCAGCGGAGGGATTCGAAGCTACAAGTGACAACAACAGTCGGCCCAGGAGAAGCAGCTGGCTCGAGACATGGATCACGTATGGGTGAGTGCTTGGCTTTTCCTTTGAGTGAACCAGGTTCTAAAAGAGGGTTAAATTTTAGAACTGGTAGTTAACTTTGCCGAAAGACTCAGTTTCGCCGTTTCGGGAAGTTATTTTTGGAAGTAGCGAGCACTCAGTACGATCATGGACTTACGGGAGCTGCAGAAGTCAGACTTGTTGCTGTTGTGTGAGGAATTGGGGATCGATACAAAGGGTTTGGCACGAAAACCCATAATCATTCAAGCGATTAATGATTTGGGGGCTGATGATGAGGAACTAAGTGAAGAATGGGACCTCATCATCGAAAGAAAACTAAGAGCAGCTCAGATGGAAGGAAAGAGTGAACACGAAAGAGAAGGCCTCAAGAGAAAGTTTTTCAATCAAGACTATGAGTTGCGTATGAGAATGGGACCCCAGCAAGAAGTACTTCTCGAAAATGAGGCAGAGTTCGAGATGTCTAGGTACATGCAGCCATATGAGGTATCATGGGATATGGGCCTGTATCTTAGACTCTTTGAACGGAAGTGTAGTCAACTGAAGTGTGAGCGAGACACCTGGTCTCAGAAGCTACGCACGGTTCTGCCCTGCGAGGCAGCGGATGTTGTTGCGCGACTCAGTGAGCAGCACGCGAACAACTACGAAGTTGTTAAATCAGAGCTAATCAGAAGATTCGGAACTTCTGTTAGCCAAAATAAAGAAAGAATCAGACCGGAGTCTGAAAGTGAGGCGCGTCACAAAGCGCTGGAAGTTGTGGCGCGTCATGAAGCGCTAGAAACAGAGATCGCGCCAGAGAAGGGCCCGCATATTCTCGAATGCATCCATGTAAATGATGTAGAGAACGAGGCCGTGGCCGGTCTGGAGGTGGGGACGATGTCGGAAGACGCTCCTTGCGTGGATGAGGAGGGTGCCAGCAGCCCTAATGGGCCCAGTAAGAGGCTGGAAACCTTCTTCGTGCCTCAGGGGGACCTTTCGACATTGTCAAATGTAGGCATGGTTAGCGCAGTGGCTGATGAGAGCAAGAGCGCCACGCTTCAGCAGTGCAGCGATAATACCGCGCTGGTTTGCAAACATCGCAGAAAAAGGAAGAAGCGGAGGCATTCGTCACTGCGCAAGCCTAGGACAGGCCCCACTCAGTCACAAGAAAGACGAGAGGGTAGGCCACTAATACGTTTAAGGAAACGTCAATGGGGCTGTTCGTGGAAGCACAAGCGGCGAGCCAGGTGTGGAGGGAGAAAGGGAGGTGCGTCACCCCAACGAAGCGCGCGGTTCAGCTCGACGACTTCGGAAAAGCGGCCTTGCCCGAAGGATCAAAGTCGAAAGCGCAGAGGGGCTAAATACCGCGCAGGGGTGAATACAAAGAGAAAATGGCACAGGCTCCCTCCGAGCTACTGGCATCCCTTTCAAATTCCTGAGGAGAACAGGCCGAAGTGCAGAATGAGGCGTGACGGCCGAACACAGCCTAGCGGTTGCACGTTTTGTAGCCTCCGGCGTGCTCGAAATCCGCCGGGACCGCGGCCCCATCGTGTGCGATTCAAGCGAATCTAATTGAGAAAAGGGGGCGGTCAGTTTGAGTAATTTTGGTGCGTGCGTGTTAATTGTGTCTACTCATATTGCATTGAAGATGCAGATTTGAGCCACTTTAAATTTGGTAAGTTTGATGCGGAGTAAATTTTTCAAAAAGAAAACCGCCGAACTAAAGGCTGAAAATTGAAGTCAGTTTAATCACAAGTGCGAAAATTTCCATAAGGTAAAAACCGAGAAAATATGTTATTTTTCTCGTTTTTTTTAAAGGTTTAGTGTAATATTGTATGCCTTCACTGCCATTGGGATGTGGCGTGAACGAGCATTCGAGGAAGAAGTTAACATGGACCAAGTGATTTCATAAATTGATTAAGTTTGGCGCGACACAGTGGAGTTGTCGTTGCACACATTAAGAATTGAATGTCAGTGGGGCACGATTTTAGCATAAAACTTGTGCATTATTGTGAGGTGCATTTGATGAGTATCGCACCTAGGATTACTTTTGTGTTGTTCACTGTGCGTTACAACGTAACGTAAGAATAAGTCGTTAGACAAACTGCGAAGGAATAAGCGTTTGGTTGATAGCGCCGTGTATTTTGTAGTGCTTAGAAATGAGAGTAATTGAAGGCTCAGGAGAGCCCAGTGAGATTTACTCAGAGGCATTAGCAAAGGCAGTTTGCTTCAACCGGGCGAACATTCTAGAAAGAAGTGTTTGTCTCTGTTTTGTTGGTCTTCTTTGAAGACAATTGATCATTGATCATATGAGCGGATCATTTAAGCTTTCCCTAATCATTGAGGTAGCCCGTTAGGTCAAGGCTTAGGTTAAGCTTTCAGGAAAGCTAGATAGCTTACTGTATCAGTAGTAGACAATTATTGGTACACGTAAACAAAAACGGACATTAGGGCAATCTCAGCGCTCGCTGAGTCCGGAACCGAACCGGTGCTCTCAGCGGGACAGAACCGATGAAAGCAGTCAGCGACGAAAAAAAGGAGACTGCCGTTCTATGTCAGGACGACAGTGGTAACAAGCAAAGCTGCACTTTACTTGAGCCAGAAATTAGGGCTCTCGTGAGATAACGTACTGCGCTTCAGGAAATGAATCGCTTGCCTTGTGTAGGCCATTGATCAGTTGCAGCGTTGTCTCGGAGGTGCTAAATTTAAAGTAGATACAGACCATTGTCCCCTTGGCTGCAAACCATGACCTCGAAGAACAGTCGCCTTGTGAGGCGGAGCTTGATTCTTAAAGGGGAAAAAAATATCATTTTGACATTAGGTAAACAAAGGGCAAATTGAATGGAAACGCTGACGCGCTCAGCCGCTCTTTCTAAGCCATTCTGGGGTGCTCTTTATGTATCAAAATTGATATTTTAGTTTTTTTTTGTCGTGCATCTTATTATGAGAAGGTTCAAGATAGCACGTTTGATTTCTCAGCACAAGCGAATCCTGAGAGTTTTGAGTGTGAGCTTTTTGTTAAAGCTAGGAAATGAAAATTGGTTTGCCATCCCTCTTTTGGCTTGGTTGTTCGAGGGGGGCCGAGTGCTTGCTTGTGCATGTGGTTCAGTTGCAGAAACGGTGTCGAAGATTCGGCCTTTACTCAGACCATGCCACAAGCGAAGACGAGTTCTTGGGATTCGACTACGGACCCTTTCGTCGTCCCTGCGAGCAGCAGTGTTGACCGCTGCCCTCCGTGACTCATCTGGCGAGGGGGAAGCTGTTATGACCGGCGTCAGCAGGCGCCATGCTGTCGCTGAGAAGCGTAGCCGGGCCGCGTTCCCACGCCTGGAACCCAGGTTTTGTTGGAACCAGCGTCGAGATCTGACGGGGGAGCGGCGCTCTTTTAACCCTCAAACAAGTAGCCGACTCGCCGAATGCTTATGCCCGCCAGGTATTGTCCCGGCTAGCCGGCGGATGAGACGTCACGTCGCCACGAAGCGGTAAGCCGTTCCAGAGGGGACAACAAAGACAGCGTCTTCCTTTGTAGAAACGGCGACCGCCGCCACAAAGTGCCCTGCTAATTGAGCGGACAAATTGGCGGACCGTTTGATGTCTGCTGTCCGAAGCTTGGAACCCCTCGACCAGCGACATACACGACGAGCAAGAGACTCTCTGGCGCCACCTTTAAGTGCAGTGATCTTGACTCGAAATTGGCTGTTCACGTGCGCCGTGCATGCTCGTACCCCTCACCTGTTGTGTGTGTATGTGATTGGTGTTCCACTGAAGAAGGAGGAGCCCGACAGGGCTTATAACGGCGCCGCAGAGTGCAGGACGTCGCTCTGGACCAACTAAAGGTTCAACCACCACGTTCGTAGTTGGTGAAGGCTCTGAACCAACTAAAGGTTCAACCACCACGTTCGTAGTTTGTGAAGGCTCTGAACCAAGTAAAGGTTTAACCACCACGCTCGTGGTTTGTGAACTCTTAACCTCATGCTGTAAATATTTGTAAATAGTGCCATAAACCTTGTTTGTTTTTCGTATCCCCATCTTGTAAGCGCTCGTTTCCTCAACCCGAAGCTACACCACGCTACCACAGCACCCTGGGATCCCCAGCAACACGGGTCATCAGAGCTGGGATTCCCGACAGTACTTAAAAGGAGAAACGACTCCGGTCACCTTACTAACAAAACAGTTCCCGCGGCAGATAGTAGAGTTACTCTATATCATAAACAATAACACAAACGAATAGTGCGTTGCGCTCCCCCCCCCCCTCAACGTGCAGTGACCCCCACTATATATATATATAGGGGTAAAACTCCAGTCACGTGACTAACAGAATTACTTTCCTCGCACGAGAGGGAGTGCGGTCGCCGCTTGCTGCGCCCCCAAGCGTGTGGCACGGCCATCACTCATCGTTGACGGCAGGAGTAGGGGGGCGAGAGGGGAAGCTTACGTGCGGCTTCAGGCGAGGCTCTGTTTACGCTGTTACAACAATTGACTCGCCGCCGAGAAAGGGAGGACGTGCGAGGAACGAGGCGGCGGCAGTGGAGCCCTCTACGCGGTCCAGTCCCCGAGGCGGCGACGCGGGTCCAATCCACAAGCCGGGCTGTGCCGCCGGGGGCGAGCCCGGGGGAGGAGCCAGGCGCTCGTAAGTCGCGGTGCGCGCATAACGATAACCCCCGCTGCTTGGACTCCCCCCCGCCGTGCCGTATAGTGCACCGCGTGAAAAAAAACCGCCCTGAAGTCGCAGCTGTCCTGTAGTTTACCCGCGGAGATAGCGTGGACGTAGGTGCGTGAGTTGGTGTACGAGACTGGCGTTTTAAGTGAGTCGTATCAGCGGCGAATACGGAAAGGGAGAGTTTTTGGTGAAGGCTGGATCGTATACCGAGCGTTGAGAGCAGAGCTTGGCTGGATTGGGCGAATGAAATGGCGCGGAACGAAACGTGAAGAGTTATACGCTGGTTTGTTATTCGTGGTGTTATTTTTTTACCTGTCCTCGGCGCCATGATCTAATGTGAAATCCAGTACAACGGACCACTTGGACCTGGTTGAACCAAAAGCATCATCGCTCTCTCCCTGTATCACTCTCTCTCCCTCTTACTCCATGTCTGCTCCCACGATCCCAACCATTATTCCGACTTTTGTTTATTCAACAACAGTTACTTTACTTGCAGTTTTGCTTTTTAGGGCGCACAATATGAAGCTGTGCCTATAATTTATGACCACTGCTATGCTGAATAATATTTCAGTTTTGACAAGTAACCTATACGAACTTTGAGTCGAGTGTACAGAATTCTACTCTTGCTCGACTCTGGACAAACCCGACGATAAGAGTCACGGGACTTCGGCTAATAGTTAATTATTCTGCCCGACTGGCTTAGCGTAAACGTCCATGTATTGATGTTTACTGAGAAAGGTTGGAAAGACCCAAATAATAAAGGTGATGGGATAAAGCTTTGCGTTTTACCTCATCCTATTTTTTTATTCATGTTAGCCAAACATTCGGCGCCACTAAGAAGAGGTAGTGGGACTGCAAGGATCGTGGTGTGAGTATGGGTCACGGGTTTTTGATTCCCACCGTATACAATGGCGGACGGCTGTAGTACACGCTCATTTTTCATGAAACGAGGTGTCGAAAAAATGCCTAGCGAATTGTTTCAGAAATGTGGCGCATCCTAACCTCTCCCCCCTACCCCCCACACACACACTTGCCAGCCAGCCCTTCTACATTTGTTCGCAATTTATTGGGGTCTCCTGTGCGCATGAACAACACAGAAGCTCGCACTCCGTCATAATCATCCTGACGTTCGCAACACTGTCGCCCAATTCATATTTTCCTTTCATTATTCTATTCGTGCGCTGGTTGCTTGAAATACACTGCGTTTCGAATGCATGTGCCGCTTCAATCATTGGTCGATTCCGCTAGGTGTACCGGGGGAAAGAGATACGTTATTAGAGAGGAGCACAGATAACACTCGTGAGCAAGAGAGAGGTAAGACAAGGAGGTGATCCTGCGAATTTCCGGTTCGCTATATCCTGCACCGGCGTGGCAAATTAGTGGCCGGGAATAGAGGAAGGACTACATCGGGATATAGGGGACTACATGTAGGAAACCGGAATATTGGTAATGTCTTTTTGATCCTCTGTAGAACAAAAAAGAACTGGAACTGAGCACATGCGTAAGTGCACGCCCATGCGTCTATAGTAAAGCATAGCCATGGTTTAATGTGGATAACTTTGTGGTTGTCTATTCAATTTACGACGGCTACCTCCATGCAAGAGAAAAGGAGCAGCCAATTAGCATCAAATTCTACCTGTATATGTTTAACAAATGTCGTGTCTTTTCCGAACTCACCCTGCATGCGCTCTTAGGCCTTGAGCAAAGTGCTATTTATAGTCCTGAAACAAGACGAAAAAAAAAAAATCTGATGACCTGGATATATCCACTTTACGTGAGACGTGGCCAAGAGTTATAATACAATTTTTGGCTCTTTTATCTCTAGACTTCCTTGCGCAAACGTGTGTGTGTGCGCGAACGCGCGAGAATCTTTGCATTGCGTCGTTATAATACGCATATAGTGTATATGTAGATGTATACACTTACGACTCTCCACGTGTACGTGTTGCCCTTTACGAAACAGCGTTTTCATCTCATAGGCAATGGCCTCTACGGGGTGCTTCGTTATTCCTCTCTGTTTTCCTCCATCTGTGTGTGTACGCAACAAAGGCAACACCGCGCCATCAAAGCAAACGCACAGGATATTTACTTATAGATGAAGGGGACGTCTGCGCACGTCTCACGAATTAAGCTTTCTCCTCCTCTTCCGCTGCCGGAAAGTCGAGGCGCTGACGTGAGGAGACGTGCGACCCCTGCATGCAGCGTTCGTGAGAAAAAAAAAAAAAAGGTGGAGGCTCTGCTGCCGAGACAGGCCGCGAGCTCATGTATACAGTTCCCGCGCAACTCCATTCCAGATCACATCCGGAGATAAAGTGGATGACCGGCGCGCGGACTTTTAAACTTGGGCGTTAAGAACCGGCACGTTTGTATTTCTCCCTTCACGTATATATACACACGCACTTCGGAGGAGCAGAGGTGTGTGTGTGCGTGTGTGTGTGTGTGTGTGTGTGTGTGTGTGTGTGTGTGTGTGTGTGTGTGTGTGTGTGTGTGTGTGTGTGTGTGTGTGTGTGTGTGTGTGTGTGTGTGTGCGCGACGCTGAATACATGACGTTCGAGAGTCGGCGAGAAAACACGAGAAATTTTCGGAATCGCTAATAAAGGCTAACAAGAAAGAAAGAAAGAAATAAAGAAAAAGAAAGAAAGAAAGAAAAAAAGAAAGAAAGAAAGAAAGAGAGAAAGAAAGAAAGAAAGAAAGGGTGCCGGGGAAGCATACTGAAAGGCAGATGCGGAGCTTGCTATGAAGAGCGGAGAAAGATCACAAAGAGAAAGATACAGAGTGAAACACACAAAAAAGGCAAAGTCACTCCTCAATTTTCAAGCCTAGCCAGTTTTACGAGCCTTTGTATTCGCGGAGCGTGAACGCCGAGCTGCAGCTACGAGCGCCCAATTAGGAGGCATAAGCCACTCGCACGAAGCAGTCGGCAACAAACACAAAGAAAACGCGTGCATTGTTTAGCGAGTGTTTGTTTCAAGTGATTCGCCAGCGTCGTATAATAACCTCGGCAATCGGGTGACCTGTTGCCTCCCCGCGGCGCGGGTATAATGCATGCACTGCGCAGTCGCATGTGCTATCATTCGCATCCGAGCGCTTAGATACAAAGTATCTCTTTGAGCGCGCGTACTCGTTGACCCGAGGGTTGCATGTATACGCTTACGCAGACGTGGGAGGCTAGCGACGGACGGATGTCAGCAGAGATTAGCCGATAGCCAATTCCTCCACAGTTGGTAAAGTACTCTCTCGTTGTAAACGTTGCACTGCTTGCCGGTTGTGAACGCGGGTGGGTGTATCAGAAAACCGACTCGAAAGGGCCATTCTACGTAGCAGCCTATATTCTTTTTCGCTCGAAGCTGCAGGTGTTATATATATCATGCCCTATATACGCGGGATTTCCGTAACATGCGTCCGTAACTCCTCGTAAATTGTAATTCTTATTCCCAGCGATTTCTCTCCGAGATTACGCGGGAATGATCGCGTAAATGACTTGGACCCGGACGTCGAGGCGGTTATGTGAAGTTTGTATTCTTGCCACCAGCGTTCCTAAATGTTCGCACAAACTGAACGCGCATACAACAAATTAGTCTGCATTTCGAAAGAACGGCTACAAAATCCCCATGAACACGTTTTCGACATAGTGTGTGCGTGCGTGCGTGCGTGTGTGTGTGTGTGTGTGTGTGCGTGTGTGCGTGTGTGTGTGTGTGTGTGTGTGTGTGTGTGTGTGTGTGTGTGTGTGTGTGTGTGTGTGTGTGTGTGTGTGTGTGTGTGTGTGTGTGTGTGGGTGTGTGTGTTTTCCGCCCCCTATATGTGAAAATAACTAAAAGGAAAAAGGGGGGTAGCCCGTACCACCAGGAGGTATAACGGGCTGAAGCCAATCTAACATAAATGAAGAGGGGAAACTTCCCAAATTTTTATTTTTTTTGAAAAAGACAATTAGTTAAAAAAATAACATGGGTAAAACCTAGTGAGTGCGGCATAAAACTGTAATAAATAAACTAGTTAGCTTCTCAGGAATGAGCAGGTCGGTATGCAGCAGCAGTGTATTTCCCCCCCTTGAGTTTTTGGAGTTCGTGTGTGTGTGTGTGTGTGTGTGTGTGTGTGTTGTGTTGTGTTGTGTTGTGTTGTGTTGTGTGTGTGTCTGCGTGCGTGCGTGCGTGTAGTTTTCGCCTTCCAGAAGTCTCAGAGACAGGCTAAGTGACTATATACTTTCTTCCAGTATCATTACTCTTTATTTTCCAAATTATTTTTTTTTTTGCTCACATAACCACCGAACAAACGGGGCGAATGTAACCTTCTTGTCGGCTTTCGGCATCTCTATAGTGTTTCTGCAGCTGCATGTCCACGCCCTGCCACTGTCCAACTACGCGGCCACATTGAAAGCAAGCGAGCAGTCTCGATCATTGGCGCATGCTTCTTGCGTTTCACAGATTCCTGTCCTCCGATGGTCCGCGCGATCGTCAACAGAAACCGTAAAATTGTCCCCGCTTTTGATCTGACGTCCCCCCGACACTGCAGTTGTATATTTCCGGCGTCAAACAAGTGTCATTACTCCGCGATTGTGGAAGCCGATAATAGACAGAGACTCTTTCGACACGTCTGCAAGTGAAGCTTGAGGAAACAGACGTATACAAACGTACCGTAACGCCCGAAGGCGAGCAGACGACGCCGACAATCAAAACAAAAAGAGTAATAAACGCGCGCACGACGCGAACGCAATCATAAATGTCACACAGGCTGCAGGGCAAGGCTGTAATGAGCCTGACGAAATCAAGGACATTTTATTGGGCCATTTCGGTCCAGTGAATGACGCGCGGTTGAGACATCGCTCGACAGCTCCTTGAAGATAAACGAGGCCCCTCCAGAACGAGCTAGCGTGGTATCCGATCGTACAATCAACGGCTTATCTTTGCGTTCAAACCTCAGGCATTCCTCTTGTGTAGAAAGCACACAACTCGTCCTCAGGAAAAGAGAGAGAGAGAGAAAGACAGAGAAAAAAAAAGAAAAGCGCAATCTTGCTGGAGCGCGGCTCGCGGCGTTATAATCAATTTCTTTCTCGTTCTTTCTCGTCTCACGGTTGAGAGTTTGCGAGATAAATAAAGGTGTTCGGAACCATTGCGTTGTTTGCTCGAAGCCATTGGCCCGTCTTATAAACGATACCTCGATACGCGACGAGTCCGTCTGACTAATTCCGTGCAGTGCGTGGAAGGCTGTGGCGTCGTGTTAACGTAACGAGAACTCGTGTTAACGTAACGAGAACTGTCATTTGGATGAAGGGCACATCCACCTGATCGTACGTCTCTGATCGCTCCCAGCGCAAAGCCGACTAAGCTTCGCGAAATGATTATCGCAGTTTGACGCACCATGGGGCGGATGAACTTTTCTTTTGTGAATAACGCGGGCAGTCCGTTCTCGGGTACTAAATTCGCATCGATATCGCCGCCTGCAGAATTAAAATGATTTTTTTGTGCGTCATGAGGCTAGAAAATGTTGACATTATAACGGTATTGGCCTCGAGGACATACCGTGGCGCCACCTACATTATGACATCACTCAGAGAATTCCGGTTTGTGTTGTCTGCTAGAACACCACATTTCCTGCGCTTTTGCTGTAAACACCGTGTGTGTTTCCCTTTGTTTTGAAGCTCAGCGCTTTAAGAAGCGGTAAGACCTGACGATACGGACAAGCAAACTACGAATCGGTTTCCCCGGTGGCACTCTTGTGTCTAATTTGCATCGTAAAATCGCGACTAAGAACCGGTGCAGCCATGGCGATGCAAGTGGTGTCGCGAAAGCAAAGCTGCCGCATACCACAACTTCGCATCCTATCTGTGACGTCAAAACGGTTGCAGCGCTGGCCTCTGTAGTGGAGGCCTTCGCGGCCAAATTAGTGTGCGGATGTATTGCTCTCTCCTTTCTTTATAGCGCATTGCGCAATGCTCGCTGGGTTCTAACCGTTCTCTTCCTCCATGCCAAGAGTCGAACCTTCAACCATGCGCTTAGCAGCGAGACGCTTGCGTTTCTACAGACAACAGCGATGGTCAGGAGTTCATATCCGGGCACCAATGATGTGCGCCAATTTAAACATTAAACACCTCCATAGAAGATCAGATGGCACCCCGCCACGGTGGTTTAGTGGCTAAGGTACTCGGCTGCTGACGCGCAGGTCCCGGGATCGAATCCCGGCTGCGCGGCTGCATTTCCGGTGGAGGCGGAACAGTTGTAGGCCTCTGTACCCAGATTTGGGTGCACGTTAAAGAACCCCAAGTGGTCGGAATTTCCGGAGCCCTCCACTACGGCGTCTCTCATAGTCATATGGTGGTTTGAGGACGTCAAACCTCACATATCAATCACATATAAAAGATCAGATGGCGCGTATAATAAACGGTTGGTCACCGACCAACCTGCGGTAAAGAGGGTATAAATAGCGGCAAAAAAAAAAAAGCGCGAGCAATTACGCTTGTGACCGTCGAAGCTTGGAGGGCATCGTTCCTTTGCACTCACCGGTGCCGCGTTTTCCTTGCGTACACCACTCGTTCATTCGATGTCCCGACCGAAATGTGCGAGCTGAAAAAAAAAATTATTTGAAAAGAAAGTGCGTCTTGGTAATTCGTGATTATGGCAGTCATGGATGCGCTCATGAGCTTAAAAAAAGACGTCCTAGTTGCACGAGAGCATTTTCGTATAGACTCTATTTAATCGACGTCTTATGTCATTTTCTATCTCTTTCTCTCGCTCCCACTTTCAGTCCCAATTCAATTCCCACGCAGACTATAGCAAGTCAGCGATATATGCATGTGCCAGCTGAATTCTCTGATTTTAAATAAAGAGTTCGCTGTCATGTTTCTCAGCAAGTGGAAATATCCTGATCAGAATTGCACACACACACACACACACACACACACACACACACACACACACACATATATATATATATATATATATATATATATATATATATACACACTCGCCATCTTACATTATATATATATATATATATATATATATATATATATATATATATATATATATATATATATAGCAGCTATGTGTGAAATATATCCCTACTATAGCCGCCGGCCGAGGCATTGCAAAGACAATCATACAGGCACAGCTGCACGTATCTCTCGACGTTTCTATACACATAAGAACCCTTGCCTTTATTACTTTTTTTCCTTATTTTCTTTCTTTTTCAAAGCCTTCACTCGAAGTACATGGTCTCGCTGTCTGTTCGGAACTTCCCACATACATAGGTGCATGAGGGCAATGTCGCCTGTGCCTGTTTCTTAATCTTTATTTTTCTTTCTTCCTTTCGCTGATTTTGCTGTACGTTAGCTGAGTTTTTATACGCGTTTAAGTTGCGCTGACACGCTTTTGCAAATGGGAGTGCATGCACGCAAGAAGCGTGCTCGAAACCGGGAGAAGTTGGGATGGCATAGTTGCCTCACAGGGGCGCTTCTATATGCAGTGCAGACGAGGGAGAGATTGATTTGTGCGGTTTAACGCCCCAAAACCACCATATGATTATGAGAGAAGCCGTAGTGGAGGGCTCCGGAAATTTCGACCACCTGGGGGACGAGCGAGAGTTGCCGGTGGTTATGCGAACGTTCATGCGAAGCGGAGATTTTTGTGGAGGGGGGGGGGGGGTAGGTTTGAATCGAATATATGCACATTTTTTAGGGGTGATGCTCCTTACACCGTGGGTCGCACGTCCCGTGTCGATAGTAGCCACCTCTCGTTTAGTCCTTAGAATGTACGCTGGATTGCGGCACTTGTGTATAATGAATATATTTGATGGAAAGATGCCAGATTGCGGGACTTGGAGCGTTCACTAGATAAAAGGACGGATGGATGGACAGATGTTTCTATATACAGTCAACCTCGCAAATTGGATAAGTTTATTTTCTTGAAAAAAAAAAACAAGTCAACACATCTTGGAACCATTCCAACGCTTATTTGCTGCGCGCGCTTAACAAAAAAATAAACAAAAGAAGAAAGAAAGCGATTAGCTACCGATAACAGAAACGTATGAAAATTCTCTTGTTACATTAAAGGCTTGCAATCGCGGATGGTTCCTTCTCGTGCATGGTTGTCGCACGTTATTCTTTAGTATTTTTGCTTCTATGACCACCACGGGCAATCTTCGCATGTTTCGCCACGTTCTCTCTCGTGTCCGCGCGTGCGAGTGCGTGCGTGATTACGATCGACGTACTTTCGCCTACACGATTAACTTTGATATGGCTCGCTAAAAAGCGACTCGCATGTTGGTGCCCGAAAAATTGTCGCAGATAAATTGCCGAGCAGTATGACAGCGACAAAAGAGAGATATAATTGGTCGAACGGGGGGGGGGGGGGGGGCTCTGATGCGAGGCATAGGCTATCTGCATAGATTTCCATTCAGAGAATACATGAATAGATTGCTTCCGAAGGTGAACGGTTGGCATCCTAATTGTACGCGCCCCCAGAAACGCGTTACTTCCTCGTGCACTCAGTTCGCGTTAGGTGTGGCTACGTTATTACTACAAGGGCGAAACGCAAGAAGGTTGTCGCGTATACCGCATTTATACACATGGAAGGTGCGCGTTAAAGAACAGAGTGTCAAGAGGAACACGGTGTACAAACATATCTATCAAGCTTTTCCAAGCTTGCTGACGAGTTTTGGGTTGTTATAAGGCTGATGATTTGGTTCAGCAAGTATATACAGCGTAGAGAACACGAGGGCAAAAAAAAGCACACGGAAGACACAACCATATTCGTTCACGATGCGTCAACCAACCCAAATCACTTGTATCGGTTATATTATAGATGCATGAGCGTCCGATAGATTTATATAATTGACTCTAATGGATTCGTGCATAGTGACAAGAATGGCTGAATTTGCAACGTTTTCCTTTTAGTTGATGCCCTTTGTCACTGACAAGACAGCTTCAGTAAGGCCAAGCATTGCAGTTTTACGAAAAATACTAGTGCTAGAAGACTCTTCGAAATTATATGCGAAGCCTGGTGAAGAGAGACATTCAAACCGTGACGTTTTACCGAACAGTTTTGTGCCACCGTACTCACCTTTGTAATATGTCATCATGCATTGTTGTCCGAAGTTTGCGTGCGTAAATAGTTACCGGAGTAGACGAATGTTGCCTGCAGTGTTGGCAGTAAAGGCGATTGTGGGTAACTTACGATATGCTCTTTTCAACTTACCGCTAAAGCATAGCTAATTTTTTTCCTGCATGGTTTCTTTAGTATAATAACTCTGAGCCACGTGAAGATGTGTACCGACACAGAAAACGCATGGGAAGGTTGAACAAAATGTAAGGCATAAAAAAGCCAGTACAAAAGGTTCACAGCTTCCTATATCAGCACAGTTGAACGTTACATTTTGGTCTAATTACATATCATAATAAATCAATACGTGATAGAATGCATGTGCATTAAAGCGCGACATACATGCTCTGGTTTCCTGCGCACGGAGCGCCGCGAACGTATACCACAGAAACAGTTGGAGTATGAACCTAGAAGAAGGTGACTTGGCGTGCGCCAATTTGAAAAATATATATGCCCTTAGGTTTGCTCGTGCGTGGCCTCTTCCACAGAGAGAGAGAGAGAGAGAGAGAGAGAGAGAGAAATAGAGAGAGATATATATGATGTGGAAAGGCAGGGAGTTTAACCGGAAAACAAATATCTGGCTGGCTACCCTACCATGGAGGAGGGATAGGGGAGGCAGAAAAGTACGGAAGAGAGAAATGAGAGAAGTACTGATGGAAGTAGAAGAAACACACAAGATGGTCACCATCTTTCAACGAGGCAGGTCAGGTCCCTCACAGGAACTTCAACAGCGCTTTCGTCGCTTTAAGGCCTGAAGCTCGATCTTTCGGGCATTCCGAGATTGATTTCTCCGAAAGCGGCTGGTCGTCGAGGCGCACGAACACCGTTGCGAGGGACTGTCTCTTAGAGCTTTATCTACTGAGGGAACTGACGTCAAACATAGCTTCCTAATAATAAACTAAAAGCGCTGGTGGGTGCTGCAAAGCACGGCACGTCAGCCATCGTGCTCAACGATGGGTAGAGTTGGTACAGTACACGGATTTGTCCAATCTTCGTTCTTTCTGCTCTGTTTTGGCTCCGTGTGCACTGCAGCCGCTTTGTCGCAAGACGACGTTCAGCAAACTTTCTACAGTTCCACATCGCCAGGTTAACCTTCTGAGGCTTACAATTTCAAATAAAGCCGCGAAGTTCACAACAATTCGTTTTTTTTTTATTCTAAACAAATCCAAAACGAAGCAATAAACAAGGACACACGAGCGTTCGAAGTCGCAAGCACGAGCCACAACGAAAAGTACTACGAGCAAGTTTGCTATACTTTTAGACAGGATGCCTTTCGCCGTGAAGGAAGTACTATAGGTCCGTGGCCAACTGCAGGTCTTCAGAAAAGAGCGCTTGTCGCCTTCAAGAACTTTCTTGGAGAATCAAATATCTTATGGAAATATTGGCCAACTCTACACGATGTCGTCTCCCCCTTCATATATACTTAAGGAAACATGTACTGTTGAGATAGTGCGTTTTCATTTTATGTGTCATCATTTGTCTCGGTGTGAAGTGATTTTTCCCATCGAAACTTGTCAGGCCGACGGACCCTTATCTGCAGCACGCACGGTGGAAGCATGGTGCATGAGTGTGACGAGCGTCAGCGTCAAGAAAAAAAAAGCCACAGGAGGCGCAAAAGTGGCTAGCCGATAAGAAGGTGGTTGAGACGAGCCCGTGGGCTTTTTTTTTTTTTTTGGACGGCAGCGCGATGAGAAGCGGCGACGGTCGCACTATATATAGGCGCCATGGATTTCCTCCGTGAATGCTGCAGAGCAGAGGCCACGGCACGCCGGTTTGAGTGAGGCGTCCGCTAAGGCGAGTCGTTGGCTCGCCTTCTACTGCTATAGTTGCGTGCGAGTTCACCTGTTTCTCTGCTGTTTTGTTTGGCATCTTAGGGTGGGTTGACCGCTGCAGTCTGCGGACATTTTTTCGCTCCAGGATTTCGGTCCTCTTATATGCATTCGCGCCGTGTTGTGCCGGTCTGGAAGACTTGTTGAGAGACTTTTGAGACGTTGATTAAAAGCGGTTCTTGTTTCCAGCGTTGCTGGCTCGTGTCATACGAATTGCGGCTCACTAACCCCCCTGATAGGAGGAGGGGTCCTTCAAACATTTGATACAACACTTGCGTACACATGAGCTTAATAGGACTATCTGAACTGTCACGTGATGATCGGCTGTGCTGTACTTTCGCATGTATACTGTATTGCATTTTGTGCCCTCATTATTTATCTTGCAACATATTTTGTCTGCTAAGCGAGGAGAAGTAACCGGCGTCACCATTATGGCACCAGTCTGTCCTATTTCTTTATTTAAATAATAAAAACGATGACTGGAATCCATGTATACAAGCCATCATACCTATAGTGGCTGGACGATTGCAGCGCCAGTTTCCTCTGGTAAATATCGTAGGAAACTTAATGCCCTTTCTACGTATCCCCTGCTTTCCTTACGTACTAGAGGCGAGTTAGAAGTGAGTCAATTCGCTTTTCTATACTGTTCCCTGTGTGTGCCGTTATAAACATTGATGGTTCTGGTACTTGCGATCGTCCAACGGAGTTTGCTATAACGCTCTTCGCAACGTATTCCGTGACGCTATAAGAATACGCAAACACACGACGCGACACGCGATGCAACTGCTGCACCAGGAACGGCATCATGCCACAATGCCGGCACAATGAGAAAAGGAACGCGTGGGACAGCTGACATTGTGTTACGGTCTGATTGTGCAGGAAAATGCAGCACGCAAAGTCGTCCGGAGTTGGTCATCGCCGCGCGACTTGACTGTATAGGTTCATCTTGACGCATCATACTCATCGCACAACCGTTCATACAATGAAAAAACAAAAACAAAACCAAAAGGCGACTGCGCGTATGCTTGTCGAGCATACGTAACATTTTGTTTATTTGTTTTGGAGGTACGGCCGAAGCGAATTTAGCGCTAAAAGACAATACTCCGACAGGTGTCAGGTTGAGGCTTTGGCAGAGTCATTCAATGCTTGAATGGCTCTGGCCGGCATTGAATGATTCTTGTTTTGAATGACTGTGGTATAGGTTGACAAATTAACACTCAGTGGAACCACCACTACAGCGCAATCAAGCCGTTTTGTTTTTTGGACTAGTCGAGATAGCTAGCGTATGCATTTTCGCGCGGCTTCATGGAGCCTATATCACACAGTGGGGCTGCAACTTCCTGGGTGTTTTACTGTGCCAATTGCCTTCATCGGGTGGGACCAAAAAATACAAAAATTAAGGCATCGGCCGATCATAAATCAATTCCAGCTGGTGTCATGATTCATTGACACCCTAAATTTCTATACATGGCTGCAGAGATATATAGGCCTGTAGCGAAAGGTGTGGAAAGCAGGAGGGGAGGGGGGGTGTATCTCACACTCCTGCTTTCCAGAAATTCTAATGGAGGTAGGTGTTCAACCAAAAATAAGTAATGTAAGTATACGTGTTCATTTCCGAATATTGAAGTCCTTCAGAGAGAGCTCCCCCCCCCCCCCCCACACACACAAAATATTCACGCATATTTACAAACTGAATGCTGACGATGGGTTGAAGCAGCGGGCGTCACATCTTTAATCGTGGCGTTGTGTTTTGTTCTTATTAAGAGCCTTTTATTTTGTTCTTGTTAACTTGTTGTTCTGTCATATGCCTTGAATGATGGGTGGTTAAATGTCGGTGCTTTTCCGGTGTTGTGGCCTTTTCATTTTGTTGTTCTGTTTTACAGCCTTTTGATAACCTTTTTGTCGTTCACAGATGTTTCTGTTTCCACACGCTGGGTGGTGGTTTACGGACGGAGGGACATTGTGCTGTCCGTTGCATGGTCTTCGGGTGCTTGTTCTTTACAAATTCTTGGCCATGGACATGGTGATAAAAATGTATGCCCGGCAGCCGCCTCGGCGATACAGTGGTAGCGGTTATCGGCTATTGTAGCTCAGCAGCTGACTTAAAGGGGCACTGAAGGTAGCTATTAAGTCGACGTTGTTTGTTGAAATAGCGGTCCAAAAACCTCGTAGTGTTACTTTTGTGCCAAAGTAGGGCCTATTTAAAGAAAATAAAATCACACTTTAGTGGCCCACCTGTGCGTTAGCGCACGTCAAATTAACCGCCTCAAGAGCGGACCAACCGGACCGACTCACGTCACTGTTGCCGTGCACAACGTCGCCCTGCTTTACTGCGCTAGAAGCAGCAGACCGAATGCAGAGGGAGCCACAGCAGCAACAACCGCCATTCATCGATTTCCCGCCATTGGCTCTGAGACTGCAGACGTTTTTGTTTTTTTTTTGTTCAACTGCGCCCCACTAGATGACACCACCTGTCCAGTGTAACTACGTGAAAATTAAATTTTGAACCACTCGTGCCGTTCCCCATAGTTACGTCCGGCGGTCCTTTTTTCCATGCTATCAAACAGCACTTTATTGCGTCTATTGATACACGGAAGCTTTTAGATGCGGAAGCATCTTATACTCGCGCCTTGTAGTGCGCCGTCCGCGCCGTCCGCACCGCTTCTCGAACATTCGACAGCTGACGCGCGCGCATGCGCCGTCGCGCCGTCGCCCACTCTTCCACCATCTGTGCATCCCTTCCTCCTCTACACACCGCGCGCGCTTCACTCCTCCACCATCTGTGCACCCTTCCTCCTCTACACACCGCGTTCGACATCTACAATTCTCCTGATTCTCCAGTGGACGCGCATGTGGCGTCGCGCTTCGAGAACATTCAACAGCTGACAGTGCATGCGCCGTCGAGCTGTATATATACTCAAGGTCGGCGCTCGCTCGCTCAGTTGCCGCTCGTCGGTTGGTTTGTACGGCGCGTCGACGTCCAAGGTCGCGGTGAAATGAATTCCAACGAATCCACAAACACAATGATCGACGTCCCTTCGACCAGCGCCGCCCTTTCGCATACGTGTGTACGTGTTCACTGATTTAGCACCCCCTCCTACAACCACGTTAACCAATTTAGCCATCGACCCAAGTAAGTCGCAATTTAACACCCCATTTCACAACCACGTTAACCAATTTAGCCATCGACCCAAGTAAGTCGCACTTTAACACCCCGTTAACCAATTATATGCTCCGCATCCTCCTCAGTGTTCCCCCGAGGGAAGCTGCGGGCAATTTTTTTATGTAGTGCAGCTAGATTGAATACTGGTGATTAATTGTAGGCGGTCCGTCTGATGTCATCGGGATCATTTTGAGAATGTCCTACTAGGGCGCATGTGTTCTTGTGCGTATACCTTAATTTCTCAGTATGTAGGGCGCTGTTGTTGATAATAGTGTCGTTTTAGATGCCAGACATTGAGCTTTCACTCTGACGTAAATTGCTGTTTGACTATAGATTCCCTTTAAAAGCCTTGGCCGCGTCTGTAGCTTTTGCGACGGAGTCGAAATGCTGCAGGGGCCCACTGCTTTTCTCTAGATTCACGCGCACGTTAGTGAACCCCACGTGGTAGAAATTTGCAAAACTCTGCACATCGGCGTATCTCATAATCATATAGTGGATTCGAGACACAAAACCCCAAATATTGTTGTTTTATTATTATTCAATTAATTTCACTGATCTTTCTCTCACATCAGAAGAACACTTACTGTGCTAAGAGTGCTTGACTATCCGTTGACTCGATAAGGTGAACGGCTATTATACGGTCAACGACTTCGTCTGCTGCAACTATTCAAGTCCATAAATTTGAAACGAATTTTCTTGCACTTGTATTGCAAGGACTGACCGGTGCATTATTCCCGCGGCACGCACGGTCGCTGACGTTCTCTCCTTTTATACACACTCAGACGTAAACTATCCGGTTTTACGGGGAAAAAAAAAACTTAACTTTATAATGGTAACCGGAAGAAAAGATGTAACAAAAACGGCAAAAAAGAAGTTAAGAGAAAAAGAAAATTTGGCTGTAAACTTCCATTAGCCGTAAACTTTAACTCCTGCGAACGTGTGCTGCATTTTCGTCGGAAATATACACGCAGTGCTTCATGCCGCGCATTAGGTAGAGCACCCGAAAATAAGCAAACCGCGTGCCTTATATAGCCCTTGGGTCGAGATGGCACATCAGATTGCGTTTGCATGATGAGGCACCGGCTGCATACGTATTTAACCGCGTGGTATCGCGTTTATCTATAGCGTCGTTAAGGTTTAGCCCATGGAGTGAAACGCATACGTGACTGATTTACCTGACTGTCGCCTGTAAATGTCAGACACGTGCATCGTTCCCCGCCTAAAATTTGCGCAGCGGGTTAATAAAATGTAGCGAGATGGTCCATGCGTAGGAGCTGAAATAAAAAGGGCGGGGTGGAGGATACGTATTAAAATAAGGCGAGGTTCAGATACGCAGTATCAATTGTCGAATGCATCTTATATACAATGTATACAACGCTCTGAGACTTCGGTATAAGGCATCAAATGATATCTGTTCGAGGTCAACATTAGAACTGGTTCTGATCTCAAATATTTCGTTCTGTCGACGTTCTAAGCACTGTAAAGAGTTCGGTTGTCTCTGAGCGCACTTTATTGCTTTAGGGATTTTCATGCTATCGTGTCTCGACGGCTCTTTTGTATGGGCTCCACGCGCTGGAACTTCTTCCTATCAACAGCGCCAAAACGCCCAGCGGAGTGAGCGAAAAAACATCAGACGCGATAAACATTAGCTGTAACCTTCTATTTCGTATAAAAACGAAGAAGTTTCCGTTGTCTGGAAGTTTCCAAGTATCCATGCATGCGCTTCATGCGATGAGCCATGAACCACGAAACATGTTTTCACCTCTTTTGAAATTTCGTGACACTTTATAATTTTGCAGCGCCATCGGCTAATGTAGGCAAAAGTGGGCTGACAGGGGAGAGCTAGTAGCTCTCCCCGGCCATATATGACAGGGGAGACCCATATATGGCATTTAATGACAAACGCGCACACTATATATGCCATATATGGCAGGAAAAGCCATATATGGCATATATAGCCATACATGGCATATATAGCCATATATGGCATATATAGTGTGCGCATTTGCCACTGAAGTCCAATTATGTTTACAAACTAGAACAACTATAAATGTTATTCAATATTACTGCAAGTCTATATGTTTGTAGCTCCTAGCTATTCGGCAGACTAGATCAACCGCTCGTGCGTGATCTTGCGGGGAGAGCGTTCCGGATGGTACATTTATATTTTCGTTGTTTCTTAGCCGTGCACGCATTTACGCAATAAACCACACCATCTCAGCTCAATATACAGTTCTGAAAAAATGCCAATACGGTTTTTTTTCCTGTATATTTACAGACAATTGTCAGGTTACTTAGCACCAAAAAGAGATCGACAGGCATTGCGGGACCTACTATTTTCATAAAAACACCATCAAAACCAAACAGCCCGCACTGACGCCTGAAATACTTTTGTGAAAGCAAAGCTGGGTGAAAAAAAATCCACGTATGCGCACTTGGTCTCGCATAGAAGTGTGGCAGCTTGGGCTAGTTGGTATTGCATGACGATACCAGGTGACGTCATCAGGTGTGCATGCGCACACCTGATGACGCACTCACCTGGGTCGTCCTTGCTCGCCGTCATTGTGGAGTTAGCAGCAGTGCCTTTGGTCACACGTTTTGCAGCCGCGTCTTTTTTTGTTTGGATTCGTGCGACAATGCAGAGGTCATCGCCAAGATTGCAGGATTCTTGTGGGTCGCTACAAAAAAAGTATGTGCGACCATTTCGAAGTGAGGACGTAGGAATCGAATATTCCTGTTGTGCGTAAAAGTGGCATAAGTGTAATAGTGCGTGCGAACACGAACCGCGAACGCCGGCTAACACGGAAGTCAAGACACCGCAGACGCCTATACTAACAACTGTAGATGCGCACGACGGCGAAGAAGAACGAAGGCACGGGAACGTATCTGCGCATGCCCATGCAAAAGGCGAACCTATCTGCCTGGCACGCGTGGGGGTCTACGTCAAAGATAAACTGTTGCGGCATTTGATTTATTCTTTATGCACGTTCATCGAAGATTGACTCACGCATATACGCTATACCAGTGTTATCGATATGCCATGCCTCGATCGTCAGGGGCGTTTCTTCATTATCATGACAGTACAAAACTATGCATTCATGGTGATGGTATTCTTCCCCCTTCCCCCCCCCCTACACTGTAATGCCCTTTGGCGCAGTGGGTACTATGATAAATTAATAAACGGTATGTGTAGTTTAACGTCCAAAAACCACCATATGATTATGAGAGACGCCGTAGTAGAAGACTCCGGAAATTTCGACCACCTGGGACGGTTCTTTAACGTGCTCCTAAATCTGAGCACAAGGGCCTACAATATTTCCGCCTCCATCTGAAATGCAGCCGCTGCAGCCGGGACTCTATCCTGGCTGCGACCAGCGGGTCAGCAGCCGAGTACCTGGGCCACTAGACCGCCGCGGCGGGGCAACTACGCATTCATCGAATTTCGACGTGCACTTGCATTCTGGACATCGTAAAGATAGATTAGAAAGTGAGCCTCCCGTTAGCGATCTTTAATGTTCGGATAATATCTGCTTAAACACAGTGGTCAGTTTGTCTTACGTGAAAGCATGTGCAGCTAAAGTGTGGAGCGGTGCCGACGTTATTTCACGTAACGCTGGAATGTCAGCGTCCGCCTGCCAGGTGCTCTGCCAACTCCTCTCCTATTCCTTCCTACCCTACAAGACTGGGAGGCCATGCTGCGTGATGAAAGCACGAGTGGCCAGCGGGCGCAGCGGGCGCTGGTTCAGCGGGCGCGGGACGCAGCAGCGGCTGTTGGAACTCTGGACTGAGAACCCCACCCGACGTTTTTCTATGCTTTAAATAAAACGTTTCTCTTTTTCTTCGCGATACACATCTTAGGCAACGCGTCAGGATTGCAACGGAGCAATTGGCGTATGTTGTATGTATGTATGTATGTATGTATGTATGTATGTATGTATGTATGTATGTATGTATGTATGTATGTATGGTATTATGTATGTATGTATGTATGTATGTATGTATGTATGTATGTATGTTATGTATGTATGGAACATACGCCGTTTCACGCAATACGCAACCGTCCTGCTTACGGCGGTTACATGCGTGTATCTGCACAGTTGTGTACAGCAGGCGCATTCGTATTCACGGCAAGCAGCCGCGCAACGTCGTATATTACGGCCGGATTTACTCTATCCTCCGCCGTGCAGCTCACGTTGGTGCACGTTTTGCGAGCCCGCGTATGTATACAATAGTTGCGTTCAGTGACAGCGATCTTGGTATTCACTGCGCAGTGGTTTGTTGGTTTGTATACGTGCACTACAGCAGAACTAACGCAGCCTGAACATACGTTTCATTGCTTCTGTTACATGTTTACGCGCTGCATGCTACTCGACGGTATACGTTGTGTTACAAAGCCATGTGATTGCGAGGTTCCCAGTTGTTGCTGGTTCTCTAGTTGGCGCGAGATTTTTACGATCGCGTATACACAACCGACGGCGTATAAGCCTCGAGAACTGCCATATATTGCGTATAGCGCCAGACGCGCAGAGTGTGTATAGCGCGGACCCGGGTATACCAAGAAGAAAGAAATGAAAATCAAATCACACGATTGCGTCGCACGTATTAGGGGCTTGACAAACCAGCGGCGAGAACGTGAGTTCTGTGTGGCGGCAATGATCCACATCGCCGAGCCAGCTTTTTGGGCGAAACGCGGTCGCTTCGTGCCAGGACCAGCGTGCACGAGAGGGCTTTTATTATTCCAGGGCACAGTCCTCGCTGGTTCGTTTATTACACGTATAGGCTCCTACGGTATACGCACCCTGTATCAGGCTTAGAGAAAGATGCACGTATACGTTGTACGTTATATGGCAAAAAAAAAAACAAGAGTAGAAGTCTCTATTGGGGTCGTTCAGGTGAAGCAGTGGTGTAAAAATGGGGAAAAGGGAGGAAGGGATGGTTTTGCGTCAAAGCTGAGAAGCCATACAGCTTTATTACGGCGGGCTTGACTTGTATATATATATATTATATATATATATATATATATATATATATATATATATATATATATATATATATATATATATATATATATATATATATATATCTATATATATATATATATATATATATATATGCTAATCCACGCACGCGCAGAAGAGAGTGAGAGAGAGAGAGAGAGACGCGCGAAAGAAATAGGTTGGACTCTGTTCGTCGGAGTGTACAGGTCAAACTGCGATATCAGAGAGTGGAAAACAAAAGGAAAGGGGCTCGGGTTTTCGTGACGAAGCTGCCAAGAGCTTTGCCACACATCTACATATGCGCCGGCGTGCGCACTCTGGTAGATTGAATCGGGTCGGTTAAGTAGTAACGACTGTGGAGCTCTCGAAGCTGTATAGTTGGTCTGCACGGAGTAGGCGTCGGTGATAAGAAGTGGGATGGAAGAGCGTGAGAGAGAGAGAGAAGCCAGTTCTGCGACTCTTGCATTACGTGGTTCGACAGAAAACGACTCGACGTTACTTCGACACAGCCACATTTTTTTTAAAGGCCTCTCTTTCTTTTATATGTGAATGATTCTATACGTAAGACACATGAGCGCCACCAGCTTGCGTTGCTTGGCGAATTTTGTTTTCTTTGTATCGCGATGCGAATTAATAAGGTGACAAAACTTCAAGTGCAGCAACCCGATTGTTTTCATACGAGTCTATCGTAGCAATGTTCGTTTAGTGGTTAAAGGCACGAACCGGCAATGTCGCAATCAAATATGGTGGCAGTGAAACTGATCCGTATATAGTTTATAACACTGAAATGCTCATGGATGCTTATAGACGAGGTAATACGGGTCCCTCCCTTTCTCCTCAGTACTACGTCATTTCACTGTGTTCTGAGCGTAAGGGACTCGGTGGGAAGGGTTCGCGAAGAGTGGGGCTGCGTTGAGGGTGAAAACCCTTTCCCCTCTCCTTCGGTCGAGTGCGAAGAATTGATTGATATGTAAGGTTTAACGTCCCAAAACCACCATATGATTATGAGAGACGCCGTAATGGAGGGCTCCGGAAATTTAGACCACCTGGGGTTCTTTAACGTGCGCCCAAATCCGAGCACACGGTCCTACAACGTTTCCGCCTCCATCCAACATTTCCGCCTCCAACATTTCCGCCTCCAACATTTCCGCCCCTAGACCACCGCGGCGGCGGGTCGAGTGCGAATAAATTTACCTTGGCGATGGACACAAAAATGAAAATAAGCAATTAATTTTGTGCTTCTATAGTAGAGGGCGGTTCTTAGATTGCAGCATGCAGGTGAACTCGGGGGATGGCAACATGCAGTGAACGTCAGGAGAGGTCCACGCCCGCCAATATTGTCAGAACCCAGCGTTGCCATAACCGTGTGCTTTAAAACAGTGATGAGACAGCTCCGACTGAGTAACAATATGGGGTTGACTTGGCACCCCTTTTAGATTATTAACAGGTGTAGCTGTCCATCCCCCCCTTTCCACTGCCCCCATGCACACGCATGCGACCATTATTAGTCCACCTTCCAAAGCGCGTTTGAACTCGTCTTCATTACTATATTTTTTATAGTGAAACTATTTCAGATAGCCGTAATGTGCTCCGGCCCTATCGAGAAACATGAACGGTTGTGTGTTGCCACAGAAATTGGGTAAATCCCTCTACTCGTTACTTGCTCGCTAGAAAAGAAGTAAACAGTAGTTTAAGCAACACTAAGTAATGGGAAATGCAATGGCGACTACGAGAAGACCCCGAAGCGATGAAATGCTTGCGACGACGACGACGTGGTCGCGGATGTATGAGAAGTGCGAGTGTTTGGTTTCAGCGAGAGTTTCTGTCTCTGAGGTTGGAACATATCCGTGTCGAATCTTGTGACTGTGTGTGGTTTAACTTCAGCTTTTCTATATGCTGAGGATCAACGTATAGAAGCAATCTATAGACTCACCTCTATAAAGCTTAGCAAGGACCCAAGAACAACCTATAGTAACATTCACATCACCTAGCCATGGCCCGTAAATAACCTAGCAGCAATCAGATTAGCCTTCGGAATCTGTCTCTGAGGTTGGAACATACGTGTCGAGTCTGTGACTGTCTGTGGTTCAACTTGAACCTTTCTACGCTGAGGGTCAACGTAGAAACAATCTAGAAACAACCTAGGAGCAATCATATTAGCCTTCGGAATGCGCACAGTTTGACTGTTTCGAAGTTTGCACGGCTTAGTGATCCGTGCTAGTTTCGCTTTTTTTTTTTCATTTTTCTCACTATACGACGAAGAAAGCACTACGACTTCGCAGCTATGCTGCTGCATTCGGACAAACGCAGCGTGACCTAAGCAAAAACCTGGAAACACGGACAAGTTAAACACAAATAGGTGCCGACGAGCGCCCAATTGTGTCTATCCGTGTCTCATTCTGTAATCGTCTAAATCACGATGCCTTTGTTCGAGTAAATACAAACTCATCCAAGTCAAGGAGTAATTGATTACAGCTTTATAGCTCGCAGAAAGCGCACACACTCACGCTTAATATGAGTTTCAGTACGCTGCCAGCAGCTCTAGATCCATTCAACCGTCGTTGAAAGAACCCCACTCTTAAACGGTGACACCAACAAAGGCTTCAAATCGATTTAGAGGACATAAGTAGCTGAAACAGGGTTTGCATCACTAATCTTTGCTATACGTTGGCGCGTTTGTGCAGTGCTGGTTCCGCTTCGAGCGTGGAAAGCTTGTTGCAACTTATATTGAGCGTGACTGTTGATACGCTTGCGCATTCCAGATCTCTATCGGTGCGTTCGCACCTCTCGAAGGAGAACCCGCGGTACGTGCAAGCGAGCGAGCCACTGGCAGCGTCAAAGAGTTCACTGACCGTGACTCACGAGTCGTTAAACTTGGGCTAAATTGTGCTAATTGGCTGGCAGATTGGCCGAGACGACACGCTCCCGAGATGCACGAGAGACGATACGCGTACAAACGTTGTCTGTGTGTGTGTGTGTGTATTCGATGTACATATATAGAGAGGCTTAGTATCGTGCAGGCTCTTTAGGGCGCAAGCGGTTGAAAACTCGTTTATACCTCGTTGCCCGCGGGCCGTTTAAGACTCGCGACGGGCAGCTAAACGGCTGTTCATTAACGTTGTGTGTACGCGGCCATGGGACACGTTGAGCTGCGTATCGGTGCCGAAGATCGCGACAGCTGGCTCCGTTTTTAGGCGGCAGGCAATCAAGACAGTGTTGCCTCCTTGCCGCAAGGAGCCTGATAACGACGCCGCACGCGGTCATCCTGTTTGATAAGCCTGCGCTGCACGGGACTTTGGCATGCGTGGACAAGAAGGGCGTGCACTGCGAATATATATTGGAAACAGGTGTTATACGGTATGTGTGTGAGAGAGAGAGAGTGAAAAGGAGAAGGAGAGTGAGTGTGTAAGGGTGTGAGTGAAAGAGACAGGAGAGAGATTCTGAATGCGTGTTTTGTTTTTGTTCTGCAGCTTCCTGCCGTAATGAGGCTTCGTTATCTCTCGCAGCCACGCCCTTTCGGAGATATCGGCCACGTCTTCATCTCCGTTGTTCACACTCTATCTATTTCTATGCTTTATACAGAGAGGCTCCCGGCATGCGAAGTAACGATTCAGAGTATTCGTAAGTGATAGGCGCTCATGACGGAGTCTAAACAGCGCTATTACACTTGAACAAACAATAGTGAAGTTGGCGTTAATAAAGTTGTGCGAAGTTCATGAAAGAAGACAGAAAGCTCAATTGGTATAGGTATTGACTCGCTGCAGAGAAAAAAAAAAGATTGTGTTTATATTGTCTGTTTCTCTTTTGTTGAGCTTGCACCTAGAGACTCCTAACTTTTTTTAAACAACCATGGTTGTACGAATCGCTGCCTCGCGTTCTCTTCTTGCACATACACACACGTCTTCTTTTTGTCCGTCTCTTTCTCTGTTCAGGAGGGCATTGCAACTATCAGCTATGCACGTCTAACTAGCCCTCACTTGGGCTCTTGTCGCCCCGCCGCGGTGGTCTAGTGGCTAAGGTACTCGGCTGCTGACCAGCAGGTCGCGGGTTCGATTCCCAGCTGCGGCGGCTGCATTTCCGATGGAGGCGGAAACGTTGTAAGCCCGTGTACTCAGATTTTGGTGCACGTTAAAGAACCCCAGGTGGTCAAAATTGCCGGAGCCCTCCACTACGGCGTCTCTCATAATCATATGATGGCTTTGGGACGTTAAACCCCACAAATCAATCAATCAAATTAGTATTCGTAATAGTTATAAGCAATGGCAGGTTTGGTCTCCTTAGCGGGATGTTTCTATAGGTATACAGTGACTATATATAGTCTTTGTGCTAACAGTCTAGTGCTGCTGATCAAGCTTTAACCGGTTGTAAAAAAAAAAGCTGTTCAAGCTTATGAAAATCACAAAGAACCTTATAAGAACTTTTCTCTCTCTTTTTTTTGCCGTTTGTAACACTGGACACCAGTGATACATTACGAAGCCAGAACGGCAGATACACGAAAGAAGAGAGAGAAACATTCAGTGAAGTACAAAACTTGAGATCAGACTGAGTAACTGTCAGTCTTGAAGTTTTCCTTTCGTAAATGACTTTTAATGTTGATATAGCCACAATTGTGCCTTTTGCTCTATGAGATATTTGAATGAAATAAGAGGAATACCGCGAAAAGTCGGCGGGCGTCAACTGAGAGGAGTTAATTGCATGGCTGAAACTGGTGGTTGGGGAAAAACCCGAATGCCGAAATCGCACATCCACACCGCTGCGGAGCAAGATTCCACGAAAATATAGATACGGCTCGCAGGCAAACTATACACACACTTGCAAGACAAGGTTTCATTCTGAACTCCCAGGACAACCTTTTAAGAGTTCTCTGTGCAGTTTCTTGACCCATTTTATTGATCAGCGAGATACCCTACGCGTCGCAACTCTGGAAACAACGTAACACGGCTAAGTGCTTCGTTATCGCGGTTAAGCCGAGGATCCTATAGGCTGCGTTGTTTGTCGTTCCCTTTAAAACTGGTTACTCGCTAGAAACAGCACGGATCGATGCGATGTTTTGTACGCGACCAGCGCAACGAAGAAGGTATTCGCGAACTGCGCGGGTTTGAAGTATACTTGAAAGCACATCAGCCGCTGAAAGGAAAGCACGCACGCAGGAGAAGAAGGGTTCACAGGAGAGGACGAGTTGGACGTGCCGATCGTGTCCTCGTCCTAGAAATAGTTTTACATGCGATGCACAAACTAAGACGCGGACCGAATCGATAGATTCGTGGCAGGCAAGTCTATAACAATACTGATTGTTGGCCTATAGTTGGTACTCGCTTACTAACATGCTTTGGCCACAAATAACACACACGCAAAGTAAAGAAACACTCAATGACAAGCACAAGCGGCACCTTGTGCTTGTCGTTGAGTGGCAGCTTGTGCTTGCCGTTGAGTGTTTTTTTTTTACTTTGTGTGTGTGTTATTTGCGAATCAGTGACGCCACTTAGATTTGAGGAAGAAGCGAATGCCCAGGAGTGGGAGGAGGTGCGGGAGTGAATTAAAAAAATGTATTCTTGTTGCACGATGAATGGTTCAGGCGCCAGTGAATGACAGTGCAACGGATAGGAACCCCTCATTGTAAACGCTAAAAGTGGGTGAAACAACGACTGTAAATTGATATATGTGTACAGTTTTGAGGGGGTCTTGTATGGACAATTCATCGGTTGATTATTTGTTGAACGAAACGATAACTCGATTGATGATCGTATGGTCCCAAATTAGCAAAGTTAACACAGAGGTCGAAGCAACTATATATATAGCCGGGGTGATCAACGCCATATCCCGCAGTCCTGTATCAAACCAAATTTGTTTTGGTTTCAGTTAAACAATCAATCACTCGGTATAGACAACCGCTACCGTAACGTATACCGCTATGTTCTTGCAGACGGACTATACAGTCAGCACTGGTGTATCAACGTCAATCGAGTTTCGAGGTGACAACGGGTGTTTCTTTGTGAAACAATGTATACTAAACTGTTATATTTCACATCAAAACGAAAATGTGAGAGAAAGAGAAATATCAGTGGCGATTTGGCTGTGAACGCGAGAAATATTTTTTGCATTCCGTAAAAATCTTACGAAAACAAATGGAAAATATATGGAAAGTATACGGAAACTATATAGAATCCATATGAAAACATATGAAATTATTGGACTCGCATATGGAACGTTTCAGTAGAGATGCTTCAACGTTACCTCCAATTACCTCAAATCACACGAAGAGCGGCCACAGGTCAACGGTCGTATATATACAGATGTGTTCACGTAACGCGGATATATATTCGTACGGCATACGCTTTACGCAAACTTGTACGCTTATTGCTATAGCGCGTGTTTCCTAATTCAAACGGATTAAACATTTATTTCCGAGGACAAGAGGCTATAGTTTCGCCAACGCCTCCTGGTTCAGCTGACCGGGTGCTGCGGGCTTATCTGTGTGGTATGCATTCGCGAAATGTTCTCTGTCGCACCCCTCATTGTATACAATTAATTCTCGCTGTTACATATGGCGCAAGAAAACGAACGTTATAACCTGGAAGGGCTTAGGATTGATTTGCAATAACGGAAAAGACGCTGGTATGCGCGCCGTACACTCTTAAATTACTGCATGTGCGAGAATGTTCAGGGGAGTATACGGCAAGGCCGTACGTGGGACGATTTACGAGTCCTACAGCGAATGTGTCCGTGCGTCGCCGATTTGCGTCGGTCCGTGTCTCGGCCGATACATTTGCCGGCGGCGGTATATAAAGGGCTTCCAGGTAATATACAACTCGCCCGCACTAAAGATACTGCCCCGGAAAAGAACATTTATATCAGGGCCGACCGGGAGTTGCTCGCCAATACTTATACTACGCATGCTTCTGACTTCTTTCTCATTCTCTCTTTCTTTCTTTTTTCTTTTTTACGTGCGGGACGTCTGATATTTAGAGGTGACTTGGGACAGTCTTCGTTAAATAGGAGCCACAGCTCGACGCGGAAGAAAGTTGCGTAATGTGAAAAGAACGGAGAAAAAAAGAACACAGGGCGATGGAGGTTTCGGTCGTCCGTTTTAATGTGTATAAGTGCGTATGGTTCTTTCATTCGTAGTCGAGACACATGTCAATAGATATGCTCGCCGGTGTGTTCAAGGTGGGAGCGGCAGATGGTGCATTTTCCATGTACACACGATCAAGGTAGCGCGTTGTAGAATGTTGGTTCGTAATAGTCAGTATGCGCGTGCGTACGCACACACGCAAGTACACACACACACACACGTACACACGCAAGTACACACGCACACCACACACACACACACACACACACACACACACACACACACACACACACACACACACACACACACACACCCTTTGACTCATCCGCATCAGCCATCGCTACAAATTAGCGACTTTGCCGTTTAACCTATATGTATACCTGCATGTATGTTAACCTATAATGTGTACGGAATGAATTAACCTGAATTGTTCAAGCAGACAACAAAACAACGGCAGTCGTTGTCGATGGATGGCGAAATGAACGCATAAAAATTAAATAAACACTTTCCGTACTGTTTCTGTAATTTATTCGTACCCCCATATACAAAATACGAGCGTATATACTCACGGAACGGCAGCTGTAGCACACGCCAGAAACATACAAAAGTGGGCCTTCGTATTATCGTATAACGAATTCTACGTATCGCGCTCTCCGCTGTAACTGTTGCAACTTTCCAGTAAAACAACAAAAATTACGACCCAGCCCGCTCCACTGTTCTGCAGCGTTCACACAAGCCACGTTACAATTTCTCGCCAGAAAAAAAACCACAAAAAAATAAACGACGCATAAGAGAGAAAGAGAGAGAGAGTTCGACACACCCGACAAATTCTGTCGCACAAAGAGGAGCCACGGATCGCATGAACGCGTGGCTTGCGTATAAAAGCGGGGGACTCTTTTTTTGGCGAGCAAGCGATTCATGACTGGCGCGCACGCGATTCCGAAGCCCTCACCCGCACGCAAAGCATGCCCCACCTTATGTATACACAGGAATCTTGTATAAGAAACGTATACGGCAAGAGGATTGTAAGGTCATGCAACCCTTTAGGCCTTATAAGCGGAGCGAAGGCTTTGGCAATAAGGAAGCATTACCTTTTCTTCTCTTTCTCTTGGTCCCTATATTTCTAACTTATTTTCTTGTTTTCACGGAGAGAAATAGGTGTGAATAATGTGAGACTGAGAAGGTCGTCGTCCGCCGACGGAGATCACCCTAATGCAGGCAAGCACGCTGATGCGGAAAGAAAGATGGCGACTACGAGGGAGGAATGCTTCTAAATACGTGATGAGGTGTTCTTGTTTAAATTAATTGAAACAAGAAATTAGCCCCGCCGCGGTGTTGGTTCTGGCGCTCGACCGCTAATCTGAAGGTCGCGCGATCGCATCCCGCCTGCTGCGGCTGCTTTTTCGATTGAGGGGAAAATGCTGTAGGCCCGTGGGCTCCGATTTGGGTGCTCGTTAAAGATCCCCATGCAGATGGTCGAAAGTTCCGGAGCTCTCCACTACGGCGTCTATCATAATCACGTGGTCGTTTTGGGACGTCAAATCCCGCATATTATTATGGTTATGATTAAATAAGAAATTAACGAAAGAGCTTTCACTATGGGTGAGAGATTCACCTCTCTTCTTGGTTTTTAAGATAAAGGAGCAATACTTTAACGCCTAACGTTTCAGCCGTGGCACGGCCTTTGTCACAGGCGTGATCCGCAAGCCAGCCAGGAGCTAGTCAGAACTTCTTTTCGGGGGGGGGGGGGGGGGGGCACCTCCTTTATTTCAGGGAGGGAACCCTCTCGAAATGGTCATTTTCTCCTCTTTATGTCATTGAGAAAAAAATTTTGAAGGGGGGGGGGGGGTCTCACACTGCTGACATCGAGGACGTGTCTAACTAAGCTTGGCGTACGCCGCCGATCACCCAACACGCTTATCAAGGTGGCCCCTCGCTTCGTCCTCGAAGACTTCAAATTGCCATTTCGCACACGTGCTGACCAACCACCGCGACTCTTAACGAGAACGCATTCATCGAATACAGGCGCGCAGCTGTTCGGCTTGTATTTGTACAACCCGTGCATGCAGTATACGATACCGACGGACTCGAGAGCTCGCCGCAGGTGTGACACGAACGAGTCACACAAGTACGATGTAAGACAATGCGGCGTTATGTACACTTCGTGTAGAAGGGGAAAGGGGTGCTACCAGCGGGAACAGCAGGAATCTCAACTGGATACTTGCGTAACTTACTACGTTGTAACCTTTTTTTTTTTTACTTTCCCGACCGCGACACGAGGCACAGAGACGCGTAGATGGTAAGAAACCCCGTTGATCTGAAAGAATGAGAGCCAACCTCCTGATTTTAAATTAAGCTGTCTATGTGCTGTCAGATTGGTAGGGGGTCGCTGTAGATTACCTGTTTGCTGGGCAAGGTCACGCCTGCACCGCCGTCTTTATGTGAAGCGTGGTGGATCTGTTAACGCAGATGTTGCCGTATGCGCTATCGATGTCGAGCCTATTGATTTTCAGCTCGCGTTCGGTTGGACTATATGCTATACTGTCTTAATTTATGTATAGCGTCTATGAAGTCCGACTTAAACGGAGGGATATTAGAAGGATTTGCCATGGCTGGTTGTTCACAGCTGGTGCGAGTGATTGCATACATTACATCTCGACCGTTTCCAGATGTTTTTTTTTACTTTTTCTTTTTAGCCACCACTAAACCATCGAAAATGTTTGAAATCGAGAAGCTTTTGACTAGTTCTGGAGACTTGACTCAGGGAAATCAATGTGGAAGATTAATAGACAAATTTTTCGTTACATTGTCGCTGGTTCCGGCATCACAGGTTAACTATGAATACCAGAACCGAAGGTCACGTGATTGAATTTCGCATGGAAATTTCAGCACGTGAAGCTCAGTGCGACTTCAGGAACGAACTTAAATATTTTTCGTGCGCCCCGCCGCGGTGCTCTAGAGGCTAAGGTACTTGGCCGCTGACCCGCAGGTCGCGGGATCAAATCCCAGCTGCGGCTTTTTCGATGGAGGCGAAAATGCTGTAGGCCCGTGCTCTGTGAATCGGGTGCACGCTAAAGAACCCGAGGTGGTCAAAATTTCTGGAACCCTCCTCTACGGCGTCTCTCATAATCATATGTTGGTTTTGTGACGTTAATCCCCCATATTAAATAGTATTTTTGTGTATTATGACCAAAGTGGATACGTTAAGGCTTTGCGCCTCATTGAGCACAGTGTGAACTGTTTTTGGCGACAGACGATTACGCAGGTATACCCGGTGGCAGACGCCGTCAACATTTATGACGTCACTGTTAAGTGATCGTTATAGCGCGAGCTCACGACGACGACAAAAGGACAAGAAGACCAGTGCTATCCTGTCCTTTCGACGCGGTCCTTTTGAGCTGGCGCTATAAAATTTTCATGACTTACCAACTATAGCACAAACAGCCACGCTTCTTTCTAAGTCACTGTCAGGTGGTGCGGAAATTTTAAGGTGGCGTTACTACCTGTATTTTCCCGCCGCGCGTTTTCTATTTTACCGCGCGTCTCTTCGTGAGTAGACTAGTCCTATCGAAATCATGAGGGTTTTACTTAGCAACAACAAAAAGAAAAAAAGAAATTGTTTTCTTTTTCTAAAGTATCCTTAATTCACTCCGGGGGTGTGTTAAGTGTTCCACACGTAACTATGATTAATTAAAAAATCAAACCGCCTCGCTAGTTGTGAAGCATCGCTGCAAAATATTGTGCATGTAATTTGGATAAAACGTAATAATTCAGTCTAATCCCACGCTGTTCGCTATGTACATAGCTGATATACAATGTCCGAAGTATACCAAAAGGACTTGTTTTGGGGCAACTTGGTGCACACTTGGTGCAGATGACTGAGGCGCAAAATAAACATTCCATGAAACAGGAGGAGCAGCAGAGAAGATCCTCCTGTTTCACGAAGTGTTTTTTTGCGCCTCAGTCATGTGCATCGAGTCTGAAGTATAGGCGGCGCACGAGCACGCACACCGACCTATCTTTGTATGCTCACGAGAAGTTCTGTTTGGGCCATCTGCGTTCGTTTTTTTTTTTTTTGTTTCTCCACGTACCAGCAAGCACTGCCTTTCATTAAGACAAAAACAGCTCTCCATGCAAGGCGAATGCACTCGCGTGTACGTTTATGCTGACGCGAAACGGCCCACTATGCAGCGAGTGGGGTTGCATATACAATCAATACGGCACATTATCTGAGGAGTTGCACGCAGTGGCATAGCCAGAGGGTGGCACAAAGCCCGTGCCTCCCCCACCACCCGCAAGAATATATATATATATATATATATATATATATATATATATATATATATATATATATAAATATATATATATATATATATATATATATATATATATATATATATATATATATATATATATATATATATATATATATATATTTGCGCCATGGCATACATAGCAAAAAATAGCCATTTCAATAAGGTGCCCTTCCCCCGAAGAACATTTCTGCCTACGCCGACCCAACGAGGACGCTATGTGCCCGTCTGCCTGTTCACGACCACTACGCTGCTATAAAGCAATTAATGCACAAAGCTAAATAGGCTTTTACACCAACAATGGTCGGTGTATGGCTCGGGTAGGGTGGCCCATTCTAGCCACCCTAGCTCGGGCGCAGAAGCAGTGAGTCATGGCTACCTGGAATGAGGAGGCCGCCCCCTTCTGCTTAAGTCTGGTCGTGCAATAAGGTTTATTCCTATCCCTCTATATAGCCGGTGCTCCGATTTGAACCCAGGACCTTACTCTTGAATTTTTTCACGAAGTTCAGTGTCCGTAGGCTGTGACGCATGGCGCGTCAGCCAGCCTTGGAACGATGGGCACTACATAAAATTGTCTTGGCATTGCCTTAGAGGCTCAGAACTCGCAGAACATGGGTAAATTGAATGGTGCATTCTTGAAAACATAACGCTCACATACAGAAAGCCTGTGAGAGAGGTGCATCATGTGCGGAGTGTAGTCTTCCTTGCATAGTTGCCGTCTTAGTGGGCAATAAGTTCCGCCTCGGTAGATCAGTGGTAGGGGTGCTCGGCTGCTGGCCCGGAGGTCGCAGGTTCGATCCCGGACGTGGCAGTCGCACTTTGATGGAGTAGGAAAGGCAGAGGACTGTGTACTGTGCGATGTAAGTGCACGTTAAAGAACACCAAATAGTTAAAATATCCCGAACTCTTCACGGCGTCTCTCGTAATCATATCTTGGGACGTAAAACCCCACATATTAGTAAATGGACACTATATTCCGCTTTCGCCACAGCGTTAGCTGTTAAAAGGCTTATCGCCCTCTTCTTTACAGTAGACGGTCCACTCAAACGCCCCACCTTTCCACGCGGGCACCTTCAGAGGGCGCTTCCGTCGCGTCGCCAGCACCTTCCCGCAGCCATAAGGAAGTCGCTATACGTGTAAGCGATCCGTCACACGCATTTCGCGTTGACCTGCACTTCCCGTCCTTTGTCGAGAGACGCCGTCAACGATTTGAGTTTCTCTCTCCACCCTTTGGCATTTCTTAAAAGAGCGGGTAAGCGATCTGTTTCCGCAGTCACCGCAAGAGATATGTGCAGTGGTCACGTGCGCTTTCGCCGAGGTCCGTTGCGCTTCGGAGTGTCCGTGTCGGGATGCGTGACAGCTATAAAATGACTCGCCTCGACGGTACGGCATTATTCTCTTAACCCGTTCCACATTCGGCGCGCACGCTATGCAGAGGAACCACGTATGCATGCAGTTTCGTAAACGGCGATACCTCATGCAGTGAGCTCTTTCTCGTAGAAGTGTTCCATCGTCTCAAGGGCAACATCCTTACTATTACAACGATAAAGATATTGTCACGTGCGCTTCGCTTTCTATTTTGGCGTAACCGGCCCATTACACGTATAGAATGACTGTCAGTTGAGCGTGTTGGTATGCGCTCGTCTGTGTCCTCTCTGAGTGAGTGTATTTTGGGGGGCGAAGTTCCTTAAGGCGTGGGTCTGTCCCTCCCTTGTATGTATGCAGTAGTACGTAGCCACCAGTGGCACATACCAGCTCTAGAGCGGTTTCTTCTTTTTGCATTTGTTTCTTCTTTAAAAGAAGAAAATAAATGCAATTAGGCACGCCAACGTGAAGGTTCGCATGCACCCATTTCCTAGATTGTAAAAGAGCCCCTGCATCTGCTGAATCGAAGTTGCATCAGTGACTCCAAGACGGTCATTAGGAATTTCACAAAAGGATGGGTCTCTACTGAAACAGCCAGAATTCCTGAACAGCAGAGGGGAAGACGTCCGGAACGGCAAAAAGTACACCCAAATACCTCATGTAGATCGCGGCGCGCACGGGAGAAGTAAACATAGAAGACACGAGCATCCCTCCGAACCTCGACTAGAAGGCCCACCGAACCACGCATCGACCCACCACGGCTCGGACATGGACGACCCGAATCCCCGCACCCACCACGGAAGAGGGAACGACTCCGGCGGAGGCGATGGGGACGATGGAGGTGGTGACAATGACAAATTTGCGATACAAGACGACATACCGGTCATGTACCACGACAGTATCCCCCGCCACACAAACAGCTGTTCAGATCTCAAAAAACGCAACTTTTCGAAATCCAGTACGCTCAAATAGAGTGAATTCCAGACAATACCCACACGCGAGCTGTAACATATGTAAGAACGAACATGGAGATGCGGCGCATGTTCTATGGTGATGCACGCAGGTCACGGTAATATACCGAGAGGACAATATAGAACCGGACTTTCTAATTGAGGAGTGATGACTGAGTGCGCTCACTATAGCTCTGATCTGCAAGACCAACTGTGACCAATCCAGGGGGCCTGGACAGCAGTGTAAAGGCTGTGCCTCACCGCAGATAATGCCCGAGTGGTCTGAGCCCGGGCCGGCAACCTTGCAGCTGTTTTTTTTAAGGATGTTTTCCGTCCGTACATCCGTCTGCATGATCGCGCCTGTACTCATTCGTAGCCATGGGTGTCGGCAGGGGGGTGCAAAAGCGCCCCCCACCTCAAGCTACACGAACCCCCCCAAGTCATACCAGTGCCCCCCCCCCTCTCTCTCCCGCCATATCCAACACGGGTTTGCACCCATCAAGACAAAATCCTGCCGACGCTTATGTTCGTAGTGGCTGCCGTCGAGAGGTGCTCGTCTGTGGTGAACAGCAGGATATAGTGGCAAGGCGTTTCCATCTCTTTCGAGAGCTGCAATGTTTGCCTCAATCGAATTAAATTAAGGGACACACGCGAATGAGGAGGCCGCAACGGTAGCAGAAATTCTTCGCGCTTTTTTTTTTATTTCTAAAAGCAACATTTGGGCGTAAGTCAAAGCGTCATCCTTGAGGAAGAACGAAGGTCTTTCAAGATGCCATGCGTAAAACGCGGGTTAACAGCCGCCTTCCGGTATCCGTTCGAAACATCCATCAATGGGACGGCTTTCCTCTCCCATAGTAGAGTACGGAGTACTCTAAATCGTTAACCACTTAATCTAAACACATGGCTTTCAGCTCTCCCGTAGTACAGTATCAAGTACTGTAAATCGTTAAAACTTCTTTCTAAACACATTGCACGGTCGGATAACACGTGGGACGGCTTTCAGCTCTCCCATAGTACAGTACCAAGTACTGTAAATTATTAATCACTTCTTCTAAACACATACATAAATGGTTATTAGACGGGTTCACGGGACAGCTTAATGCTCTCCCATAGTAGCGTTCTGTGAACTATAAATCGTCGAACATCTTTTCTAAACACAATGACCTTACATGTGCTGGGGCGGCAACGCTGTTTAGTGGAAGTTGACCACAAGCCTCATTAAAGTGCCTATCCAGCACTTCAAAAGATATACCTCATTTTGAAGAATTATCTCGATGAGCAGCTGGAAACGCACAGCGAAGAGGCTTTCCTTGGACGATGTCACACACGTTTCTTCTCCTAGTAACGAAGAGACAGCTGGACTGTCCAGTTGTTCCGTACTAACAAAGCCCCTACTCTATAGTACGCATGCAAGCGTGGTATCATCTGAATCGTGAAAACTTTTATGCATTTTATTGTTTCTTTATGTGTCATGTTCACATGCGCTGAGATAAATTGGCGTTTTAGTTGTCACTTGTAAAATGCCCCCACCCCCCGTTTATACTTGCTTTTTCGTTTAATTTATTTATTTAGATGTTACATGTAGAATAAAAGGCTTCATTCAATGCATCTCTTTCGGCAAGTTGGAAGTGTGTCCGTATAAGGTTGCGGATAGCACTGCGAATCGTTAACATTTTATTTCAATAGCGTAATCTATTGATACAGACATTTCTGACAGAAATCGTACGAGTGTTTAGTCGTTTGTATAAGTTACTGCCATTGTCTCATCACTGTTCGTTGCGTCCTACGAGGATGAAAGTATTTGTGAACAGACATTTGTTATTTCTTGGAAAGGGGTAACTACATATGAGAGGAAAAAAAAAAACAGCGCTGCGAAATTCAGACTGCACACAATATGAAGACGGCACGACAGCAGCGCTGAACTTACCGTTGTTTTGTTTTTGTTTTTACATGTAGGCACATATAAACGTGGTCAGCCGAAAAATGGAAAGAAAACAACATGATATGGTGCCTTTATCTCTCGTCCATATGCGTCACTGTCGGGCGCTACAAACTGTACACGTGACCTATGGTTCAAAAAATAGATTTTTTTGGAAAAGGGTTACAAATTACATGCTCACACAGGTAACTTTGATACGCTCTATTTGTGCCGCTTCAGTTATTTATCTAGTCCTACTATGCTTGTTTCTTGCGATTACTGTTGTTTCAGAAAAGACTGGCTTTCATCCACAATCCCTCCAGTGGAGGCCTGAATGGTCACTGAGAGCTCTGTTTAAAATAATTGTGGTGATGCTGTCTTAGTCGCCAATCAAGGCATCTTCATGTTTGCCCTATATATTTTCTTCCAAATGACAACGGGATTGAGCACGGAAACTTCTATACAATTCACAAATCGATTTACACGCTTTAAGGGACACGACTGTGGCTGCCTTCATGTTTCATTCACTTTGGAACTCACTGTGGATATTTTTGGGGGGGCGCAGAAATTAGACTCTTACATAGGCGTGCTTTCCTATTTTCTTTAAGTTTTAATCACTTCTTATAATCACCCTACATGTCCTTTAATCTTGAACTCCAACGGACTCGTGAGGCATATCTTTCCGCCGATCACTGACTCATTATTCGCGAGCACTTTGCCAACGATGTGCGTCCGAGCACGTTAAAGCAGGAAGCACTACAATGCAACTGAAGGTGTTCTCACTAAGCTTTGTTATGTCTATATATACTAGCGAAGCAGGCGACCTGTGCAGACATGCGTCAATATTCCCACGGGACTCATATGGTGCAGTACGCCCAACACGTCGACGAGAACGGAGATACACGTGCACGAAATCGCGCTTGCATGTTGTCAAACTTCACGAGCTCGCTTCTCCATTGTAGAGTCCACGACCCTACTCCCTGTCCCCCCATAAAAGCTCGCCGCCCCTAAAGGTGTATACGGTATAGTCATAACTTCTGGTGGGCACGCATACCGGATAGATGGATTGGATGGATTGATATGGCTATCCTTCAGATCGGGCAGTGGCTAACGCCACCAAGCCGTAATAGTTAGTTAACCAAAAACGATTTATTTTTTTCCTTAAATAGTCAGGTTGATGACTAATACTTTGCAGTGAAGGGTTTAATTTTCACTCGTGCCTTGACTTTAGCCACCAATTAGATAACCTCCTTCTTTTTAATTCTACCCGCTTAAAGTCTAATTTGCCCTCCCTGTCCATAAACCCCAGTACATTGAAAAACTCTGCCATCATACTGAACTATAGGTTGAAGCCCTATACAGAATAACATTATCAAGTTTTCGGTAGTTTCTTCCTCCTCTCCACACGCACTGCATACAGTGTCTACCCCTTCGTATTTGGTCCGATATGTCTTGGTTCGCAATACTCCCGTCCTCGCCCCACACAGTAGATAACTACTCCGAGTATTATCATAGATCCGTTCCTTGGCGATTTCCTGCTTAAAAATTCGATATATCTCTAGTGCGGACTTCTTAATCATGCAAATTCTCCCCTCAGCTTCCTTCACCTTCTTCTTAACCGATAATTTTTTTTGGCTGAGCACCCTGCTGTTTTCTAAGTATTTACTCGTCAATTTTCTGATTCGCTTCCTCCATTTTTTATCGACATTCTCCATGTACAAGTAGCTGAACACCTTCTTAGCCCTAAGCTTCTCCCCCATTTCTCTCAATCACTTCTCAAACTTTATCTAGCTGCTAGCTTCCCTGTCCTCAAATTATGTTCATCCCATATCCCCTTGTACTCCCTGTTTTGGTGTATTCCCGTGAGCTCTTAAGGCAAGCCTACCTATTCCACGTTGCTTAATTTCTAATCTTACTTGAACTGCTGATCTCATGCACAAGACCGCATTGCCGAACATCAGACCACGAACCTTGACCCCTTTCCATATTCCTCTCACAACATCATATCTTTTCTAATTCCACAGTGCCCTATTTTTCAGTACTGCTGCATTCCTGCTGCCCTTAGTCGCCACGTATATTTCGTGTTCCTTTAGGTACTCGGTCTCATTGCTTATCCATACGCCCAGATATTTGTGTTTATCTGTTATCTCTAGCGTGAGCTTCTGTATTTTAAGCTCACTACCTTCATTATCATTAAAAATCATGACTGCAGATTTTTTCTTACTAAATCTGAAATCTAACCTATCTCCCTCATTACCGCAAATGTCCATCAATCTCTGGAAACCTCCCTTGTTGTCGGCCATCAGCACTATATTATCTGCGTACATCAATGCTGGTAGTGCCTGTTCAATGAGTTTTCCTTGTATGACGAAAGAGAGGTTGCAGCCAAGTTCACTTCCTTCTAATTTGGCATTTAATCCTTGTAGGTACATCATGAATAACAAGGGTGACAGATGACACCCCTGCCGAAGCCCCTGTTTTACCTCTGTGGGCTTGGAAACCTGTTTTTCCTACTTCATAACTACACTGTTACCTTTATAGATATTCTTTAAAAGATTAGTGACTGTATCTTCCACACCTAATGTGTCCAGTATTCCCCACAAGTCCTCTTGAACCACGCTATCGTACGCTCCCTCGTTATCTAAAAATGCTAGCCACAGGGGCCTGTGTTCCTTTTCTGCTATTTCGATGCACTGCGTCAGTGAAAACAGATTGTCTTCCAACCTCCTGTGTTTCCGAAACCCATTCTGCAGTTTCCCCAGCACCCCCTCATCCTCTATCCATGCCTGCAGTCTTTCCTTTATAATCTGCATCGCCAGCCTGTAGACCACTGATGTCACTGTTATAGGACGGTAGTTGTTTATGTCAGCTTTGTTCGCCTTTCCTTTATAGATCATGCTCATCTTGCTAAGTTTCCATCCATCGGGGACTTCACCATCGATTATCATTTTGCTCAGTGCCTCCCTCAAAGTCTGCTTAGACTTCGGACCCAATGTCTTTATCAGCATAATTAGAATGCCATATGGACCTGTTGATGTACCACTAGGAACCCTCTTCTCAGCCCTTTCCCACTCTCGTTGTGAAAATGGAGCCATTGCACCACCGTGATTGGAACCGGAGCTCCCCCTTACGACCTATTTCTCGTTTCAGCCACGGCCGACACCTGCGGTGAGGCGGCATGGTTCAATGACCCTCGTTTCGTTCTTTTTTTTTTTTCACGACCCCCGTTCTTACTCCGCAGGAAGTGTCACACTTTCAAGCGCGACGGGCAAACCTGAGTACTCAGCGCGCACATGGGCTCGCAGAAGCAGGCGCCGAATCAACCGCACACACGCAGTCACATTTATTCCGCGTCCCTTCATCCCAAACTCCGTTCTTCCAGAAGTGTAGCCCGAACAACCTCACGCTGCGGCTCGCGAAGGGACCACCGGGTTGGAAGCCAGCCTTCGCAGTATAGGCGTGCGGGATAGGGGAGGGGGGGGGGGGGGGTGAAAGGCATCCCCCCTCCTCTTTGATCATCTAAAGTGGGCACTCATTCTGCTCCGTGCCTTCAACCAGCCGGACCTTCGACGACATTTTTTTTAATGCTCAGGGTTACGACAACGGTTCTCATTTTGGGCGGATAATGGCGGCCTCTGATGTTGAAACGAAAGTATAACAGCTCTTAAATTACTAGGACGAGCGCTTTGATCGAGTAGAACAGAACGCTGCATGCCACACGAAACACGTGAGACCGTTCCTCTAGTGCACCGCGGGTGTAGAGTATGAGGTCCCCCTGTCGTGCGGTCGAACTTACATCGGTCGAAGGTGCCTCAACGCGCGACTGGACGATAGTTATAGCGCGAGAACAGGACGACGACACAGAGACAAGAAGGACACGAAGGACCTTCTTGTCTCTGTGTCATCGTCCTGTTCTCACGCTATGACTATCGTCATGTCATGCCAACTAGCCCAAGCTGCCACACTTCTAAGCACGACTGGAGACAGGCAGGCAGGCAAAGAACTTTATTAGTGTCCGGACGCAACGCTCAACTCCCCTTATGGGGCGGCACCGGTGGGCCACCCCCACGACGGGACGGGGAGGTTAAACTCCACGGCTATGTCGTGGGTTCTCTGGATGGCCCTAAGCTGGTCTCCTTTGTCGTGGACTATGAGGGGACAGTTTCGGTCCGCCTCCGTAGAGGGAGACAGACTCGTTGCTCTCGCGCAAAGCAACGAGTCTCCAACAGCATGTGTTGGAGAGTACATTTGGGATGACCACTGCGAGGGTACCCCGGATCAATGTCATCCACGTATTTAGAGCAATTTAGAGGCGATGCATACGCCTTTGCCTGTAGAAGAGAACATTTACATAATCTGAGCCACAACACAAGCAGGGAAGCAACATGGCCCTACATTGTGCAAAATGCGGATGTTCTCCGGACCTTTCTTCATGCAAGGTGCCTGCTATAGCTATCGTCAAGAGTTCGTGCGGCTTGTTGTTGTTTAAGCGCACACAATTACCAGAAAAGGTGATGCATGTGTCAGCACAGCGTTGCTATCACTTAGCAAGAAAGAAATCAATTTCTGAGATGATGCATCTCAAGTTCAGGTATACATTTCATTTCGTTAATGACGAGTTTTACCATTACGATTGGTATCGCTTTTTTTTTTTAACTTCTCCGCAGGTCGCGGGATCGCATTCCGGCTGCGGCGGCTGCATTTTCGATGGAGGCGAAAATGCTGTAGGCCCGGGTGCTCAGATTTGGGTGAGTGTTAAAAAAACCCAGGTAGTCAAAATTTCTGGAGTCCTCATAATCATATGGTGGTTTTGGGACGTCAAACCCCACATATCAATATCAATTTTTAATCATCTCGTTGGCGTTTTTTATTTCCATGACGATGCAATCTGCGCATGCACTAGGAGGCTTGCTTTGCTACCTATGCTTTGCCGCAATAAAATTTATTGTTAACAGTGCATCATGTGTTTTTTTTTACTTGTTCCCGTCTACTGCATGCGCTGTTCGTTACTTGTTCCCTTCTTTTAAGCGCTGTTTTTATCTTTCCTTTCGTGATGCAATATCAACAGGCCCAACGTAGTTTAAAATTGCGCTTGTGTTGCATTCAAGCAACTGTTTACCTCCCGCTTTAACTTGGAAAGCCGGCGACTGATGGCAGGCCTCTGCCAGAAGCACGTGGGCGCATCATTCTCAATTTTGCATCCATTGCGGATCTCGTTTTTCTTCCGACTTGACCAACAAGGCTGGGAAGATCGCAGGGTGGGGGGGGGGGGGGGGGGGGTTGTTTCGAAACATTTTCTACCCCTAGCTAATAGAAAACCCTGGGCACGCATGTGCCTCGCAGTGTCCTTCTAACGAGGAGCAACAACCACCAGGGGTCAGTATATAGCGGAGGCACTGACGCCGCGTAAGCACGCAGAAATTCCGCCAGAGAGCGCGCGCGCAGGTTAAACAATTAGCGGCTGCGACGGTCGGCTCGGATTTCAACGGTCGAAGCTCTCCGCTCATGAGGCGCTGCTGAGCAAACAGATCTGACTGAGCGATAAGGAACACGCGGTGGCGCACGGATGCGAGCTTGGCTTCGCTGCATGCGAAAACGAGCCGGCAGCTCCCCGTCTGCGAGTGTACCTCTCCTAATGCGAGCGAAACAAGAGAGTATATCTGTACAGCAGCGGGCTGTTGTTTGCTCCGGGATAGATGGAACATGCAAAGGGAAGCAGCCGCCTTTAGCGATGAAAGGCACGGACGCGTTGCTTCCAGGTCCTTTTATGGGCGGCACGGCGGGCTTATCAAAAAAAAAAAAAAAGCGTCGTTGCTTTTCACGGTCGCGGACACCGGGCCTATACGCGTGCGTATGCGTAACGTTGGGCCTGATGCTCCTGCTGTTCGTGATGCTGAGCGCACCGTCACCTTTGTAAGAATGAATACTGCGGGAAGGCGTTTGTATTCTTTGTGTCCTTATTTTTCAGTCGGTCTGTTTGCGTGGTAGATGATGTGTCTTCGTCGTTCAAGTGTTTCCGAGTTGCACGCAGTGCTATGGTGATAGAGGACGTGCTAAAGCAAGAGGGCGCTCCTATGCACGACGTAACTGGTGGCGTCGTTAGGCCTAGCGAAGGTTTTTCTAATGAAGGTCTGCTTACGCGCCTAGGGCGTATATAGGAAACCTGAGACGTGTACGGGGCTTAAAAGCAGCGCAGATTGTCGAGGCCGTGCGAATTAGGACTGGCCAGAGATAAAATACCCGAATGTCGGCTCGTGGTGGCGGGAGCGTGTGTGTCCCCACTTTTGTTGCTTGACTCCGTAAGTGCCGTGTTGTCGTTGAGGGACCTCCAAGTCATACCGAGGCCCCAGTGATCGTCAGCCGGCATGGCGCGACTGGCCGTCTCGGAAGCACCAGTTGTACACGGAACGGTGGCGAAATGCCATATCGCCCCCCCCCCCCACCCCGCACCTTTCACGAAATAATCACAACCTCTTCAGCAGACGCTTGCGCTGAGGTTTGCCATTTATCGAATTCTACATGTTGGTTCACCTACACCGCATTTTCTGCAATGCGCTGGTTTTTTATGATGTTTTTATGGCTGCAAATCGCAGGTGCGAGTAAATTATGGATGCGAGCAGCGATTCGTCACGACTTCATGCTTCCATCTTCGACTATAACTTTACATTGTTCGGCGTGAATGAAGATTCTTGCCATTAGTCGTTCATGCAGCGACGTACAGCGCTGCCCGTTCCAAGGCAAGGATCCGAATAAGTGATAAGGTGTCGCATCGATTATGAGGATTACCTTGAAGTGTAGCCAGAGTCTAAATAACTAGCGCCATGCGTCCGAGCATTTCTGCATTTCTATACGCACTGAAATAAGCCCGGCACAGCCGGAGTCGAACCTTTGTCCTCGACATCGGCTGTGCGATGCCGTTGCCGCTGAGCCTTCACGGCTCAGCGGCAGCTAAACTCCCCATACACTGAGACACCTATACTGATACGTCCTATCATTATAGGTACAGCTCGACCACAAGTGATCAGCCGAACGTGCGACCACTCCTTTCAAGGTACGCAGTTACGTGCAGTGAAGATGCACAGAGAGGCCGCGGCCGATGGTATATATTGCTTTACGGCAGTTACGGTAAGCTAAAATATAGGTTATTTGCTAGGTTGACTTATATGTATACATGTATATATGTATGTGTGTATTCCGCTCTCAGTACACCATGCGTAGCTGAGCGGACTCTCTTCGAAGCTTCACTGCACGTAACTGCGCGGCGCACGGAGTCACACGCGCAGAGTGCGCCCGACGTGAGGCATATACAGCTTGCCTATCTGGCCGGCAGTACGCGCAATTGCCCACGGCTTCCGGTGTTGCTTAAAGACGCGAAAAAGCGCGCGCGCGTGCGTATCACGCGTTTCCGAGTGTATACAACAGCCCTGTGTCGACAACGTCGACGAGACGGATCGGTTTGTCCGCGCCGGCCGCGTCCATGGCACGACCGTGAACGAGACTGCACACAACACAACGGGCGCTCGAGACGGACGCCGGCCGATAGGTTCTTTATCGCTACTGCATTCAATTCGCAACCATCTGCGGCAAGCTTGCAGCATAGCGCATAGCGATCCCGCTGACACGTAACACATACAGTGCCGAGTACGCGAAAAAGACTAATGGGCTGATCGCGTCCGTGTCACGAGTGGCGTTAAATGTGACGGACGGAGAGATAAGATACGGTAACAAGCTCATAGATAGAATGTGTCTGTGCGCGAAATTAGGAGCAAAAGACGGCTGTCCGCCATTTGACAGCGCGTACGGCGTGAGATAACCGGGTATCAATTCGAGCGATTGTTGTATACTTGTTGTGTGCAGCGAGCCCTCCGTGCTATGTGTGACGAAGACGAGAATCACACAATGGGGTAGATGAGGAGGAGGAGGGCAGTGGAAATAGAAATGCATACGGGTTAGGCGTTGTTTAGACCGGCTGACTGCTCCAGGCTATGAAACCGTGCATATAGACCGAAATATGATAGAACTAATTGAAAACTCGCGCACGCACGCAGACGCAGAGAGAGATAGATAGAAAGACGTAGAAAGAGTGAGTGGAAGGAAGCGCAGTTAAGAAAATTGGGCTCTATAGTCCCTCGGTCTAATCCATAGTTGAATTTCTCTTTGCGCTTTAATAAGCAACATATATCCTAACACGCTGTATCATAACCAGCGAAGAAGAAGAAAAGTTTGCCACATGTATGTGCCGCTGAAAATATCACATTTTGCTTGCCGTTGTTTCCCTAGCCTTAGTAAAAAAAAAAAATGGAACTTTAGGCAGAAACCTAATAGTTACTCTCAACTCTCAAAACATATTTTTTTTTCTCTTTGAGTGTCTTCTCTGAGCCACAGCGACGGAAATCGTGTTTATTTGGCAATACGCGAATTTTTCGGTGAAAAAAATACATTCTTAACTTATTTCCAATAAGAAAATGGTATTTCGGTGTTTACTTCACTAGTGCATTGCTTTCGATATTACTCTGTCATTCATACCTGTATCGATATATAAACTAGTCATTTAAAATTTTTGTTTATACGCCAGGCAACCGGCTTATACCTCATGCTTCGTTTCCCTTCCAAATTTTCTCCTTACGTCAACCAACGGTTTCATGGCCTATCCCCCGTAGTCGGTAGGAGTCAAAAATGAAGAGATAAGCAAGCAAGCAATTAAGCAAGCAAGAGCCGAAGCAGGCTGTCTCAAAACTAAGGGAACGGAGACAACTTAGTTTTTCACTCAGACGAGAATACGGGAACAGCAAAAAGAAAGATGAAGAGGCAGAATGAACCAGAGACTGGACCAGTGGTGCCGCATATGCTCCGACGCCGGGCGTATACACACGGCAAAGCGGTGCCGGCGAGTAAAAATTTATAGCCATTAGCGACGCGCGAACAAAACAAACGATCGGCTCCGTTTTCCGTTCGAGACAAGCGGGAAACACGGTTGCCGTTCGGAGGGCCTGCGCGCGCTCCGGCTGCTCTTATTGCCTATGCACGCCGGCATTCACCGCTTAATACGCACACGCGCCAACGCAGGTCCCCGTAATGCCAGGTGCGGTTACCACACCTGGCACGGGCATTTTTCACGAAGACGCGTCGCGCCGGCTTAGCGTTTCGGCGCCGTTTTCTCTATTTGTTTCATTTCTCGCCTCAATCTCTCGGTCTTTTATAGACTTTTATTCCTGCACTCGAACACTTCTTGTTTCTTCTTTTTTTTTTGTCCGAGTCTGTATATCGCGGTCAGCAGTATATGTACGTTTAAAAGAGCCGCAGTACAACGAACACATGGCTGCATGCGCGTTTGGGGTGTATAGAAATAGCGCGTAGAAAGAGCGTTTCGCTGTGCTCGGTTCATTCGCGCGTCGTTTGCCTCTAGAACAGTGGTCACCTTCTATGCGATATGTATATATTTTTCTTGTTTTCAATGTTTGTCTTTATTGCTTCTTCCGCCGGTAGACTGAGCTGGTCAGATTTCACGTGCAGGGCATACAGACTTAACGATGCGTCCTGGCACTATATAGGTCGGTTTTTACGGCGTTGTGTCGCGAGCTTTTTTCGGTGTCCTGCAGCGAATGTTCGCGTATAGCGAAGAGACGTGGCATTTTCGTGTTCGCGTGTCTCCCTCTCTTTAACAAACAAACAAACAAACAAACAAACAAACAAACAAACAAACAAACACGTACAATGACACACAGTCTATCTTTCTGAATTTAGCTTTATGTGTAATGAATCCGCCGCGAGAAAAGTGGAAGTCAGCAGTTCGAGGGCCAAGACCAATAAAATATATAGGGTAACCTGACTTGAGGTCACGGTGTCAGACGGACACGTGTCAGTTTAAACGCGGCAGAACTCAAGAGAACGCCGTTTTCTCGCGTCTGTTTTTACAATGATCTTTGAAGAGGTATGCAGCGTTCGCGTTCAAACACCCGTGTCTATAACAGCCTATACGTGCAACAGGAGATAGTGCGCTCTATATGAATACTACCTGCTTTCTGTCACGGAGAGAACTTTGTTATGTGAGTGTGTACTAGGCCCTTTGGGCCTGCCTCAAGCAACGAAGGTGTGCGAAGAAATCGCTATTTACACATTCGGGTAGTAGTTGTCGGCTAGACAAACTTAATTTGAACCTTGCATGCGCACAATGTCAGCGCGCTGGCCCTCCCGTCAGCTGCGGAAAACTCCGTATGATCTTTAGTTATTTTTTTCTACTTCACGAGCTTGGGAACACTATTTCAAGACATTAAATGTTTATTTCATCATCATCGTCGTCGTCGTCGTCATCATCATCATCATCATCATGTTTTAAACTTTTAATCTTTTTTGCGCCTCTCACTTCCCGTCTTTTTCTCTCTATAGATCTCACGCCAGTCGGGTATTTGTATAACTCGACAAAATTCTTTAGCTTTACTAAGGATTCTATTTCGCTCTCTCTTTAAAAAATGATAAATAAATAGAGCGGATCAACTTTGTAGATACTAATACAAAACTGAAGTGACAGGTAGCTGGACCCCAATGATGGCGACAGAAATGTATATTTCAGTTCGGGAATGTATGTATTCGTCACAACTGGTATAGGTGGTATACAAACGTGCGTGACGGCCGAAACCCTCTCCCTCACCTCACTTATTATTATTATTATTATTACTATTATTATTATTTTTCTGCCTGAATGGTACTATGACTCTGAAGAAATATGCGCTGTATATTTGCTCTATCATTACATATACTCAGTGACGGAAAGCAAATGGCTTTCCAGCATACTTTCCGCGGTCTAAATAGCAAGTTCTCTTTTCTTTTGGAAGCCTTGGCTGCTTGAACTTATGCGTGGCTTGTTGGTGCATCAAGTAAGCAGTGCTCTTTACTTGAAGCGCAATAGCAGCAATATCTTACATATTACGCACCAGAATACGCATTAAGAGTTACATGAAAATAAAGATTCCATTCGATTCACCAATGGATTTCTTTACAGCACATATCCGTCGATGCGCACCACCTCTTTTGCGCTTCAAGTTTTTGTGTAAGGTGGCTCCCGTAAAGCCGCAGCACACACTGCAGTCTACTCAGAAAGCGCTTGCGTTGTGCGTTTGGTTTCCGATTTTGCTGCATTCCACGAATGCTTTCGTGGTGCAGACCAAAGGCAGCACGCCCCTTCCCCCTCTCTCTCAGACAGGCTTTCGACCAGCCACGCACACCGTATGTAGAGGGATCAATTGCGTCTGCATCTGAACAAGCAACATCTTTCTTCTCTCGTTTGCACGAAAGGGACGTGTCGGAAAGTTAGATCATGTGTGTGACGCGCTCTCGCGATCAATGGAATTTCGCCCTCATCCGCAGGCTACACTTTAATCAGGTCCTGCTAAAAGTGCTAGATATAGCCAGGAAACCAGACATTTTCGTCTTGTTTCCTAAATGTAGCGAGTATTTACTAAACAGTGCCTGATTAAGAGTGACGGGTGCTTTGGTGATCGGTAGCAATAAAAACGAGTCTGCAGTGTGTATATATGTTTGTGTGGGCTGGGGTGTCCGAGTGGAGAAGCAATTACCAAGACTTTGCGAGTATATAACTTGCCGCATCCCCCCCCCTCTTGCCTTTAATGTTCTGTTAGGGCCCCATTGGTGCAGTATACAACAACCGTCGTCTCACCAACCCAGTGCAATGCATCGAAAGCATGTGCTATATCGAGAAAGGTCACGTGGTGGTATCTCAGTGGCTGTATCATTCCTCTCTGTTCGAAACTGTGGTCGTGCTTTCGACTACCAGCCACGGAGCACAAATAGCTTGGACGATGCCTTGTGAAATGTCATCACTTAATACTATCACCGCTACATCACGAAGCAGTGTTTGTGCGTGAACAACCACGATTTGTGGCGACAGCTGCAGACTCACACCTTTCCTTCTCCTTACATTCTTCACCTCATGTACCCTTCTCTTTACCCGTCCTCCTCCTGTAAATATTGCTCCGCACAGAAAGCAAATCTTAATCATATCATGTGGGGGTGCCCTAAGCACCCCCCTCCACCGTCCCTTCGAAAACTAATTAGTAATGAGGAGCAGTGGGAGGCTGCCATGCGCAGCTTGAAACCCGACGTCCAGGAGGCCATCCTGGGTTGGGCAGAGAGGGTTGCGGAGGACTATCGAGCGTAGCAATCTCTCCTCATCTCTCTTCCATTGCACCTTTCCTTTACAAAGGAAAAATAAAGTTTATACCTACCTACCACGATAAGCTTCTTGTGCACATATATTTGCTGTAATGTAAAGATGCACATAATACAATGCGAATCATTTTAACACGCCTCATATTTTAATGCATGACACTGCTATAGAGACAAAAAAAGACTCTCGTTCTTTTTTACAGGTAGAAAATTAAAGGAATCTTCACCGCCTTGCGTTGCTAACCCCTGCGGGGTCATCAGGACCACACCAGAGGGTTTCACACAAAACAGCATTCTAACAGCAGACAATAGACAATGCTTTTATTCGATTTATTTTTTCCTGATTAACTAGAGCGGGTAACTGACTTCACTGCTTAAGTTTGGCTTCTGCCACTACAGCGTTACAACACAGCAAATACACTGCACGCAATTGGCTACAGATGTATGTAGTATGCGAGTTCAAATGACTTACGTGCACTATTTTTTCTCGTGGCATTCTGAGAGCTTAGCGAACTTTCTTTCTCTCTCTCTCTTATTCAAGAAAAAAAAAGTTAATGTCTCGCCAGTGAATGCATACATAGACGTCTATTGCTATTGCCTGTATAAGCTCTGAACCTGGGCGCATGAAGTTCATTCCAAATCAGGTGTTACAGAACCCTTTCATTACTGTCTGGCCATTCTGTTATTTCGTGTTAGTTCTTTTTTTTAATTTCGAGAGGGAGTAGTCGATTTCGGCTGCGCGGAAATCCTGCCGGGATCTGCGGTAAGTGTGTCACAAAGGACCGCCCGGCAGCTCCGCCTGTTACACATGCCTTCCCTCTCGCTCTTTCTCGCACAATCTCGCAAAATCCCACTCCGCGGGCGTTAAGGAAATTCCCGCGGTGAGGTCAGCCGAATCCTTACCGGAGGCTCACGATGCCACCAATTTGGTTTATACATCAACTCCAATAATCGCAGCGAAGCCTGAACGGACGAATCAACAGCTTTATTGCGAAACAGTTCTTCCGGCGAAGGTGACCTCACTCCAGGGCTCCATGTGGCCTTTGCCATCGTGCGAGCTCAGTCGATCAGTTTGAGCTGTTCATCAGGCTTTGAGCAGGGAGGCTCAGCCTCCCACTGCTCCGGCGTTTGTGCGTAGCTAATTGGCATCGCCTTTGAGCGTCGGCAAACCTATATGGTAACGCGGTATAGCGTTGGGTGCTCTACGCATAGAGGGCATTTGTTGTCATAAGCTGCAGGACAGCTTTTGATAAGGCTGAGATTTCCATATCTGGCCCTGTAGCTGTCGCCAGGCAACCGACTGCTTCATACTGAGGTTTTTGTGAGGAATGAAGTGAGTGCACCTCAGGGCACTTCGTTGTTTTAAAATTGCTCCATACAGCGTCTAGTGACTCTGTCGGGAAATTCGAATGGCACCGTTGTCACACGCTGTAAATTTCGTCGTGGTCGGACCTGATTCGAATAGAATTTCCCAATGGTGAGCGGCTCCTTTATGCAAGCTGCAGAAAGCAACCAGTCAATGTTGACGAATTTGATTCTGATTTAAACAATCATGATAAGGAATGTACCACGTATGACACTGGAATTAGAAAGCCTAAAAGAAGTAGTGGGAGAATTCGATAAGTAGCGCGCGAGTGACGTCTGATTCAGCAGACACGAAACGAGCACCGCCATTCTGTTGCTATAAAAATAAAAGACAAGCTGTTCCGCTGCCGATTTTTCATTACTCTTAGTGTACATGTAACGCTTATGTAACATTCTGACGGAAGTATGCCTTCCCGCAGCTATATGGTCTCCATAAAACCTCGCGTAATATGCGGATATGTTGTTTCGCTATACAAGAGAAGACACTGATTGGTAGATAGATAGATAGATAGATAGATAGATAGATAGATAGATAGATAGATAGATAGATAGATAGATAGATAGATAGATAGATAGATAGATAGATAGATAGATAGATAGATAGATAGATAGATAGATAGATAGATAGATAGATAGATAGATAGATAGATAGATAGCGACCTTCTAAATGCGCAACCAGTATAATGTGAAGCTCGGCTGTTGAATTCTGTCTCGATGCTCAATGAACAACAAAATTGTGCCCTTTGGTGGTTTCATGGCCATTCAGAGTGCACATTTGGGGCTTGCGTTGTTGCAGGCGAACTTGGTGTCGTCCGCTTTCAACGTTACAGTGACCGTCTCTTTCTCTTTACGTCTTTCTTTTTTTTTGTCTGCCTTTCGGTTGTGCAACACGCACCGATGCGCCGAATACTTTATGAACGACAGGCGCGGAATGGGTGGAGTCTGTTGCAACGCGTGTCGTGCGTGGTGTACGGGGGCGAGAGAGAGAGGCGTGAGTGAAAGGAGGGAGTGTGTTGTAGGAGAGGGCGCAGATCTATCCAGGCGCAACGATCCATGCGCGCTGCCAACGAGATCGAGTGTATAGAAAGCGCTTGCGAGCGTCGGACCAGAGACGAAAAGATGCAGCCAACCATTATACACGGGCGAAATTTGTTATATACCCAAAGCGGCCACTGCGGCGACTCGCTGTGATAGTTTATACCGGTGGACATGACGTCATTGCTGCGGCTAATTAGCACACACTTTGCGTGTCGACTCTTACATATAGGAGTCGTCCCTATATAAGAAAGTATACTATACGGCAGTACTGGCAAAAGAAAAGACGTTAAGTCTGGTTCACGACATTTCATACCAGCTGTGGATCCTTTTTAAAACTGTGCACAAAAGCTTGGCCCGCCGGTGCATTTATTTATGTATACATACTTATGGAATTGCGAAAGCTGCTGCAGCGAACTGAAGTGGCCAGCCACGGTATAGTGTGAAGGGCGTCCGATTTTACCGTTCAAACGCATTAAAGGGCCACTCACCAGGTTGGACAATTTTGGGCTAACAAGCGCAATGTGTAGACGAGGCGCTTATTATCACGTCTGCCAAACTTTGCAACGCTACACGCCGCGGAAATGGGTCAAACTTGTAGATGAAAGCAGCTCCCTCTTCCCTCTGCCGGCGCACGCGTAGAGAATGTGGGCATGACGTAGGCGTAGGCATGGCCCTACGTAGACGGCAATGCAGTGACGTTGGTCCTCTACGTAGAGATCTGACGTCAACAGTATACCACGTGACATGGCAAAAATTATTTAACACAACATGCGTAGTTTATGTATTTGTTGCTTTAAGAGATGAATAAAACTTGAAATAAATAATGAGACGCAATAAAAAATTTTGCGTTTTTTTCTTTCATTTTTTCCCGTGAAATGCTACGAGATGCGGGGCTCATGTGCCAGCGTTGCGCATGCGTTCGTGTCCCCGCGGTCAGCGCATTGAGCAGATGACCGCCGTGAAACGCTCCTACGCGTTCGCGCACTCATTGTGCTCATCTACTCTACCGCGTCTAAGCCAGCGTTTCCAAACCATCCGGCAGAAACAGGCAGAAGACCACAAAATAATGCTGGTCAACAAAGCAACGCTGCTCGCGTGCACGGGGGCTGGGCTTGTTCGGCATGTCATGCGCACGTCACCTCTTGGTCGGATGCTGGAGAGGGTGGGCAAGAGATTTGGCTTGCGAAGGCTACGCGGTGGAGCGGCAAGGGTTTCGAGCTCGCCTCCTCTCACCCTCGTTTTGCACCGCTTCAAAAAACCTGTTTTCTCCGCTCGTAATGAACCGATTCGAAAAAATTTTGTGGCAAAACGTTCCTCATTGGACACCCAACAACTTCCACTGTCTAACTAAAATTCGATATGGGGCCTGGTGAGTGGCCCTTTAAGTGGGGATCTTACAGCGTTTGAACGGTGAAATCGGACGCCGTTAACACTGTATACCGTGTCAGGCCGCTACCGTGTGCGTTTTAAGATGCGAAGCAGCTCTCTGACTAGCCTGTGTGACGCTGTCCCTCCATACGAATGGCCGCAGGTGTTGGCGCGGTGCCAAGTAGGTCACGTTCCCCTCGCAGTGAGTGCTGACGTCACTTTCTATCTCACCTGCCACGACCACCGCTCGCTACACCGCCGACTCGTCGGTTCGCACGCAATAAACATTAGGCGCGCCTAACGTACGCGTTGAATATGTCTGTACGTGTCTCCTACAATACCTAATCCAGCCATTGCTTTAATTAAATCTTCCAGTGCTCACTGAAGCACCCACGTTAGCGCCATCCAACCCGTGACGCCACCCGCGCTCAACGTTGCTGCTTCGCATCCCATCAGGGTTTCCTTCGAGAAGGTGGTTCAATTCTTCATTTAACGTATAAAACGTTATTTATTGTTGGCTTCTACGCCGCTTCGTTGTTCATTGATTCGGGATAAGTTGATTTGTACGCTCTTTTGTTAGTTTTGTTTCATGTACTCTGTGATGCAGTTAACTGAGGCCAAGCTGATTGAAAACGTATAGTGCAACAAAGTTCAAACAGGTCGCGGGTTCAAATCCTGGCTGCGGCGGCTGCATTTCCGATGGAGGCGGCAATGTTGTAGGCCCGTGTGCTCAGATTTGGGTGCACGTTAAAGAACCCCAGGTGGTCGAAATTTCCGGAGCCCTCCACTACGGCGTCTCTCATAATCATATGGTGGTTTTGGGACGTTAAACCCCACAAATCAATCAATCAACAAAGTTCTAAGATGCGATCGGCGACATTGTATTAGTGGTATAGATCTACTTAATTATAGTGTAGTTCACACTTACTTATTTACCAATGAAAGTTAACTATTTGAACGGGGAAATTCGGGCGTCTCATTCAACACTACACCTCAAGATGACATGCTGAAAATCTTCCGGTCCGCTACACATCACGCCACGACGTTCTGTTCCAATTTTTTTTTTCAAATTTCAGGCACTATAGCCAAACATATGCGCGTGCGCGTGCGCAACTTGTTGATATTTTGTCGTTACCTTCAAAACTAAAAATGAATGCGCGCGCGCGTGTGTGTGTGTATGTGAGTGTGTGTGTTTGGGCGCACGTGTGTATGTGTGGCGTAACCGAGATGCAACTACAAGACACCACTCTCTCTTTTTCGCTATTGAAGATATAACGACGCTATCTTCACAAGTTGCACTCATGCACGCGCCGCAGCGATACGTTATCGAGACGCGGGGTGGTCGTAAGACTTCCGACGACGACGGCATACTCAACGTCTTTTTCGAAGAGGTTGTTATAAAGACATGGCAAAAGAAAGCGACCATGTAATAATAAAAAAAAAAACTAGGAGAGAGACACAAGATGAATGAGACGGAGGACGCGGTAATAAAGGAAGATTCGTCGCGCCGTGTAGTCCACCGCGGCTGTATAGAAGTTCCGGACGAGACGGGACGCTGCGCACGCAAGTGCGTGCCAAGGGTTACGCAAGTGCACGACGCAAACGTACGCCAACGCCACCGCGTGAGCGCGCTTCGAGAGATCGGGGAGACGTGAGCGGACTGCTTGTGAGCGTCTGTCGAACACCGCAGGGCTGTGAAGCTTCGCTGCGCAGACAAACGCAGTGAACACGGTCAGCGGCGCCCCGCAAAAGAAGCGAAAGGTATAGAGGATGGGGTCAAACATTCACCCCGACTCCTGAATCACTCCCACCCGCCACCTGCGTGCACCGCTCTATAGAGGACTCCATCTTCCTTTTCTCTTTCTTGCCGTCCAATAAGGTACCAGGAATGCGCACACGCGCCCCGCAGCGGACACATAAGTCAAGGTGAGAGCTTTTGATGCCTCGCCGAACGCGAAAGCTGACCGTCGGCGAGATTTGACGAGACCTGACGATACTTCGAGACGGACTGGCGTCGTCGTCACCACCGCGTGATGGCATCATCCTTTGGCGCCATAAGGACGTCACAAACCGACAAACCTTGTGAGATCATCATGACATCGTGGCGACGTCACAAACTGGCTTAGCTTGTTAGGTCATCATGACATTGATTGATTGATATGTGGGGTTTAACGTCCCAAAACCACCATATGATTATATATGAGAGACGCCGTAGTGGAGGGCTCCGGAAATTTTGACCACCTGGGGTTCTTTAACGTGCACCCAAATCTGAGCACACGGGCCTACAACATTTCCGCCTCCATCGGAAATGCAGCCGCCGCAGCCGGGATAGGTCATCATGATACATCGTGACCGTCATACGGGACCATCACATCACAAATATGGTGTTGTGTCGTAATACGGTGACGTCGTGACATGACATCGTCGCACGTCGTCGTGGGACGTCTTGATGACGTTATCATGACCATGAGGACACAAATAAAGTTTTAATTAGGTCTTGGGTTAAATGCTGGCTATACCCATGAATCTAGACAAAAAATGTCTGGTTTCCTGGCTATATACAGCAATCTAAGCAAGACCTAATAAAGATACGCTATGACCCACACTCTTATTCAGGCTAGCATAAAGTGCCAGATATAGTCAGGAAGCTGGGTAGTCGTCTGGTTTTCTGGATATATACAGCATTCAGCCAAGACCTGACTAAGAGTGCTGTGATGGTTGTCCCATGGCGACGTCACCGCATTCTCAGGGAGGGTCGCGAGTTTTTTTTTTGTTTTTTGTTTTTTTGTTCGCGGATGGACGCCAGAAACCAGGTGACTGATATACACTTACAGTTCGAATGCAAAAACTTAAAAGGCACACGGAAGTTTGATATATAGAGAGAGCGTTGCACTTGTCTTTGTTAAATACCGGCTTGCCCTTGAGGCTCATGAAATCGAAGCGTAAAATGTATCCCACGTTGGTATGCGCCAAGATACTCGAGGAAATAGTGTTGGGCAAGAAGAGACTTTCAAACCACACGGAAAGATACAACAGGCGACTGTTACACTTGCAGCTCGCATGCGAAAACTCAAAACGCACACGGCAGTTCGATATATAGAGGGAGCGTAGCGTTAGCATTTGTTCAAAACCGACTTGCCCTTGAGGCTCATAAAATCGAAGCGTGAAATGTATTCCACCTTGGTATGCGCCAAGATACTCGCGGAAATTGTGGTGGGCAAGAAGAAACTTTCAAAGCACACGGAACGATACAACGTGGCAAGGGCTTTGATATCGTTATCTATTACACACACACACACACACACACACACACACACACACACAAACACACACACACAAACATTATATATATATATATATATATATATATATATATATATATATATATATATATATATATATATATATATATATATATATATATATATAGTTTTGTTAGCACAGTGATCGGCTCTAGTTAATATCTCCTGTTTTCTCTCAACTGGCTCCTATGATACAAACTGCCGTAAAGATAACGAATTCGCTTGTCTCTTTACTTCTTTTTTTTGTTGCTTTCTCTTTATGTCGTTAGCTTTTGCTAATATGCCACTGAAGGGCTCCAGGAAACAGCGAAAACCTCGGCAATGCTCCTTGACTGTACATTCGTAATTAATTTAGTTTTATCTGCGTCTTGGCCTTGCCACTATATATATATATATATATATACAGTTCAAACCGACTAAACTGTCGTTACACTCTTGTTGCTATTTTCTGGCGACTCGATATTTCCCTCCTGGGTTATAATGTCGCGCGTCCATTTCACCATGATTGATGAGCGCTTGTACTTTACGAAAGCCCTGATATACACATATATCTATACATATAGGTACTTATGTATATACAGAGTCAGTCCTGAGGCAGTTTCGTCGCGTCGTAGACAACCTCGTTTACAGATGCGAAGATTGTTCTATAATTGCCCAAGTGACTTGGCCAATTACGCGTGCCAAGCGGTGTAAAAGGTTTTACCACTCTTCCCCCACCCCCTTTCTCTTCTCGTCGACGTCATTTTTGTTTTGTTTTGTGCGTGTATAGTGTATACGTGTAATGGCAATGGTTCGCACTACATACAAACAAGGTCGACACCCAGACGTCGCTAAGCGCAGCTGCTTTTGGTCCACGGCAAAATGGATCGCTCGCAGCTTGCCGCAAGGCGGCCTGCATGTATACAAATACATACATGCATACATGCATACATGCATACATGCATGCATAGAGTTCGTTTTATACAGAGAATGTGTACGCGCTGTCGAACCCTGGTACAATGTATATCTATATATAGGCATGTGAATGTGCCGTAAGCGAATATACGAACGCGCTTTAAATGGCCATGAAATGCACTTTTGAGAACGGAAATATCGAAATCCGCCATTACGTCGCCTATACTAGTATACGATGCCACAAAAGGCGTGTATATATGTAACTAGAGAAAAGTATAGAAAAAAAAGTATTCATAGTAATAAGTCGATATAGAAAAGTACAAGCGTTTACTTTCGCGAGTGTGCTCTCAAAACCACGCTTTTTACAGCGTTTGTCGAATAAACGTCTCGGTATAAGTAACCCTAAGAAATTGTTTCCTCAAACAGTATATAGAGTGAATTGTGACGAACGTATTACTCACGTAGTTTACGGAAGAAGACAATGTCACTTTAATCTAATGTTCGAGATGTCGCAGTTGATGTTATTCTTCGCATGTTTTATTACGCGAGTGTTCTGTTGATAGGATTCGCTAAATTGTTGTTTTTTTTTTTGTTGCTTTCATTGCGCAGCCGTAGGCTTCCTTGTTTGTCTACATCAAGACTAAAATAGCAGTGTTCGTGTAAAACTATGTATGTGTATACGGGAACTTACGTGATCTTATGTATTTTGCCCATACCACCTAAGAACCGCTACCGTATATGGAGGCTCGCAGAATGATAAATAAATAAATAAATAAATAAATACGATCAGGAACACATGGGCATGACAACGACAGCATGCAGGATTACTATAGGACCAACGGTTTAAAGTAATGTTCGAAATTTCTGACATTCCTGGCATCATGTATAGAGCCAAGTTATGCAATTGATTGACTAACTGATTGATTGACTTGGCACTACCACGTTCACTTCTCTCACAAGCCTAGACTGTGATATGCAATAATTTCTCAGTCGTATAATATTTTGTAGTAACCTAAAGGGGGAATTTTCTTATTGTAGCAGTCAGTTGCCTTGGTAGTGCGAATAAGCGTCATATCCGAATACTGCATTCCAGTATGCTATTTCTATATTCATTTTCTTTTTTAAACCTCAGTTTATTTAGCATTCTTCTCCACACCATGATGTGCATTGCTCAACCAGCTGCTGCGAGTGGGTGCATGGTGATCCTTTTCCTTTCCCACAATTGATCCTCCTTTCAAGGGCTATGGTGCTTCCATAACTGGATTGAGAATTCACGGCGACAATGTACGTATATACGCAACATTCAGATGCTGAAAGATAACCCACCTGTTTGATCCCGCTACACGACGACTGTAATTTCAAACATCACGGAATACAAAGAAATACAAAGGTAGCGTTGTTAACTAACTATATAGAAAGCACGTAGGAAAGACTTCATCAGTGGGCGCGTTATCTTAGCGTGTTTCGAAACTCCAAAAGAACACGCTCGAATGCACTTGGGTACGACGCCTTCGGAGTTTAGGTTAACGGCGATTTCCGCCGACTGTTTTCTGAGGCACAAAAGCGTTACACCGAGCACGTTATGCTTCCGCGGTGTGAACTTGTGGGGAAGGAGAACGCGCCTCACCGGTGGAGAATGTCGGAAACACGTCATTCTTCCGGAAGCCGTATGTATGCACGAATTAACTCTCGTGCACCGTCTCAAAGGCGGATCGCGTAGAGCGCACTCTGTAATCACGCACCGGAAGTGGTTTTTCAACAGTTAAAGAGACTCTAAAAAGAAAAAAAAGAATTTGCGCATAAGTAAAGTACAATTTTGAAATTCATAAAAAACGCAACACTCGCTGCGAGACGATGCTCGGTGAGCTAGAAAACACGCGAAAAGAAAATGCGAGTTTAAACGCCACCTTGAGATTCACGCACCAAGCACCGTGACGAAGAGACTTCGAAACAGTCTACTGGGTGCCACGTGGCTTCTAATGAATAAAAACTGAGCACATTGTGATCTGTGGGCGCCTTAAACCTATAGCATAGGAAGTTTGGAAAAATTTTATTTGCACCCATCTCGCGAAAACACGAAAAAGAAAATCACAGCATATCCACGGAGTGAATGATGATGAGTGGGGTGAAGCGTCCGTCAGCCCATCTGTGCTTCCGTCCATCCGTTCGTTCTCGCCTTTCCATTGTCCGTCCGCGCAACCATCCGCACGTCCATTCGCGCGTCCATCCACGCGTCCGTCTGTTCATGCGTCCATCCGTCCGTACGTCCGTCCATCTGTCCGTCCGTCCGTGCGTCCATCTAGGGAACACTGAAAGTACCGCCATATTGCATCCCATGTGGCACGTACCCGCTCTAGAGCGGGTATGTGCCAAGCGTGTCACGCCGACGGACAGGGTACATTGCTCAACCCTAAGGAGCTTCGCCCCTAAAATACACGTTCAAATATGACATCACCCGCGGTGATTTCGGGGCGAGAATTAAAAATGAAACTTCAGCCTCAATAGACCCTTGAGAAAAATTCAGTCAGTGAACAACATGACTCTTCCGTCATATCTTGTTCACTCGTGCAAGCTGACGGGCTGTGTGTCCAATCGACGCCAACGAGCATTTTCTGCAGAACACACAGGCACCACTTGCGGTCCTGCTGGACGTGTGCCGCGTTTGGACGGTACGCCAATGAGCGTTGATCCCTTGGGTGAACAAGACATGGCGGAAAAAAAATCGTTTTCAGTTTCATTCGATAGGCGGTGCTGAATTTTGAAAAGGGTCTATTTTATCCGCTAATAATGAAGTTATGATAGTGAATCTAATGACATTATAAAGAGTTCTCATAGTGCATTTTATCAATCTAAACCAAGTCATTGTTCATCTTTCGTGCCCCTTTATGTTTACAAGAGCGCACTCCGCTGATTAGAGCTCACTTCGAGTTCTTTAACTTAACGCCCCCAGCACCTCGTTTTAGACAGGTTGGATGTTCATGAAATAAAGAAATGCTAGAGCAGACAGACACGTCTGCGCTAGCATTTGTGCACGTCTCGTCCACCTTGCGATGATACTTCCTAATTTCATGAAGACCTCCACGTGGTCAAAGTTAAGTTGCATTCCAACGGTCCCACACTTAAGCCATCCGTGTCGCATGGATGTTTGGAATGTCTTCGAGCCGATAGCTTATTGACTCAATGGTCAATGGTGAGCTGCTACACGGCACTTTTTGAAAGTCGTTGAGACTTTAAAAGAAAATTACTATCGAGTCAACCGTGAGGGATGTGCAAATCCCCAAGTTTCGAATAACAAATCTCGAATAACGAGAATCTCGAGAATTTCGAATACCGAACCTATAGCCGCGTTGCATTTGAGTCGGTGCTCGAATCGAGTAAGATATTCAAAACACGAAGCATTTTTCGAATAGTTTTCGAACAATCATGAGTGACGAAATAGTGCTCAAAATAACGCATGTTAGAATAGCGAGGCGTAACTTTTTGTGTTTTCAAGCTCGACTTACCCAAATTCTTGCAACTCATCTACTCACAGGTGTATCGCTGCTGGGGAGGCACAAAATATACCCCATACATTGACTTAGTAAGGAGCGGGTTGGACACTCCAACGAATGTAACACCCCCTTATGTAACACCTCCTGAATGGGGGCCTTTAAGGAAATAAAACTGAACTGAACTGAACTGAATCTTCGCCTACCTTGATTGAGAATCCTGCACACGCCTCTACACTGAACTATATATACTCAAAGTAATCGACAACCTGGCATAAGTGAACAACAAGCACGCATTGATGAACGTGATGATAACAAAAAAAACTATATTACCTAGAATATTACAAATAAGCACCCCCTCCCCCCTAAAAATGCGACAAGTGAGTGAAAATTCTTACAAAAAAAGAAAAAAAAATTGTCCCCAAATCTGCATGTTACACTACATATGTCGTTGAAAGACGATGGTCTTGCGTCTGGAGAGAGTTAACAAAACGTTTGTTTGATGTTATGCGCAACAAAATGGGTGAATGGTATTCTGGAGGCGCTGCGTTAGTGCCTCGAGCGTGTAGCGGGGGCAAACGAGCGCATCGAGGCACGTCAGACACGAGCGCCATCTGGCAGTTCGAAAACGAAGGAAGGCGTACGCGCGCGCCCGCAGAGAAAGATGCGCGCTTGTCTCGGAGGTGATAAGGTGTAGAACGCAAAGCGACGGACAGATGCCACCACCGTGTCGTCTTAGCAAAGCGTTGGAAGCACTTACCTTTTTTGAGCATCGCGTCGCATTGCCAGCGCAACGTGATAAACACTACGGTCCTTAGAATATTACTTGTGTGCCTTCTCTATATAAAGACACGCATACAAAACATCGACGTGTTGTTATGGTGCCTCAGATATGCGCAATAATTGCTTTTTAATTGACAATCGCACAAGTACGAACGCCGAATCTTGAGCAATATTGGTGGGCGCTGCGGATGGGGTTGGCCGTTTGGGGCATCGGTAAGGGCGGACAAACAGAGAAGTGTACAGACAGACAGACAGATCAAAATTTTTTTATCGAAGGTCCCCAAGAAAGACTATCGTCTTTAATATCGTCTTTAAAAACCGAATACGTTTATTAGAAGGGCAACTGGCTACTCTGGCTATAGCGCATAACAATGTATATGGCTTCTTTCGAGCCTTGGGGCTCGAAATAATGGGTCTATAGACGATCAACACACTGAAGTGAATCTCAAGTCTCTGAAGTCACCGAAAAGCCGCCCGCGGACGGAGCTCTGCGCTGCAGTAGTTACATATATACACCGAGTTAAACGTCACGCGCGCTACCGTTCTCTAAATAGCGCGCTTTGCACGGAGCGACCGCACGCTCTTATCAGATACATCTTCTCTGACCCCCTCTTCGAACCCTTCTCTGAAAAAATGGCTTGTCCAGGTTTCTTTTTTCCTTTTCTATCTGCACGTGGAGCGAGCGTGTTGCACGTACGCATACCGGTGACGTAATCTGACGCATATCTCACACTACCGGGGGATATATCTTTAAAACGAGGTGCCCAGCATTCTTTATATGCGTGCGCGTGGAGAATGCACCTTATACATTGTATAGACGAGATGTTATGCTGATAGCGCGTGGACCCCGCGAATAAGCGGTTAGACTTGCAGGACTACAGAATAAAAAAAAAAAGCTGACAGTTGACCCAGCAGTGAAATACTGCCGATACCACCGCGTCGTTCATTGGCCCGTGTGATATATCTCTACATAAGTAAGAGCGCGAACGTGATGAGATAAGATATGAGGCACGTGCGAGTATTACAGAGGAGTGACTTTGGCTGCAGGGCGCCCCATGTCGACGAGAGGGCGGACGGGGAGCGTGGATCTAACACAGCCTCGACGTCCAATAGATAATCTGAATGTTGGAGAGTGAAGAATTGTGATGACGTATGTAGCTGCGGCACATAGTAAACTATAGAAGGTTTCGCCAGAGCCTGCCGGTCTCTGGCAACATTGTGCCTTCACCGGGAAACCACCTCTGGAAACTTCCGGTTTAGTTTGTTTTTGCGCGGTTTTAGCGTTTGTTACTGGCCGCGGCTGCTTGTGTTCCGATCTTTCATGCGGATAAAATTATTCCGATGAAGCGCTAGCAACTCGAGCACAGCTTTGTCAAGCCAGGATGCAGTCTTAAATGCCTGAAATAGCTTTATATGCCAGTCAAAACGTTCTGTTTTCTGACCGATGACGATAGAAAGACTGCCTGCATTGCAGCGATCACGCGAGAAAACTGGATTCCCACCAAGAGCGCGTAGGTTTGTTCTGCCCATTTCCTCAAAGGCAATGTAAGACTCGGCGCAGATTTATGTCACAGAAGCGATACTCAGGCGTTATACTCGTCGAAGACACCCGTTACCGGGAACACATCAGTCACAGTCGTCTTCCACCCGTGGTATAGATAAGTGTACTGACGCCTGAAATGGGCAGCGAAACTTGAAAGCTAACACTGAAAATCCATCACAAATGTGTCAAATTTATAGTTTGAGCTATATAAATGATGCGTACTGTTCGAAACAACACGGGGCAGCCACGCTTAACATTATTCACCGCACAGTGTACGTCAAGGTGTCCACGTTTCCTTGTCGTTGCATATGATTTTTTTTTTTTTGAAAGCGACGGCGGCGGGTGGACTCTCATCTGTGCGAGCAAATGACTCTTCGCCTGTCTTTCTGCCGCTAATGAACATCGCCTCATTCAAGCTCCTTTATCTTTTGGGTGTGAACATGAACTGCCGGTTTAAATAGGTTCAACTTGAAAGTTTAGTTCGTGAATAGCTTACTCTTGAGTAAAACATAATAGTTCGCGTGACTCTTCAGCCGCAGTTTACGTCATCACATCAGCAAATTTTACAATTTCTCTGTCACACCAACACTTCGGATCGCGAGTGATTTTGATCGCCACTGATCTGTTTAAAAAGTGCCCACGCTGTGACACAGGCGCAGAGGTAAACGTTTTATCCTGAAGTTGTGTGCTTAGACGAAAATACGAATGCGTTCGGGGTTCGACAGGAGGAAAATTTTCAGTTCTAGTCGAAAAGCTGAATTGGAGAACTTCACTTTTCTCCTGCACATCGACGATGTGAGAGCGCTTTGTAGAAGTGCATGGACAGGGAAATGACATGGACAGTGAAGGGCATGGACAGGGAAGAAGTGCATGGACAATAAGTGCATGGACAGGGAAGAAGTGCAGGGACCGGTGTGCGTGGTCAATTCCCGGTCCACGTCTTCGAAGTGCATCCACATTGTCGACATGCAGAACCAACTGGCCCAATTCAGTTCGCTGACAAACTTGTCCTGCAATTTAATGCATTTTATGTTTGTATAGGCACGACCACTATCAAAGTAAAACGGAGCGGGGGGGGGGGGCCGCACTCATCGGAACGCCACGACGGATATTTAGTGCGGTGCCCGTCGGCCGCGCGAGCCGCGTTACCTGCAGCATGCAGTGGCTGCGCCTGTGCCTGCCGTGCGCTACGTCGAGCCCCTTCATGTAGCCGCTAAACGTTGCTCCAAATACATCCTATAGGGAATGCGCCAAAAATAATAGAGCAGCAAACTCGAACACACCACGAAAACACCGCTGGAACCATTGAAAGAAGCATTGCTGGAAGTGCCGCACCAGAAGTTTACCGGGATATAGGCCGTTGGGCGCGAGCCAGTTTGTTTACAAACACCGAAACCATCTATACGCTGCTGTTATTATCGTCGTTGATGGCAGGGCCTTCACCAGGGGAGGGGAAGATTCCCCCCCCCCCTCCTCCCACGAAATTCACTAGTAGGGGCTGTTACACCGAGACCAAATAGTAATAATATGAGTTTTTGAAGGCCTTCAACAGATCCCCCCCCCCTCCCGAAAAAATTTCTTGGCTAAGGGCCCGGTTGATTGAATAGTGACATACTTAATGCCACTAAAAACTTCTGCAGCTACTACTACTACTACTACTACTACTACTACTGTTGCTGCTGCTACTGCTGTTTAGAAAAAGTTTATTTAAACTATGTAGAAAAAAAATATATATAACATTCTACAAATAGGCACATACACATTGCCACATCTATGTGCCACAAGAAACGTTGTTGTGAACAAATCATTACTCCAATATGCATGACAGATGTGGCATGCATGTGCAAAGGAACGCAATTAGATATCATGATGCAATGAACACAATTACTACTACTACTACTACTACAACTACTACAACAACTACTACTACTAATTACTACTATTAACAGTGCGTAATACTTCAGTTAGTGATACTACTACCAGCGTTATCCCTCCTAACACCACTTTTGCTACTGCTGTAACTACTCCTCCTACTACTACTGCCAATGGTGAGTTACGGCGATACTAAATACTGCGTTACCACTAATAACGCTTCTAATACTGCCACGACTACTTTTTCGCAACAACTGAAGTATAGTAGTACAAATACACGTACCGAAAAGAGTTTGGTCGGACGAGGGTTATCCCTGTAGTTTTTCTCGTCCGCACACTGTGCCACGTTCTAAGCCTGAGTGAGCCACAAGCCTGTAGGGTGGCCAAACGAGTCAAGGAATGTATTTCTCAAAAAAAAAAAAAAAGATGGCGGATGGAGTCGCGCAACATCACGAGAACGGCGTAACACAACCGGGTCTTTTTGACATGGCGAGCAAAGCACCCGTCCTTGATGTTCGCGACGAAGAATCTTTAAGGTGAGCTGGTTCTGTTTCGACATTACCGGACATTCTAGTATGTACTGTCTGCAGCGGGTTGATTTAGCCGATCTCTCTCGAGCACGTACAGACAGCGAAGTATCCAGGAGATGCAACGGCCAAGTGGAAGCTGACTTGCACCACCTTAAGCGCATGCGCAAGGGCGCCTTCCATGGGCACTGGGCAGCCATATGTATGTGGGACATCTGGCATGCCAAGGAGACTTTGAGATTAAGCATCCGTGTAAGTGTGCATGCGATAGCAGCAGATCATCTCTTCGGACACGAACGAAAACGCAATTCCAAGAAGCGGTGCAAGCAAAGCTCATCTTAATTTCCTTTCCGTGTGATAGGCCCGTGTGTTCATATTTGGGTACACGTTAAGGTGCACCCAGCTGGTCAAAATTTCCGGAGCCCACCACTATTCGGCGCCCCTCGTATAACCATATCGCGGATTTGGCACGTCAAACCTCAGATGCCTCATCAGGCGCTGAATGTGATCGTCGGCGTCGGTGTCTCGCGGAGTCGGGAACGATTGATGAAATAAAGAAATAAATAAAAAGTCACCGTCACGTGGTGGTGTCACTGTATGACGTACAGATGACGTCATAGATAACGAGGATTTGTGATGCTACTTTTTTATTGTTATGATATATAAGGAGATGTGGGAGCCGGTTACTCCGTATAGCCTCTGAGTGAATATTGAACGCACATATTACAGCGAAAGCTGTAATGAGAACACAAGTTCACTACACTGGTTATGCGTGGTGACGCAGTTGCCCGCTGTTGCCACCGGTGTCTGTAACGATTATTGCACGAAATAAAAAAAGAACAGTCAAACATTAAAGACATGTGTTGACAATGTAGAATTCGAACCCAGGTCCGCTGCGTGCCAGCCCAGTATTATACCGCTGCATGTGCCACGCCGGTGCATGGGACTACTTCGCAAACTTGCCTTAGGCAGGCTTGATGTCGGGAAAGGAATCGGGTTAATATGAGTACTGAAGCGTTTCAGAACAGCAAAAGAACAACCAGGCACCATACAATGTGAATAGCGTAACGAGTGGGTCGTGCAATGCTACAACGCATTACAAAAGCTTGTTCTTCATAATCTCTTAGCTGTGGCACATACCCTCTTCAGGCGTAATTCTTCATTGTCGTCAGCCACTGAATGCAACACGAAATTTGCACAAATTTTGTTGTATATGTTTAGCGCATACCACGCTTCTCCGAAGAATGAATGAGGGATAGCATAGTGGATACCAGCCTACTACACGGAATTTATAGTATTTATAGTGTAAAGGATACCTAGCAAGTGTGCTTCTAGCATTTACCCAAGGAGTGTTCAGAAAATGTGCTGAAAGGCATTCATGCTTTCGCTGGGACTGGGCTGCGCGTTTCGCGCAGGCCTGGTGGTTTTAATGGCAAAATAAGGAGCAGTATGCACAGAAAATAAAACACACGAGCAGAAATATGTAAACACACGCTCATATGCACATATCAAACAACACCAATTCAGTGATAGGAAAACGTTCGAAAGTCAATGAATATTATCTCTGATAATGTCCCTAGTTAACATTCCGGCACAAAATATCAGTCAACACATCTGGTTCTTAAGGGGATGTATTCGCTGTGTACATAACAGTCGACACATCATGCACTTCAGCACACACATATGATGGGTGTCATGCCGGAAGCGCGTATAACAAGTAAGACTTTTGTTAGAAATAACGGGCTTTCATTCGTCTAAGTATATCAATATACCAGCAATCTCGCTGTCTTCTAACAAGTACGTCATCATGGTGTCACAGAACTAATCTCACATAACGGCGTAATCGCATGTAATCGTAGCTTTGTCAAAGGTAACCTGATCACAAAGGCAGTGCAAAGCCAAGTTAGATGCAGAAAGGTTTGGAAGGGTGGCGAGGCAGGAACAATGCATGGATTGAGAAGAAAAAGATATGACTCTTGTTATGCAGTCGTCCTAATTATATACGTTAGAGACCCAGTGAGTTTTTAGTCATATGCGCCTTCTAGTGCCATAGAAATCTATTTGCTAACATCACTTTCTTTTTGCACATACGTATACTGTAATCATTATTCCATATCCGGCATACAGAGTATTCAAGAAAAAGAAACGACGCGCGACTGCCACGTTCGTCTTGGAATTCCCAACAAGCGGAATGCTTGGGACTCGCAACGAAGAAAGGATTGATAGATAAATCACATTATGATTATGAGAGAGGCCGTATGGTGGAGGGCTCCGGAAATTTCGACCACCTGGGGATCGTCAACGTGCACCCAAATCTGAGCACGCGGGCCTACGGCATTTTTGCCTGCATCGAAAATGCAGCTGCCGCAGCCGGCAGCTAAGATAGGAAAGCTCGAGTGAGAAACTGCCATCCTTAGTGCAGAGGTTCACGCTGAAAGCGACGCACAAACTTGCGGAAGCCGATGAGGAAGATGGGCAGATAGGAAACGATAAGAATGTGATTTAAAGGGTGATTTAAATAAGGTAGAATTCCGCTAACGCCAAAGGACTTGAAACATTTTATCTTCTCGTGCAGCCGGCCGTCCGCGGAATATTAAGCGTAAATCACGGAATGCTATCGTAATCGAGGAGAATTCGAACGCTGGCAGAGACCCAGCGTAAAGTTTGTATAACGTGTGGTAAAGAAATGCAGATCCGGCGCTAACGTAGAAATCTGTGCTATGCTATTATAAGCTCTCGTGATGCCAGCTGTATAAATTCCACGTAACTGTATCGTTCCAGGTATCACGATTTTACCTAGAAGTGATCACGTGCTGTTCCCGGAACAAGCTGGATACTCCCATCAACGTGATTCGCATATACTTTCTGGCCTCTAGGTATGCAGGGCGAATTTCACCGTTTGTCCCGCATAAAGAAATAGACGGTATCCCGTCTACGTTGAGCGGCCTTGCAAGGTAAGAAAAACTACAACTTGCAATAGGCCTCATATAGAGTAGTCGCATATGCATGGGATGCAGGCTTTCCGGCCTTACGTGGATAGGCCGCTTGATATCGACTTGCGTACGGTTTAGACCGCTTAAAATGGGTCATTTGTAAGCGTCAGAAATTCGATGTATTATCCCGGTAATATGCATTGTTTTAAGCCGGACCTGACTAAGAGTGACTGCCGCGGACTGCACAGCCAGCACGAGACGATAAGCTGTTTAATGACGTGAAATGAGACTCGTAGATTAGCATGCGCCGTGTCTATAGTAACGTTTGGTCTTATATGAGAGGCCCAGCTGTCAATAATGCACACGGCGCAGGCGATTTTTGTTCTTTTTTTCTGCAAGACTACCATTGGGTGCGCACATATTAACGAGGCAACATTAAGAGCTTGAACAAACACACACACACACACACACGCATATATATATATATATATATATATATATATATATATATATATATATATATATATATATATATATATATATATATATATATATATATATATATATATATACGTGTATGTGTTTTGTTGTATTCATTCTCCCCACCCATCTTTGAAAGCATTGTACACCTAACCTGAGCAAGCGACGACGTCCATGTTGTGGCGTCGTAATGTTACGCCAAGTTATATGACGTTCTGGTACGACGCCACACGTTTTCACGATCTTTGACGTCATGCGGTGACGTTATCGGGCACGCGATGATGCTTTGCATCACTCATGTTGACGCCGACACCGGTGGTCCGTTTATGGGCATATGAAGCTTCCGCCTTGAAAGGGAATAACTGCAGACATAACTACTAATTAGCGCAAAGAACAACGGACAAGGTAGAGACGACAGATAGAAAATGAACTCCGTCCTGCCGTTGTCTTGTCGGTGGTTTTGTTATCTAATTAGTTATGTCTGCAGTAAATACCCACCAATTAGCCCAACTCGCCTCTCTAAAAGGGAGAAACTTAGGGATAGGAGAAACTGACTCCGAACGCGCAGTTTATAAGGGCAGGGAGGCAACCATTCTTTATGTACGTTCGCGCGTGTGTTTGTGTGGACGTGTATGTATACACGTGCAAAATTAAAACAGCAGGGGGGGGGGGGTGCCCAGGGTCCCCCTTCAGGAGGGCTGAGGCGAAGGCTCATCGCACTGCCTTCTGTTCTATTAAGTAATCGTATGTGTCATTGTTTCCACCCAGCCCCTTTCTTAGGTCATTAGAGCCCCCCCCCCCCCCCCCCGCCCCTGTGCGCACGCCGACAAAAACGCCCCACACCCTTCCCTGGCTTTGCCAGTGATGCGCACAAGGAAACGTTCCAAAGCGCTGCGCCGCAATTATGTCTTGAGCGCGCGCACACGGAGATATTCTTCACACAAGGACGCCGTCACCCCAGGGATTCCAACACGCAACCTCTCGAAACTCACGTGAGAGCTCAGGTCGAGGATATATAACCTCGTTTTCGTAAAAAGCCTCCTCGGTTAGACTCACAAAAGCGCGCGACAGATGACTCCCTGTAGCGTCTTTATGAGTTGAACTCGGTAAGCGCTCGCATAGGCCAGATGGGGCAACTGAACGCCCTCTCTTTTTTTCAAAAGACGAGAGAGAGAGGAAGAGGAGGAAAAGGTGAAGCCGCAAATGCGAGAGGTGTCGCGCCCGGGACAGCTCGTCCGAATTTAATTGTCCCCGCAGCAAAGCTTTGGAGACAGCTTGTGTGCGGGTCAGCGCAGTCACGTATAAGTCCCGCTTCAAAGCTGCATAGGTACACCGGCTGTCGGCTATATCCTCCTCGTTAAAAATGTGCAGTGCCATCGAAGCTGTGTGATTCCAAATCGTTCGGAATGCGTGACCACTGTAATCTGTTCCTCTCCAAAAAAAAAAAAAAGAAATCGAGGTTTGACCTTTAGAGATGTTGGCTGCGCGACAAAGTTTCTGCGTTAAAGACCTAACATTGTGGTAATGGTGATGTTGCTCATTATAGGTTGCGTTAGCCGGTGGTAACATCACCTGACTCGGCCGGGGCGGCTCTTTTTATGTATAGGATATATAGTTTACCGTTCATTCTCCAATGCTCGGTCTATAACAACAAATCTGTTTCATAATGGTTATGGAAGAATGCAAGACGATTCATTACTTCGAATCCATAATCTTTCTAGAAGGTGTAATACGTTCGACGCACTCGTGAGGAGGCCTCACGCCATTTGGAGGCCTCTTACTTCCTTGAATCCTTCGTGAAAGTTTGTCATCTCTTTAGCTAATACAACTTTCTGGGCATCTCGTCTAACAAAAGAGCATCATTCCAGCTTTTTTTTTTTTTTGCGTGCGTGTGACTGCGGCTCTCATCAGTTTGCTGAGTGTTGGGGTGTGTCTTTTACGAGTTCTGTACTTGTCGCCGTGTGTGTTTTCACTTATTTTTTTCCCGTCTTTGACAGCATGTGGGCTGTCCGCCGTGGCCATTGTGGTGCTTATTGAAGGAACTCTCTGCCTTTAAAACCCAACTCGGTTGACATAAATCGTCGTTACATGGCTGGTTATTCCTCACACCTTATAGTGAGTGCCGTAAACTCTAAGTAAATAACGACCATATTTAGTGGTCGACCAATCATTTCACGACTTTCACGGTATCGTGCCTTCGTTGCAGCGTAGAAGGCCTCACTGTCACTCGCAGCTATAACTAACGAAGAAATTCATTACGTCATGTTGTTTTCAACGTTATCGCCAACGTAATAGCTAT